>JAAGVU020000032.1:1682509-1740400 GCA_011763525.2 Mormyrus iriodes
CCAAATCATTCGGAGTATCCCAAATCATTAGTAGTATTCTTATTTATTAGGATTATCCTTAATCATTTAGAGTATCCACACTGATTAGAAGCATCCTTAATCATTTGGAGTATCCCGAAACATTAGGAGTATCCTGAAACATTAGGAGTATCTTTTTAACATAAAGAGTATCCCTATTCATTAGGAGTATCCTGAAACATTAGGAGTATCCCTATTCATTAGAAGTATACTGAATCATTACGAGAATCCTTAATCATTTTGAGTATCCTTATTGCTCACACTGAGGGCATCTCATAGTGGACAGCATGCTTTTTGACTGCAGGGGGACTGCCCAAGCAGACCCAGGGAGAGCAGTAAACTGGTCATGCACAGAGCCAGGGGTGGGATGTGAACCCCAGCCTGGAGATGTGAGGCCACTTGGTGACTCTGCTACCATGACTGATCATCTAAACACGATAAAGAAAACAGTATCCGTATCCTAGATTAGAACCTACAAAACACCATTAATCTCTGAGGACGGATTTAACAAACACTATATTCCTAAAATATTATGAAAAAGATATTTATAGTACAGCATATGAAAAAGCTATGCAGTGTGTGAAAACAAAAAATAAGATGGTTTAATTATCTCGTGAACATTGCACTTTCCAGAGAACAAAATGGAAAAAGGTCTATATTCTATGGTTAACTAATCAAGGAGCATTAATTATATGGTCATACACAATGTCAATCACGAGAAGCAGGCCAGAAGACGGCCACTGGCCAACACACTCAGGTGCCGAGCCTCTTGCTTCATGTTAAACTTACATTGTAGATTATGGCTACACTGTAGACCCGTTTCTCCTTATACAGACAGAAAGTAGCAGGCTGTTTCTCTCATCTTACGCTGACCACGCCAGTCATGCCGTACACTGCTGGACTACATATGTGCTACAGAATGTCAGAAATGATTTAAGGTTTTCAAGAGGACATCTGCACAAAATCTGTAACTGGACAGCTGCAATGTTCCCACATATTTGGGAAATTTAACCACACTTAAGATAAGCTTTTTAACTTAACCACAACCAGACGAAAGTAGGAAAAATCATTCTGCAAAAAAATGACCCTATGAATTTTAGTAGTGAGGTCAAAAAGTTGTCATTTTAGAAACCTGTATGTGATTCTTCACACATGTATCTCATATTTGTTCTATCGACCTACAAAAATGACATGCATACACAAAACTCAATGTAAAAGTCATTCCAGAGTCCTCAAAAAATGGAATATAAGAATTGAGATCACTTTAGTTTACAGTTTCATAAAGAAGTAGAACATTTATGAGTTTGTTGGCATGACCAACTTGGTAAAACAGAAATGGTTACAGATTAGTTACTTGTAACATAAATCAAGAACGAAAGGCTGCATTTCAGACTGATGGCATATATATAGAAACTATTTCCTTAATGCATTTAAGAATGTGGCCACACTTAAAATGCTCACCAGTTTAGTAACAGTTTAAAATGGAAAGCTTTACAGTAATAATACAATATGCCAGGGTGTTTTCTCTGATCGCCCCACTGCTCTTCACTCACTCAGCCTCCCCGCTACACGTCTGCCCCTCGGGGGTAACCGAGTAACACCCTTAGTCAACCACCCCAAAATCAGAGCAGCTTTCAGCTCATTTGCAAACACTCGGGGCAGTTACAGCCAAGGCTGAAATTCTCTGACCACCTGTAATAGAAGCTAAACCCTCGACAGCAGCTTCCCAACCCAGTCCTTGGGGACCCCCAGAAAGTCCATGTTTTTGCTCCAGTGGTCAGTGGCTAACAGTAGGAGCAAAAACATGGAATATCTGGCAAGGAGATGGAAGGGAGCAAAAACGTGGACCAGGTTGGGAAACACTGCTGTGTAATTGAAACAGCTTCCATACAGGGAATCATACTGCAGCAACTTAATACATACAGCATGCAGATGGGGTCAAAATGTTTACTTACCTTTTGAGAGAAGTCACAGGAGAATAGCCAGACTAGACAACAGTTTAGTACACCAACGGTATGAAGAACAGATTCTCTTGACCTGTCTACCCTTGAAGTGGTTTTGGGGGTAAAAGTGAGTCCTACTCAGTACTCAGTGAAACTAATAAGGTGACAACTGAGTGTATATTTTTAAAACATATTTTAAATGCCGATGAGGTCAGTGTGGTGGTTTTGCCATGTATACAGTTTGCGTGACTTACGTGGCTGTCAGTAACTGTCCCTTGAGAGAGCCAGATGTACCAATGCCCCTTACAGGGAACACTCGACCTGCTAAATGTTTGCCCAGCGATGTTCAAAGGTCACGAAATCCTGGCTGGGTAAACGGTTACTCACAGTGGGAGAACAAATCATCAGTTTATTACATTCAATTTTTAATGTGAAGGGAGCCTTTACTTAATATTTCAGTGCTTCCAAAGCTATTCAGGTCTTGATGACTTGGGCATACAGGTGATGAACATGTGCTAAGGAGAGAAATGCTGAGGACTGGGCTGAAACGCCCAACTATTCAACCCAACACTGACCAACCGTCCACAAAATGAGGAATAATGTCCATATGAGTACAAATATATATACTTTATTATAATAACGGGGTGGAGAAAATCCAAGAAACACCTAATATCAAAAAAATTACTAAGGCGTGGGGCCACCATCTTCAGAACAGCAGAATCCCTTATTTGGGAGGAGAAACCTTCAGTTCTCTGAGGGATAAATGAAGTGCAGATCTACTCCAAAGCATCTCGCCGAGGCCCATCGACGCGTAGATCTGGCGATTATGAAGGCCACAGGGGGCATTTTGCTTCATCGTGGTGTTCATGCAACTACTCTGATTTGTTTAGTAGTTCTACAGGGGCCTCATCTTGGTAATATAGAAAACATCACAAGGGAACAGTTTACCTGGACATGGAAAAAAGGTGAAAGATGGTATCCCACTAATTCAGGCACTGTTCGTTCAGCCTAATTAAAACTATTAGCTGCTATTAACACAGAAAAGGGTAAATTACGAGTCATTCTTAGCAGCACACACATGCTGAGTATAACAAGCATCCAACAGAACCGGGCTCACCCTTGTAAAGACAGACTGATGTAACTGAATTGCCATGGGGGGGGGCTTCTATTTCATCCACACCTGAATATCACCACTATAAATACAGACTTCAAGTTCAGTCAGCCAGGAAAAAACAATGAATCAGACAGTTCCAACTAGCTACAACTGCACGAGGAAATTGCTTTATTAAAGGAGCACGTCCATCTCACAGCGAAACAGTCAAAACCGTGCACTAAGGGTGACACTGTGTGGCGAGATAAAGGAACTACACCGTGCTGAACAAAAGGGACCTCACTGCTGTGGACAGACTGCTTGATAGCGAGCCAGAGAATGTGGTACGTTGGTGGGGGGAGGGCTGTCATATAGAGAAAATTACAGTCACAATCAAAGTTTATTGAAATGTTCAAAATGTTGCATCGTTTACCCTTAAAATCCACAAATCACTGGTGTTAGCAACTGTGCACTGTAAATAGTTCCTGAGCATTCCTCACCAAGATCTCATTTCCAACGCTGTTCAATTAAAAGACATGGAAGAAAAAGAAAAAAAAAAAACTGACTTAAAACAAATGACATTTGGAATGAAAGCAATGCCTTTTAAAATGAGTTTGATACAACGTTGGTCGTTGGCTTCTTCAAAAGTTGGGAGTGTGGGGGACTGAACTCAATGCATGAAGCAATATTTACGCAGGCAAAAGAACAGACATCTGAACATGGATGGGAGACATTTAAAAAAAAAAAAAAAAAAAAGTCAGTAACGTCGGCCAAATGCCCCTCCCTGCATTCCACTGCCCTGCATCATCTGGTTGGGTCGGTTTAGGGCACCAGACAAACTCTGCGATGCTGCTCCCTGCATGTAACCCCCACGGCTGCAGAACAAGAGACAAAACAGCCATCATTGTCATTGCTGGCCAAGCAGACCACATCCCTCACACACAGGAGGCCCCCCACCATCTTACACCAATATAACATGCAACCACTTTTGAGGGCTGGGCAACAGCTAAATAAATATGCGATTTAATTAAAAAATCATTAGGAGTATCCCCCCCGCCCCACATGCGCACACACCCAGAATCACAGTCGCTTTAGGTCAAGTCATAGCTCTGCAGTTATTTAGGCGTGTCAATTATTTGTGAAGCAAACAGGACATGCAAACATGATGGGTAGTAACTTGCCAGAGGAAGACGGGGGCAGGAAACATGTATGAAAATCTCATAAGGAACAAGTTGCACATTTTCCATGGATCAATACATGACACAGTGATCCATGTTGACACATCGTGATATTTAGTATGGAGTAATCTCATATTATACGAGATGTGTGGCAACACTACTCCCAGTGATCAGCAGCCTGGCAACAGAGATACTCCAGCAGTCGAACAGCTGGCACGGAATTTTACGATAAGTTGCGTTGGCCTCAATGATAAGAGCAGGAAAATTTTAAGCGCCAAATATCACTATCCATCTATTGATCGTCAAGTTGGTTCAAAGTAGAGTTTACGGAGAGACAATCCTGACGAGTAAGTTCAGAGAGGTTGGGGTGCAGTGTCATAACTACTGACATTAGCAAAATTTGGTCAGCTGATTAACATCGGTAAATTCCTGCTATACTGTCAAGACTTGCTATGTAGCAAAGCCAAGCCAATTGAGACCTCAAAGAAATAATTCTGCTTTGACTTAAAAAAAATGGGCAGCCTGCATACAGCAACCAGCCAGCTTTTAAAACTAACTAGTAGCTAAGCCCAGTTTATCTAAAAATTGCCAGCGGTTCTTTTTTATACCAAGTTTTGGCTATAACCTGTGAAGACCGTTGCCTCCCACAAATAAAAGGAGCTGCAAACGAGAAATTCCCAGCTAGGCTGTCAAGACTGTCTGCGATTTCCTTATCTTGAAAGGGAACTAAATGGTAAGCACTTGTCCTGTACGGCCATTCACATAAATTGATGAGCTTGAAATTTCTACCAGAAAGTTGTACAGACAGCTGACACTCTGGCTACTGAAGACAGGAGCTGGTCATGTGATAACATGGAGCTTCCCAACTCACAAGGGCAGTAAACGCACTATTACTGCAAATGGGCAGTGTCAGTGAAATGCTGCCCCACTATTTTTTTTTCGTTAAACTGCACATGGCAGAAGGCTGACCTGAAAGCAAAGTCATAATCCTTTATCATCTTGCTTTGGGTGTAGCCAAAGCCTACCCCCAAATATGGCGATAGTCACCAGTTAGTCACCATCAGACACTGACAACAGGTCAAGTCATGCACCACTTGACAGGAATACATCCTGAGAAATCCATCGCTAGACTGTACAGCCTACTACACACCAAGGCTTTTGTAAGCAGAAAGAGTATAAAAAGTTAACTTATAAACCAGTAACATTTATCAACATTATCAAGTACCAGGTACTGAACATAACTCTATGAGCTTTACTTTTATACGAGGATTCCTAGCACCAGCCACACATGCTGCTACGATGTTGCTATGGTACAGGAATTTGTTGGCTCCATAAAAGCACAATCTTATGCAACCACCACCGTATATGTAGCCCATCGCTGACTGAAACGTCATTATGCTACGCGTGACTGACTGATATTGATTGCTGATGTCACCATCCTATTGTACAGGCCTGCTGTACATCACCAGCTGAAGGCCTAAATGTAGCCAAGGCAAGTAGATCTGGAACGAAAGCGATGCATTTCCCCTTAGAAAAATTAGTGAAAACCCATTCAGGAAAACACCACCACACCCAACGTATGCTGCGCTCAGGTCACTTCATGCAAGTTTCGGTACCTACCCTGACATTCCTCCTCGTCCCATGTGACTCTGCCCAGGCATGCCTCGGTCACCTGTAGAAGACCAGGCCACAGTCATACCGTTCACGATGACTGTGATAGTATCGTGTGTGCAGCTGCTTCAGACAAAGCAAGCGCTTCACAGAAACCATGCGACTCAGATCCTCATTCCACAAGTCCCTTCACTACGATGTTTTTTAGATCTTACAACAAAAACATCCCACAGGCACGAACGTGACGTCATGTTACAAGCATGTGTACAGTTTTAGTCACACTCCAGCAGTTAAACTATTCACAAAGGTTTCGTACTTTGCCATCCTCTGTCGCCGTCCATTTTCCTCCCGGAGTCCCAGTCACGGCCGTCCCTGTAAGACATGATCCAGCCGTGAGACAGACACCGCAAATCCCCTTACACATTTTTTAAGCGGATGTCAGCAAAAAGGAAACTACGAAAAACTTACGAAAAAAGGTAAATTTACAGGAAAGGAATTCACAAAATGCAAGTGCGACAGAAAAACTGCATCTTTTCAATTGATGTGCATCAGTAAAAGTATCATGAAGCTCTGAAGCCTTAGCGTGAAGGCAGACAGAAGAATCATTGCCATAACACAATGACAAATAGAAAATAGTGCCTCAGTTAGGGGTGGATAAAGTGCGCTTGCACTGATTTAAAACAAAATTACAGTTGACTGAAATTAAGCTGCTTTGAACAGCAATGATTCTGTGCATGAACCAAGCATGACCATACTTGCAAATGACAGACATGAGGTTTAAGATGGATAAGCCCTGACCTTGGATTGAGGCCGCGCTTATCGTAGCCCCAGTTGTCCCGGGAGTCTCTGCCATGCCTGTCATTGCGGTCAAAGTGGCCATCTCTGTCTCCCATCATGCCCCGGGATGCGTCTCTCCTGGAAGAGCAGAAGCAGCATGACAGCAACAAGCACCCTTTCCCACGTCAGACCCCAAACTCAACGAGACTGCTGACCAATCCAATGAGAGCATGGAGCTTGACTCAATGACTACATTTGTATATTTTACTGGTTTAATAGGCTGGTATCTTGTAAGGAATCAGGGTCACACAAAGACAGGGCTGGACCACTGAAAAATCCTACCGAATTTGAATTCCAGCCCCCTGCCAGGGGGGTGCCGATGATGAAATTCACCCTTTCTTCCCTCCCCCCATGGGCAGCCTATCATATCAGCTACTGCAGTAACACCAAATCCTCTCATTGGCCCCTTCATCACGACTGACCTGTCCATGAGGATGTCATCATGGTAACGGCCCCGGTCCCGATGGTCAAAGTCTTGGTAGCGGTCTGGGCGGCTGAAGTCCGAGCGTCCGTAGCGGTCGTCCATGGCGAGCCTTTTGTCCTGCCAGTCGTCTTTCCTATTGGGTCATGGCAGCGAGGTCAGCACTCTCTCGGGAGAGAAGCGGGGACCCCCCGCCACACGGGCTACCGGACGCGCACCTGTCCATGTCGTAGGGCCGCTTGAGGGGCCGGCGATCCTGCTCGAAGCGCAGCTGCTCCTGCTGCCGCCTGAGCTCCTCGCGTTCGCGGTGGATGCGTTCTTGCTCCCGCCGCCGTTCGTACTCCACACGCATGCGCTCCCGCTCCAGGAACTCCCGCTCCATGCGGTCCGCGTCCAACCGCTGTTTCTCCACCTCTAGCCAGTTGCGCTTGCGCATCAGCCGCTCGCGTTCCTCACGCTCTCGGAAGAGGCGGATCCTCTCCCGCTCGGCGCGGCCATCACGGTCCCGCTCTCGCTCCCTGCGGTCACCGGCAGCAACAAACCAAATGAATCATTCAGGTACCGGGAGGTAGGAGGCTACTGCCTCACAGAACCATAGACTTAATCGATAAGCTTGGATTCAGACATGCCCCCAAAGGGGGGGGCGCGGGCGGGCGGGTGGGCGTGCACACGCACGCACACACGCACGCACACACGCACACACACACTTTTATGCCAAATTCTGGATTTCACTGAGGGTGAGGCTGCCCCTACACTCCACCTGGACATCGTTTTTGCATCTATCCCTTGCTGCTTAGGCTTAGCTTTCAGTAAGGGTGACCTTGGCGCCAATATGGCCGCCAGCTTACCCAGAGTGCCTCCGCCTCTCCACTTCGCGGATCTCCCGTTCCCTCTGCCTCTGGCGCTCCCGCTCACGCTGCTCCTTGATCTGGTCGAAGGAGAGGATGTCCTTCTTCTCCTTGCTCGAAGACCTGCGGTCGTGACTCTTGGTACTCTGGAGGATAGGGGCCAGTGAGTACGGTTTAGCATGGGCATCCCTGCGGCAGGCAGCACAGGCAGAGATGGGAATGCAGAGGACTTACTCGCTCCTTGCTCTTGGTTTTGACACTGATGACCGGTTCCCCCTTGGATTTATCCATGACTACAGTCCTCTCAGCGCCACGGCCTGCAGCACGGGACAAGTGCAGGTCATTCGTCTCAAACAGGTCACCACATATGGGTCCTACGTACCCAACTGAGGCCGTCTCACATCAACATGTTGGATTTTTTTAGAACGAAACAACCAGGTCAACCTATGCGAAGACATCAATTTGCGCTGTATAGATTACAGGCGTCCAACTATGGCTTTATATGACCGATTAGATGTTTTTCATTATTAAATCTTTCGTTCGATTGGCATAGACTTGATTCTCTCACAGATCAGCACCAGTGCGGGTTGAAGCCCCTGTGCAGCCCTCTCTACTCAGCAGAGACTGGTGGGATATAAATGTCAATATCTCATATTCTCCCTTGTTTCTCTTACTGTGCATAAAGATTAGCTCAAATGGCCCCCTTGGGAGAAGAGTCAGTGATCCCCAGGTTATCTGAGTTCAAGACCCTGGGATGCAGTATAAATGGCTTAGAATACAGAGGGGGATATGTCGTTTCGTCAGATAAGCTCTGCTGCCTGCTCTGGGATGCCACAGGGGACTCTCACATGGCAACCTGTGGGAGCCAGTTGCACTTCCTTAAGTATCGTGTTGCACTTGCAAAGCTGACTGGGAATTTGCACATTATAATTTGTGTAAACGTATAACATGGGCAACAAGGCTAGCTATCACCACTGAGATCGCCAACCCTACATGCGTTTTAAGTGTACTTCTCTGCATATGTATTCCACATTGTTTAGTTTATGGCTTCATAAACATACGGTACACAGAGCAGGGATGTTTCCGTGACTCGTTTTCTCACGGCGGCACCGCAAACCAGCAGCGTCGGGTAACTTGCTGAAGACTGTTTCGCGACTTCTCGTTATGCTACCACGGCTTAGTTCAGCAAGGGCATGCCATCCCCAAGTGCAGAACCAAAATAATCTGCCACACCCTCCTTCAGGCTGCGAGGTACTTTCAGCCCCAACGGGACCAGGCATCTCACAGTACGAAAGAGTCACATCTGTGTTACGAAGTGTGTCGACACTGCGTACTGTGCAAGGCTCTTCTCTGCTGCCGGATAACCTGCCCATGGCTGCACATTCATCATTATTTTACAACCGCATCTGTGAAAACTGCACTTCCGCTGTTTTGGATAGTGCCTAATATTTTAGTTTATGTTTCCCTATAAATGGGCCCTGCAGTAACTTGCTTGTTATAAACAGTTTAACAATGACTGTCATGAGAGCCTCCTTTCTGCTGTGAAAATATGGGCCAGCTGAATTGGCTGCGATCTCAGATCTCGGGTTACTGATCCTGTGTTGGTATTTGTATACATTAACTTGCTTGTTCCAGATTAGCTGTAGGCCACCACTTTACTCATCTCGCAGCGACGCCTGGTAACGATACAACCACCCCAAATTCCATTACAAGCCTGATCATGTGCCACCAGTACTACTGTAAATGCGATATTACCGCTGCAGTTCCCGTTATTTTTTAAACTTGTCTGTGCAACAAGCGAAGCCAGTTCACAGCTCCTCCCAGAGATTCTCCACCTATGATTAGAACAGTTGACCTCTTTCGCTGCCAAACAAAAACGGACAGAACACCTTGCCAAAGTATTCTTTCAAAAATTGTTCCTGTAACTATTAGAAAGCACACAGGCAGAACAAAACGCCTCACAGCACAGGCAAGCTTAGTGCCAATGAGTCAATTCACATTTGCATTGTTTCATGTCACCTCTTGGGGCGAATATAAACATATTCATAATGAACAAAATTCATATTAAATTTACATGTTAGAAATACCATGGATGTGACAGACTTACAGGAGACTGCAGATTTCCTACAAACTGAATTTTCCTCACAAATGAATGTGTGTAATATTAACAATGAACTGAGACACAGGCACAGGTTCTGTTCCTGGGCACAATGCTTTATTTTTCCAGGGTGTGGTTGACATTTGCATGGAACTGCCCTAGATTAATTTGTATTAACCTGATTTTTGCATGGATTTACGGATACAGAAACTACATCTTGCTGTTCTAATGTCACATTATGAAATTTTTAATTAAAAACAATTCCCCCAAAAAAGGTACCTACTAGGAACGGTTAGAAGACGACTAACGTCCTTACTGCTTTAAATGAGTCATTAAAGCAAACTGAGGGAATGAAGCACAAACTGAAGGCACAGTGAAGTGCTGTGGTCTTACCTTTGCCATCCTTTCCTGCTTCAGAACCTTCTGGTTTTTCATCCTTATTGGCATCAGACCTTTGTGGTGTTAACCAAAACGGAGAGGTAAGCAGCCAGTGTGGCCTATGGGGTTTGCTGTCTCGTAATCTAATAAGGCCCTTACTTTTCTGGCTTGGAGTCTGAGGAATGACGTCTGTCACTTCCGGACTTCTTGGCCTCGGCCTTGTCAGCCGGCTTCTTCCCAGCAGGTTCGTTTTTAGCCTTGAAACAAAGGAAGGGATTTATAAACATTTGTTCGGCAGGGCATTAGGAGCAGTAGCCCAGAGTGAACTTCGAAGTCCACGTAACATCTCTGCAGCCGACCACTCACCCTCTCCACAGAGATCATCCGGCCGTGCAGCTCGGTCCTGTGCAGATGGTTGATGCACTTGGTGGCCTCCTCGGTGGAGCACATGGTGACAAAGCCATAGCAGCGTGCCCCCGGGCTCCTGGCGTTCGTCACCACCTTCGCTCCAACAACCTGGAGGGGGGGAGGGGGGATTCCGAAAGCATGGTGCGAACTCTTAATGGAGGAGGCGAGGGACTCCCAACAGACAAGGAGAGCACTCAGCAAACACTAACGGGGTAAGAGGAGGGAGACTTAGCGTCAAATATGTAAATGGGACTATTACTGCAAATGTGCAAAACGCGATCCAGAACCGAAAGCATGATTCTCACACTGCTCTTCACTCACTGCACACAAGAAAACCCTATAGCAAACGCTAAAAGTCACCCACCGCAAAGGACTCCACCCTTGACTACAGACCCCTGACTCTTGAGCAGGGCACCAACCTTGCCATATTTGCTGAACAGATTCTTAAGGTCCGTTGCTCTGGTGGTTGAAGAGAGCCCGCTAACCCACAGGTTCCGGCCGCTGCTGGCCACGGCAGCACCACCCGCAGAGGCTTTTGGCACCACATGAGAAACAGAGAGGAGGCATGACGCAGGCCCACAGACCGACGGGACAACAGCTTACAAGTATACTTCTACTGAAGCTTCAGGAAAACCACCACATCTGTATACTGTATCAGATGGTAAGAGGTACTGTAAGGCCTGGTTCGTACTTTGCAGGGGTATAGCGTGCCATGGCATGTGTGCCATAGTGCCAGACCCTCCGCAATCCTGAAACGTTCATACTGCATGCGCCAACATGCCAGGCAACCACGCCATAGGGCAAACCTGCTCTTAAATCATGTTTATGAAGTATGAATGTTATATTAAAAATGATAATTTTACTAAAACTAACCATGCATCTTGAACTTAAAGTGCATAAGGCAGGGCTAGTATGTTTAACAAAAACATTTTCAAACTAGGACTAACTATAAACACTGGTCAGAAAACTAACAAAAACAAACGTGCCATTTTATAGCACTAACTAAACTCCTCACCAACCTCTCTTTGAATCTGCCAGCTATATTTGTTTTCAGTCTGATCAGAGAGCACAGAAAAAAGTTCATAAACGACCTTTGTTCTGATCTAGGCACGTCTGTGTAACGGTTCAGTTTGAGTGGTAGATGCCCAGTCCGTAACGAAAATTACACGACCAGTCACTTGGCTCAAGTATGAACCAGCCATAAGACTACGGACATCGTGAAACGTAGAAAACAGAAACCGGCAGGTGGGACAGATCTGATAGTGAATCTTTCATGTAAACATTAACGTAAATCGCGTTAAGGGAAAAAGGGGGGCCAAGACACTCACCTTTCTCATCTTTTGATTCAGGCTTACTACCTTTTTCCTCATCAGTGCTAGAGAGAGAGAAAACATGTCAGCATATGGAAAAGTCTTACCCCCAGTGGGGGTGACACGCGTCCAAAATGGAAACACCTACCTTCAACACAACAGTGGAAGTGTGGCCTACGAGCACATTTGGCGTGTGCCACGTCACAATAATTCGACAAACAGCAACGATGGGCAGAATGCCAGACAGCCAACGTTAAAGGCCCAAGGAACTTTGAGCATATTACGAAAGAAGGGGTATGGGAATGACGATGGGGGGGGGGGTTATTTAAAAAAAAAAAACGAAACAAAAAAACTTGACAAAATGCGGAGACCATTTTACCTCCAAAGTGCACCAAGCTCATAAACAAAGGAGCCAATATAAAGATAACCATTGTTCTAGTATACAGAAAACAACAAACCTCTTTTTCTGATCATCACCCTCAAGAGAGGAGGACTCTTTCACTGCCGTGGATTCCGCAGCGCTCTCTTCTGTCTTCCTGCCATCTTCCTCACCCACTTCTTTTGACTTTGCTTCTGACTCGACAGCGCATTTCTCATTCGAACCCTGCTCGCTTAAACTAGAGGCCTGCGCACACGCACTGTCCGTGTCCATCACGTCCTCCTGAACATTGTGCTTGTCCTCCGCTTTCGATTTGCCTTCGCTTTCTTTCGACTCGCACTTTTCCGTGTCGCTAGCCGACGCTTCGCTCTCCAGATTGAAGGCATCGTCAGCATTAATGGCGACGGACACATGGTCTTCCTCCGGTTCATCGTTCAGAGAGCCCTCGGCGGCGGCGGGCTCCTCTTCGGATGGCTGTTCCAGGGGCTCTTCCTTAAGCGGCTCAGATTTACAAGACCCGGCTACTTTCTCATTTTCTACGGATTTAATAGGAATAGAATGGCACAGAGTTTAATTACTTCTGAAACACAGCAAGCATTATGTGGAACTGGCAAGGCTGGGACAGGAGGTGACCCTTCGCCGTTCCCTCCATATAAGCAAAAACTAACAAAGAGAGACTGGAAAAAACAAAGAGACCAAGCAACTGTTTTTGTTCAAAACCTGACAATAGCCGACCTTTGCAATTCCTCTCATTTCACCTGATCCGAGCAGCGAAAGGTTCTGAAGGCGGCTGCGTGACCAGCACATGGGCTCCAGAAAAAGTCCATCTTCACGTCATTTCTGCCTTCCTGAGTCTCCATGACATAGAAAGTGCTGCCTGAACTGGAAATTCAGAATCCCTCTTGTGTTGTATATGGGCAGTTAGTCCATTGAGGGTTATCTCCGAGGCATATATTACATTAACCGGATCCTTTAATGTTTCGTGGACGGGCATCCGATTCTTCTCTTCAAAACTTCTTAATCTTCTTTTGCCACAACCTAAAAACACTGCACAGCAACTGCAACAACTAAATGAGGACCTCATTCAGTAAACTAAGTGGACCGTTTAAATTACTGGCCATGTGTTAAATTCCATTAACCACTTCACTTCAAACAACTTGGCAATGATGGATGTGCACTCACTGTGCGTCACGGTTTAAGTCTTAATACGCCAAAACGGCTTCACAGTTAACAGACTAGCACAAAGCCAGTAATTCTCTTTGGATTTCCAGTCTCTTCCCGAGGAAAGAAAAACTCATAACTCCCTTACAAAACTACGACTGACGCGAAGCGCTTTTGAGTTTATAACTATGTGCAACAGTACCTATTTCATCTTTCACGTCTTCAGATTCAAACTGCTCCAGGTCCTGGAAAGAAGGCATGACATTTTTAGCTAACTGCAGCCTGGCATGCAGTATACTGAACAGTCAAATATTACAGAAATTCTAGAAAACTGATGAATAACGCTGGAAAACAAATATTTCCTCCTTCAGAAATACCTCTTTTGCCGAGTACTTCAAATCTTCATCTTCATCTCCCAAGTCAACACCTTCAGGGTCCATAATCTGTTTAGAAAGAGATATTGCATTAATCCCACAGGGTATTTTTTTTGTTTGCGTTTTAATAAAAACGGCATCCTTTTTAAATCTGTAATTTCATACTGGAGCACAACGCTGCCATAAGCTAAATAAAACTCGTCAAACTGCATGCTAACATTTTGTTTTCTCGTTCTGTTTTTTCTGCCTGCAGGAAATGGCCTCCTGCGCAGAAACCTGTTGTACCAGTAACACCACATCCCATTCACTAACCCTTCTCCCCTCCCATGTCACCTCCTCGGGTTTGACATCTGCCAGAGGGTCCAGGAAGCCTGAGTCCTCATCGCGGACGATGTCCTGCTCATCCTGGGCCACTTGGGCATTCCCCTCATTGGACAGCGAGTCGAGGATCTCATCTGCATCGTAGTCCTCGCACTCGGCCGGGATACCATTATCGGTCCCCGTTTCGTCCAGCACGCTCATGTCCATGATGTCCATCTCATGAAGGCTATCTAGATTGCTGTCCAGGTTGATGTCCGGGTCCTCCTGTGAACAACAGCCGTGTCTCTCAGCTGGCATCGACGAAACACGGGCAAACAAGAACCGTGTTCCACAAGGAGGTGACAGACGTCCACCTCAAGACTGGAAGAAGAGCTGCATCCATGTGCAGAGGGGGTAAAGGAGAAGTATTGCTCTCCAAATTAACTCATTAGAACCACGTCCATCATTCTACACAACTGGTCCATTTTGATCCCGTGCACTCACCTGCCCATCTCCAGAATCCTCTTCAATAGTGCAGTCTTCAGAGCCATCGTTCTCCTGTCTTTTGCCTAGGAATTTAAGTTGAGATCAACTTCCAGGAACAGCAACAGGAGCAGGGCTCATCACCCCCCAGAATGTTGTCCCCGCCACCGGGGGAGCGCATGTGAGCCCGCAGCGGACAGCTTACCCTTGGCTGCCCTCTTCGGCGTCCTCTTGGGTGTCGCCTCCAGAAAGACGATGATTTCGTCGGGATTGCCACCTTCCTCCTCAATTGCCTTTGATGAGGACATACAGGAACGGTTACTTATGAACACAAAAATACGTCCTTTGTGCAGAACTCACGCACCTAAATACTCAACAACACTAACACCAGGCACAACAAAATCAGACAGATAAAAATAAATAGGGACTATTTATGACGCACGATCTATCACATAGTTCTCTTTTCAAGTCTGACACCAGTGTAAGGAGGTTTAGATCATGGAAAGCCAGCAATGCAGCATTACTGGATTCGCATATCCCGAAGCGTTTTGTTTTTATCGCAATTAAAAACGGTGCCTCCTTTAACACTCGTCATAAACTAAGCAGGCATTTCCATGACGCGGGGATAATTCGGTAGGTGTGTGATCTACGGTACGAGCTCAAAACACCGGGGCACCATAACCGGCGCAAGGCGCCAGGGAAGCGGCTCCACCCAGCAATCCGGCTAACCACGACACCCGGGACAACTTCATTTTCTGATAACTGACCACAGCTTTAGTTAAACTGTCCAAACTGCGAGGGCGTCTGACATCAATAATCCGGCTACACAGGCACCGTCCTTTCAAATCACGTTGCAGGTCCTGCGTTTTTTTTTTGTTTTAAAACGAGTTTGCATGCAAGATTTTGCGAAGTTAAATCAAACAGCGATTGCACTGCACGACAGTGCGAATCTAAAGCGAGAGGGACAGCATTTTTTACCTTTTTCAATCTCTCGGATAGCATACTCTTGTTGCCACTGGCGTCTAGGTTTCGCCGTTTTAGCTCGGCTTTTAAGTCGATAACTCGTAACTCGGATAGTTTGCGGACCCCTGCCCCCTCCGGGAGCTCCAAGGACACGGCGTCCGATGCAGACGAGCTCTCGGCCATGGTTGGGGATAAGTAGGCTTCCGCTCGCACGGTTGTCCGCAGCTGCGGCTTCTCGCGGAAAAGGCCCGGGACAAAATGGCGCTTTCCGAAGCGCAGCTCGCGGCGAACAGGAAGCGCCGCCTCGTGCGCAGCGAGCCAGGCGCGAGAGGGCGCGTGAGTGCGCGTGCGCGTGCGCCTGCTTCCGGTGCAGCCGGGGGCTCGCGGCCAGTTTCGCTTCTTGCTAAATGCGATGGTGAAGTAATTGTTGTTGACTTAACTTAAAACCTAATTAGCACAGTCTCCGAAATGTAAATATAAATACAGAAAAATGTGTTGAAAGTGTTTGAAATGAACCTGCGCATTTCTGAGCTGGCCAGAAAACATAATTACAGTATTTAATAGACTAATTGAAACACCCATCAATTTTCTGTGACCGCTTATCCTATTCAGGACCATGGGAGGTCTGGCGCACATCCCAGAGGCTATGGGTGCAAGGCAGGGAACAACTTAGGGCAAGGTGCCAACCCATCACAGGACACAGGCGATTTGCCATCCTGTTAACCTCAGCATGTGTTTGGACTGTGTGGGGAAACCGGAGTGCCCTGAGGAAACCCCTCGATGACACGGGGGGAACATGCAAACTCCACACACATGGAGCCATGGCGGAGACTGGAACCCACGTCCCAGATGTGTGAGGTGATAGTGCCAACCCTGGCACCACCGTGCTGCCCACTAATTAAAACCCAACGTGTTCAAATTAGTTTGCCTATTTAAAGTGATGGACATGGTCCAGGTGCTTGTGGTATTTCATACACTGCTAGCAGATAGATGATCCCCGTGGAGTGAATTATTCAATTTATCTATATAGTTGCCCAGCTACCTGAAGTGGACTTCTGTGGAGCTCATACCTGTGAATTAGTTACAGTTAAACATTGGCGGTCTATATGGAGTATTCTCCAAAAAAATCGGCAGACATTAATTTGGAATATGTACCAGTTACCCTGCTGAAGAAAACAGCATGACCAGCATAAAGCGTGCGGTTCACACCAGCATATGTCGTGTTTCGGTGCTGGTGGACCAGCTTCATGTGCAGGTAGTCCGGCTCAGCTGTGCTGGCCCACCAGCTACACCAGAACCAAACCAGCACTAACCAGTACAGACCAGCATGCTGGTCGATGCAGTGATTTTTCAGCAGGGTAATAAATATTTAATCAACACTGAACTTACTTTACTTTTCCTATGCATTGGAAGAGTACATTCGGCACTTTTTAATGTATTTTCCAGTTTTTCTTTTTTGTTTGTATGAATATTCTGAAAACATATTAAATGTAGGACAGTTTGACCTGCATGAGTTTCAGTTTTATTTTGGCAGGAGTGTCTCCTGACACTTAAAATGTCACTCCAGGCCACATGAGAACTTTGGCCGTTCTGCCTGTGGGGATATTACAAAAAAGCCGCTTTGAAAGAAATATGGTAGTAATGTGGTGTGGGCTCAAAGAGCGTGCTGCATTCATAGGGGAAGGAACAGCGTGGCACAGGACTGAATTTCTGTTTTATGTCTGATAATAGACTTTACTGTCGATGTCTAAGCTTCACAGAAGTATTGTAGAATACTAAAGCAGTGGGTAATGTGTTTATTCCGGTTTCTATGGTGATATAATGTATTGGTTTTCCATATAGTTGTTTATTGGTTCCTGCGAATTGAGAATTGATAATCTGACTTCAAAATTCTACCCGCATTGTGAAAAATTGAATTCTATGACAGTGGAAAATAACACATTGCGGACACATAGTTTTCCTTTTGGGCAGCACAGTGAGGGCCATCGTGTCCTCACACCCCGAGGCTGGGGGCTAGACTGCCATCCCCAGCTGGAGGTAGTATGTTCTCACTGGGTTTGTCAGCTTCCTCTCATTCAGGTTAAATATGCACACATGGAAAATGGCATATCTAAATTACACATAGTGTGGGATTGTATCTGTGTTTTTGCCGTGCAGTGGACTAGCATCCCATCTGCCGATGTACTGTACCACGGTATGGTATGGCAGCTGCACTATGGCAGACAGGGAGAGGCTTCAGAGAGTAGTGAAGGCAGCACAGAAGATCATCGGCTGCCCGCTCCCCTCCCTGAGGGATATTTACACCTCCCGCTGCCTCAGCAGAGCAGTAAACATCACCAAGGACAGCTCCCACCCCAGCTCTGAGCTGTTTGTCCTGTTGCCCTCAAGGAGGCGCTACAGGTGCATCACAGCGAAGACAAACAGATTCAAGAACAGTTTTTTTCCCAAAAGCCATAACTACTTTAAACTTACACACGCACTGACTGGACAGTAGACTACACAGTCTAACCCCCCAACCCCTGGATTTCCTTCTTTCCATCAACTGTGCAATATCCAATGTCAAATGGTATTGATAAGAACTGTGCAATATCTGTATACTGTAAAATATCTTTGTTCTGTGTCCAACATCCACTAATCACTGCACATGATCATCATCATTATTGTGTAATAACCCACACTGCATATCTCACTGTATATATGTGTGTGTGTAATAACCCACACTGCATATCTCACTGTGTGTGTGTGTGTGTGTGTGTAATAACCCACACTGCATATCTCACTGTATATATGTGTGTGTGTAATAACCCACACTGCATATCTCACTGTGTGTGTGTGTGTGTGTGTGTGTGTATATATATATATATATATATATATATATATAAACCCTATTTAGTTATATATGTATATAGCGCCACAGAACTTTTTTGCACTATTTGTATATTGTTTGCTTTATGTTTTACATACATGTTTGCACTGGAGGAGCTGCTTTCTTAATCTCATTGTACACTGTACAGTGACAATAAAGGTATTCTATTCTATTCTTCTAGGGTGTTCCCCTGACTCGTGCCCCATGCTGCCTGGCATAGGCCCCAGGTCCCCGTGTCCACGTTTCGGATATGCAGGTGGAAGGAGGATGGATAATGCTCCCTTTAAACAAGTCATCTCCGAAGCATCCTGAAGTCACCACTTTCCACAGCAAACAGTGATAGTGTAAACAAAAAGGTATGAACATGGTAGCCTCCCTCTCATGCATGGTTTCAGCTTGTACATAGCAAACCATTTACAAGAAACCCTCACATGACCTTAACAATTACATAACTTAAAAATGGGACGTACCAAGTGCTTCAGGATTGATTGTGACAAAGGGGTCCTACTTCATTGTGTTGTACATTGTGTTAAAACAGTATTTATTTACTGTTTTAATGTTTATGACTTTTAAAAATGCCTCTTGAAAATAATTTTCTGCAACGCTTTAGTGACACGTTTACTTAGCATACACTTTTATCCTAAGTAACATGCATATTTTTCCAAAGGTACGGAGCTATAGGGGGTTAAGCGCTTGCTCAAGGGCCCAGCAGTAAAATCCTAACTGAGTCACACGCCACCCCCCACTACAGAAGACAGAAACAATAACTGAAAGACGGCTATAAGGATCAAACTGCTGACTGCTGCAAAAATGATCTTCACTCTCTGGTATTATGGACAGAAAAGCACATGTGAACTTACATTCAGCCTGAATCACAGCTGTGACACGTACATGAAATATCTTTCCACCCATTGGGGAAACTTTATTGGCCCACTAGCCCAGTGAAGAAGTGTCATACCAATGGGGCGTGTTCTGACTGGTCTAGTCCATGCTCTAACTTCTCACCCTGGCGTTCTATTATAAACAATAATCTCAGACCATGAAGTTTCGAACACATTTTTGCATTTTTTCTTATTTCACTGTAACGTTTTACTTGACATTATCACACCTGTTCATCTAAAGTCATAAAATCTACATATTTTGCTTTCAAAATGCTAATGAATGTGGGACACCCTGGGCAGGATACCAGTCAATCAGTGGGCAGATACATGCACACACTCAAACTTCAAAGATCGCAGTGAGCCTGACTGCGTGAGTTTGGACTGTCAGAAGAAGGCAGAATTCCCAGAGGTAACCTGGGCAACACTGGGAGAACTTGCGAAGGCCACACGAACAGCGGAGATGGGATTCGAACCCCGAGCCTTGCAGGAGTGAGCAGTGCCAGTTAACCCAAGCCATCTTCTGAAGGGTGCTGACTTAGCAACTGCTGATGCCACATCCACTCCCGTGGTGGGGAAGCTTGGCTTGGGCTCCGCACGGGCTTGGACTGGTACTAAATGATATTACAAAATGAGTTTCATTTATTCAGGTAAACTCTGCAAACGCTTCAAATTCAAGAACTTCTTTGATGTTTATCAGCAGATTTCAACCTGGGTAACAACTGATGCGAACCTGGGACCGCGCAGTATTCAAAGAGAACAGCGTTTGCCAATTACTAATGAAAACCTTACAGTCTAATTATACATATTGCAAGTTCAAAATCTGTCAGAACGCCACTGGACATGGCTAGCAGATGGACACAGTGCAGCAGATCGGGGTTATAAATCATGACTCACAATCATATTATTCAGATATCTAAGCATGTATAAATCCATCCACAAGATGGCATTCATGACTGACATGATAGTCCACTCTGTTCGAACATTGTTTTGAATAAAAATTTATAAATCCATGTATAAAGACCAGAGGTATTAAACATAAATCCAATTTCATTAGTGAAGATTAGGCAATACAGTTTTCAACGAACATTCTCTGCTACTGTCCTTCAGCTAAAACAGAACCCTTTCTGATTGGTCACCTTTCACGAGGAGCGACAAGGACCTGTTGTGGGGCGGGGCGGGGCGGGGTGGGGTCAAGCTTTTAGCTTTTGCCGACAACGTTAACTTGTGTAACTAACAGAGTACTTGTTCCCACGGAATAGCCAGAAACAGTGAAATACCATCTCTATTAAACGCCTCACTGTCTGCAGTGTTGCCCAGTACAGAAAATTTCATAATAGGTGTCATTCTTCAATAAACACCCAGAAAAATAAATCTGAGCATTGCGTTCTGTTGTCCTTTATTACATTTACCTGGGTTAGGAGATTATAGCAGTTCATGTGAAATGTATATTATATATACTGACTGGAACACCGTATATTATACATACTGACTGGAACACCGTATATTATATACACTGACTGGAACACTGCACACTTTGTATTTTTCCATAAATAAATGTACCTGTGTTATATTTTCATGACCTTTAAAGAGCCACATTTTTTATTTGATTAATAAACAAGCAAACAATGATTACTGATTAGTGTTGCTCATGAACAAATATCTTCACTGATTCGTTGTTCCATCCATCCATCACAGGGTCGTCTGCCGATTGGGTAAATTGTCATTTTAAAATATAAAATATAAAACTCTTAATCTAGTACAGAAAAGAACCGCATGAGCCGCTTTGCAATCAGGTAAATAGATACTAAATATAACATGGGGTAACTGGATGCTTGAAGCCTAACGATAAGTAATGATTTATGACAGAACAGAGTGCAATAGTGCATTAAAATATAATACAGATTAGTGGCAATTTAAGAGAGATGTGTTCTACGATTTGACTCTCTAAAACGAGTGAAAGTTCTGCTTGTCTGACTGGACGGAAAGGTCCTCCAGTTGGCTACGACTGGGCTGCATACTTTTACAGTTAGCTGAAGGAGCCTGAAGGCCTTCTGTCTGGAGGAGCTCAAACTCTGGGCTGAAGGTCTCTTCTGGCAGGTTGGCGCTCCCAGGGCAGGCGATGTTGGCACAGTTCCCCAGCTCTATGTGCGGGGCCTGGCAGGCAGCAGCCGAGCCGTGGCTGTACGCGCTCAGGGGGCAGCAGTCAAGCAGTTCAGGGGAAAACCCTGACTCCAGGGGCCCGAAAAACTGCGAGTCACAGGAGGACTCCGTAGAAGCGTGGCAGGGAATGTGGGCCTCTGAGAGGTTCAGCTTGGCTACCAGGGGCTTGCCTACAGAGACCGTCAGTCTCTCCTGCACCGGGTCATCCATGTTGTCATACTGGTACTGAAGGCACACCGTGAATGAGAGCTCCTTCTGCAACAAAGGCATGGACACACTATGTCAGGGGAGAGCCACGCGCACAAACCAGGCACACCGTTCCGGAAAGAAGTGATGGCGAGGACCCTCACCTTGAGTTTCTGCAGCGCGGTGAAGCGAGTGTAGAGGTGCGGCTCCGCCAAAGTATCAGCAGCCAGCAGCCAGCTTCCTGCGTCCCTCGGGCTGTCCCGATTGGTCAGCTTCAAGTCCACGTCTACACCCTGGGACCCACGTGGGGAGGGAGACAAGCACAGCGTCCAGTTACAGCTCCGTGGCGGGGGCACAGCGGGGAGACCCCGCCCGGACCCGCTCACCTCCGAGAAGTCGGACAGCTGGGCCGTACAGGCCACCACGTGGCTCGGCCTGTGCAGGATGCGGCTGTAGACGACCATGATGTTGGAGAACTCGGCAGCGAAGCCCAGCTGCACCTTCACGCCGCAGTCAAACTGCAGCATGAGGCTCTCTGGAAGCACTGCCACAGCAAGAGAGGTGATGTCACGTGGCCGCTTGCCTAGTTACCATAGTTACCGTATCCCGGCCTACACTAGAGAGATAGATCAAAAAAATCATCAGTACAGAAATAAGATCTGTGCATTTTTGCAAGAGAAAGATGAATATTAACTGTCTGTGGGATATTGAATCCTCCATGTAACAATGAGATTATTGCAGGCAATGTGATTACACAAAACTGCAGAGGAATTAGATGACTACGTGTTTTACCTGAGGATCTATCTAAGTGGGCATCAAGAATTACGTTATGGTGTTCAGCAGTGATCAGATTTGTGTTACGAAGGTCAGGCCGAGAGCCAAATGTCGTGTGGAGGAGGCAGGATCCTCAGTGTTGGGGCTGAGGCTAAATGTTTCGCCGTGTTACGTGAGACGTACACAGATACGCTGTAACTTCGAGAATAGGGGCGCGGTAGGACTGTGTGTAAAGGGAATGCTTTTCTTAATAATAATCATAGCACCACAGGCTTTGCTAGAGAAAGACACCGGGGATGTTTGATTTGCCAGATTCCACTCAGATGGTCCAATGCGTGTTTCTTGAGGCCGGCAGACAGAGATTTCAAACGCGTGATCACTTCTGTGGCGGCACGCCCTGGCTTTGTGTTGTTGACAAATTGTTGTTGTAAAACAAACCCTGCATGTTTTGGACAGGTAGAAGCTATGACCTCTACAGATTCAAACCTGCAACCTCAGAGATGTGAGCTCACTGAGCCGCAACACCCATACTGCACCCCTGGTGGCCTCACCGTGAGCGATGGCCCACTGCAGATTCCGAGCCGACGTGGCCACGGGGCAGCTAGAGGTCACGACGCGGTCGGTCAACGCGCGGCGCTCCGACAGGTTACTGCGCAGCTCGAGGGCCTGGCGGCCGCGTGTGATTTCACAGTGGCCCATGTCTGAGAACAGGGGGGCGGGACAGTGCAGACCAGGGTTATTGTTGTGAAACTGGTAACATTTTACCTGACGAGGCACAAATAATATAGTATTATGCTATTACTTATGTATTAATTAACCACAGACTAAGTCTTAGTTTCACACTGATCTCATGTTAATTAATCATTAATGAATCGTGAATCATCTTTTATCTCAGGCAGTTACTGTATTTGTTACTGTATCTGTTAATTCTGTAAACCTCTGTGAGCTACTGAAGGAACAAGTCATGAATAACACAAGTTACATACTGATCTCATGTTTGTTCATCATTAATGAATCGTGACGCATCTTTGTTACTATGTATTTGTGCCCCATCAAGTAAAGTGTTACCAGGAAGCTAAAACTGTTAAAAAAAAATAAAAAATTTAAAAAAACATTTTCGTGAATTGAAATAAATTTTAAAAAACTACAACTAAATGTAAAACAATATTGCTTCCGAAACCAACAAATAAAATTAAATTTAAAAAGTCAAATGCTTTCCGTAGATGTGTACAGTGTATTCAAGTAGGATTCTTCAAAGACTGGACACATAAAATAGCTCTACAACTTTCAGTCAATCCCTAGAAATAAAATTATAAAACACACTGAAAGTATAATATTTAAGAACAAAATAAGAATACATCTTCAAAACTAATAAAAACACACAGAAAACCAAACTGAATTTCAAATGAAAATATTTTTTTAAATCCTAAATCAAAAACTATAGTATCGCTGCCACAGACATGTGATGTGCTGAAACAACAGCAGCGAAAGGGACGAGAGAGAGGAGGGCAGACAGCTAACATACATAACACACAGTACATAGCATATATACAGGAGCTAAGAACGGCCAGGACCAGCTGCCGCACAGCGACAAGGATCTGGCTGCAGCTTCATACCTTCAGCTACCTTGTCAAGCATGACCGTAACCTTCTCGTCCTCTAGGAGGCGCCGTTTAAGGAAGCTCATGAAGATGCCGTTGGACAGGTCATCTTCATTCATCTCGTAAGCCTCAGCGTCCACACACCTGCAAATTCACAGCTTTCACACAACCTGTGTATGTGTAACAAACCATTCATTCATCACTATCATAGGCAGGGCAGTGTCTGGTATCGCTGCCTCACCCCTCTGGATATGAAGGTTCGGATCCCACATTCTTCCAGCCAAACTATCCATGGTAAAGATAACAGTAAAGTAAAGTATTCTGGTAGGGATGTGGCCAAATCATTATTTTTCCAGATTTAGAGTGAAGTAAAGATCTAATCCATAAGAGTCTATTACATTAATAACTTTAGTTCTGCTAATCTGAGCATGATTTTAGCTCAAATGATATAATAGCAAATAAAGGCTAATTGGCGACAGAAACAAAAATGCCCTTAGGCGCGCAGGGCTGAGAGCCCCCACCCTTCATGCTACAGAGTTAACTGGGGTGGAAATTCAGTGACTCAGAGCAAAAGGCTTCAGTTACACAAGAGCAGCCTTAGAACGTGCCGGTGAATCTCCTGAAAAGTCAAAGCCGACACCACTGTTTCAGCAAATTTGCCTCAAAAAAATTGGCAAGAATTAAGCCAAGTTGGCCTTACATGAGTCAACAGGGAAGAAGACTGGTATTTCTGTCAAAGGCACAATGCAGTTCCAGTTCCAAAATGATTTGACAAAAAATAAATGATTCAGTTTCTCTCGGTTTTGGTTTTATTGTTGTTGATGTGAATAAGCCGCTCCTTATGAATATACAGTTTAAATACCTCATACTTTACGCAATACTTTGAATAAACACAAACATTTTAAAAGATGCATGCAAAATTCCTTTAATCCACAAAAGCGCTGAGAAATCAAGACTTTTTGAAGACAGTGAATTTTTTAAGCGACGTTCTCGTTTTGCCCGCCGGCTAATTGTTAGAAGTGATGTCACACGAAAAGCAGAAGGGATAAGAAACTCACGTAGCGTAGCCAAAAACGATATTTGCCGTCACCTTCAGGGGCCCTGGCTGTGGAATGATGTCATCGTTCAGGTTTCTAGAACAACAGTTTATATGTGACAAACTAAGCAGAGAACCATGCAGCAAAATAAAACACACACACACACAAACACACACACACACACACACACACACACACACACATAAACACACACACACAAAAAGTATACAAGTACAAAGTATATAGCTTGGCTTTATACAGTTACAAAATCACTAAAATACCTGTTTTTTAAGTGTTTGACGTTATGCAAGTAAATGGTGATTCACTGCTGGGTGTTAGACTACATTTGAACTGTACAGTAATTCACTGCAGGGTTTCAGAATAACTGAGAAAGCAAACTGTGGGCCGGTCTGAGCAAGATCTGCACAAATGCTGCAGTAATGAGTCACTGCACAGGTGAATCTTTACTAGAAAAGAAATATTAAGGTTAATACATAAAAAATTACTCAAAGTACTTTAATGTATTCACATGCTATTGCCTTCCCGTACCACTATATGAACGTTCACAAATTCTCACGTGAACCAACGGGGATTTCTCAGCAACACTGAATCCTCCTGGCACCCACTTCATAGGCTAACTTTTTGTTAAAAACAACAAAAAAGTTGTTTCTTGCTACTGTCATCAGATCTAACTAAGTTTAAAAACAGTACACTTTCAGCATATTAGTTTCCCTGAAGCAAGGCTGCCGGCTTCGATCAGCTGGCTGGAGCGAGATTTTCAGTCCGAGATAGGTCTGCACACACATGCACACGCACTTACGTGCATGTAACAGCTTTATTACCTTGTAAACAGTCTGTAGGGTTTGCATACTACCCCAGTGCTTTTGATGTAGCTAATTTTAGGTTTATACTGGAATGATACAGGTTTCTTGCGTGAGCATTTGAAAGCGTGAGTGAAAGCTGGCAGCCCTGCATGAAGGAGTGGCCCCCGTGCCCATGTGGAGGGTACCGTTTGCGACACATGTCCAACAGGAAGACATTGAGCCCCGTCTGGCGATCCTGCATGCGGTGCAGCACGTCCTGCACCCACAGACAGTGTTCCGAAGTGTAGGAGGCGGGCGCGTCGATGGGCACCATGAAGCTGTTGCCGTAGTTCTCGTAGCCGTGACCCGCGAAGTACAGCAACCCTGAAGCGTGACAGAAGCAGCTTCAGCCAGAAGTAATCGGCACTTTACCGCGGTAAAACTGCGAGCAGAAAAACCTGCTGAGCGACAAAGGCTATTCGGCACACTGACAAGGGTCCAGCACACAGCGGTAATTATCGGGAGCACTAAGCCCCCAAGGAAGCTGCTGTCCTCAGATCGCAGTCTCTAATTTGCGACTGGCTGGCAGACCTAATGAAGGCGCGTTTCGCAGGGATGTGAGGATCGCAGATGACTAGCACAATCTGCTCTGCCAGCTGCCTGCCAGTTAATAAGCAAATGACACGCTGCTCATTCAGACTGCCACGGGGCCTACAGGACCCCATGCACCACTGATTGACTGAGGTCTGGGGTAGAAAGTTCGGGTCCAGAGAGTAAAAGTCCAGACCAAGATTTTGTTTCAATCAAGCAGTTGACTATTCAGTGAATGTCACTCTTTATACTCAGCTGGTTGGTTGAAACAAGATCTTGGTCTGGACTTTTACTCTCTGGACCCGAACTTTCCACCTCTGAGCCACATAAAATACCTCAATAAGCAAGGAAACTTCACAGAGCACCAGATTCAAGCGTCAGAAACCACAGCATAACACGGTAGTAATTTAAAGTCTTCAAACTGGGCAAGGAATGGATGCTTTCTGTATCATTGTGGGTCTATTAAACTGCAAAGCAGCCATGTGAGTGTCCCTGAAAGGCAATTGCCTTTAGCTATACAAACAGGCTATTTTGCACAGCTCCCATGCACAACAAATTTCCCTCCAAAGCCCTTCCTTGAGGTCGTCAGGCAAGACCAATCAATCGCCGAGACTCCTTAACAAGCTCAATATCTTTTCTAGTCTGACAGAGACTCCGCAAAAGACCCCCCCCCCCCAGACTGACCATACACGCCGCGGTCCAGCAGCTGCAGAAACTCTGTCACAGCGGTGTGCATCTCCTGCCAGGTCAGGTCGAGGAGGGACACCACCTTAAAGTCCAGTTGCCGTAGCAGGTTGGTGAGCTCGTGGACGTCGGCCATGGGTGCTTTCAGTTGCCGGTGGTGCTGGTAGTTCATGTTCCCAATGAGCAGGGCCACCTTGTCTGTCGCTGAATAGGAGAGACCGGGCCAAGAAGCAAGGAGCCATTGTACACTAACATTGCTACTTTACTGGAAAGTCCTGTAATATAAACTTTAAACTTCAATTAGGAAAATCCTGGCTCCTTGGCAGCTGCATGCTTGTAATGTATTCTGTCTCACTCATATGTCACTTTGGACAATAGCTTGTGTTAAATAAATGTAATTTATTGTAATTTAAAAATGGCACATTTGCATCATAAACAGCATTTTTACAAATGTGTTATTATTCAATTCCTTTCAACAGAAAATTTAATTATATAATGAATGCATGTGTCCCGTCTGTGAGTGAAAATCCGTTTGAGCTGCGCTGCGTGACTGAGCTTTGAATAATAAATAATAATGACAAGAGAAGAATGACACGGCACATCGACAGGTCATGCTAAATTTGTGGGTCTCACCATGGAAATGGCGGTGCTGTCTCACTGGGCATGCAGAAAAACCTGTCAAGAAATGCTAGTTAGCAAACACAGATCTTTCACATGCGTCAGTCAGAACGCCAGCCCGGTCAGGTTTGATACCTTTGACATTCTCAGCCCAGGAGGATTCCAAGAAAGAGCAGGGACCTGATGAGCACAAACCAGAAGTCAAACATTATACTCAGAGATTTGCTTCAATTGCCTAAAATGTATGTTTGCTTAGGGCAGTGGCTACATAATACTTACATGTTAGGGTCAACATTCATACAGCTGCAGCACAACTTTCAGCCAAAAGTCTGAGTGCACCTGCTCGTAACCCTAACCACCTGTGCATATGAACTAATGTGTCAACATCTGAAATAAATGGGTCCAACAGCTGGCTACCATTAAAACCACAAGCGTATGACTTTCTGCTGGAGCATTTCCCACACTCAGGCACGGAGGTCTACTGCCATGCGCTGGGGTGGCATTGCTGGTGACAGAGCTGGGGCGCTGTGTCAAATCCATCTCAACCAGCACGGCTATCGCAGTATAGCAGCCCATCAGGATTTTGACTGATTGGCCAGTCCTTCATTCTTCAGCAGGGTATTGATCCAAAACACACCTCAGAATTGTGCAAAAAAGTCTGACTAAATATGAAGATTTGAGACGATTCAGATTAATGTCCCGGCCTGCCCAGTGCCCCGACCTCGGTCCCAGTATGGAGCTGGAAGAAGAGACACAGCAAAGCAACCCACAAGTACTGAGCAGGACTGCAGACGCGCCAGGATAACCCGTCAGGTGATTTTCTGCTGGAACTTGGTAACCTTGTTTGTGTAGCTGTCAAGGTAAATGGTGGATATTTTGAGGAATCCAAAATTTAGAGAATTTGCTCAAAGTGTTTCAATTCTGCTTATGTTTTGTTTTGTACAGGATTAATACAAAGTGAAACCAGGCACGTGAACTTCTGACTGCTACTCTACTTCTGTTGGGTTGTTTTTGAGTTCGTCCATGTCTTGATACAATCTTTCCATTGAATAGCAAAATTTACCCAGCATTTTCATTTCTGACAATGAACTTGCATGCGTTGGATATACCCAACAAGGAATCGCCATGGCAAATGTGTGCCACGATCAAAAGCTAAAGGCAGTCCAACAAAATATTAAAGTGCAACCTTTTTTTTGACCGGGCACTGTAGATTTCCAAGACGTTTGTAACATGCGCCCCCCTGTATAACAGATCTCCTGTACTTCACACTTACCGACTGACACATGAACTTCATCACTCCAGACCTCTTGGTACAGATTGTACACTCTGCAGCTATACTGCCCCCTATCTGCAGTGGTCACACATGGAATCTAAAAACACAACATATGAAAAAGAATATATGAAAAGTAGCACAAGAGGTCCAAAAGTAACAAATTTACCAACAAAAGCAAACAAAACAAAGGGCTCTGAAAATGACCAATAAGCCTAAACATAGGTAACAACTGGTCCTAAAACAATAAGAACAAGCTCAGCATAACTCCAACAAAACGTTGGAGCCCCTTATTAGGAATAGAAAGAAGTGTGACCTTGAGACAGGACTCCACAGCCAGAGGCAGAGGCTCCTTATTGTGGTACCACTGGTACTCAGGAGCGGGGTTTCCCTCAGCTGTACATTCCAAACGCAGGGATTCCCCCTCAGACACGGTCACACTTTGGGGCTGCCTGATGATGCACAGATCTCTCACAGATGAGAAGTTGCCAATAGCTCCTGGAAGACACCAAGGGATCCTTGCATATTGTTCGAATTCACTTACAGAAAGGAATTTGGAGTATAGCCGGTCAGACACAATACAGAGAGCTCTGGAGACCGGAGACAGAGGTCTGTGCAGCAGGTCTGAAAAGACACAGCCCTTATGTCAAGCACAAAGAGGTTTAACTGCATTCCGTCCCAAGTCAGCCAAGGCAACTTGGTAGGTTCTTAGACTACCGAGTGAACCAGCACAGCATACTGAGCAGCGAAGTCTGGTAAGATCCTAAGCACTCATAGCGTACCCATGCTGACGCTGCGGGAGCCCGCCAAGCACACGCGTGCCCACTGGGAGAAGACAAAGTGCTCGGCCTGGCTCACGCGGCAGATGTAGTGCCCCTGCTGAGCTGCTGTAAACAGGCACAGCACCAGCTCAGGGCCACAGCCACCAGGAACCTAAAATAATACAAAGCACACAAAAAGCAAACAGTGAAATGGTGTGTAGATGCTCCTTAGCTTATTTTATTGCAAAAGAATCTCACAAAGCACTAGGAGAAGACACCTACAATATGAGTGTTACTGTATGGAAAATATTAACAACAGTGATGAAAATAACAGTGACACCAACCAGCCACGAAGGCAGGTATTAAAATAACAAGTTTGAACTCCACCACCTCCCCCTCGCCCCAAAACACATTTCTGTTACCATTCAGGCACATAGCCAGGTAGTACAATTATACAATTACATGTCTGAACTCCCCTCAAAATTTGGTTCTGACCCCCAGTCAGCAAAATCTACAGAGGGAGACTTCTTTCTCCCCCCCCCAGTCGTCGGGAAAATCTATCCCAATCTATTGGTAGGGTTGTCGGACCCCCCACAAAATTTATTTCTGGCTACAGCCTGAAAGCAACTCTTTGTTTGATGGTTTTCCTGGCAAACAATCCCAGTCAGTAACTCTGACTGTATGAAAGGATGTTCTCTGCAAAGAACTACAGCTTTAATGACCGAAAAACATACTTGTTCACAGCTTCTACATGAGGGAAAGAGCCCTGCCAATGAGGTAAACAATACACTAAAGCTGACCTCCTCTTTTCCCTTAAACCACTGGTACATCATCCCCTCGGGCCCGATCGCCTGGCACTTCAGAATCACGCTCCTGCCCTCCTGCACAAACTGAGACTCCGGATGCACTATAACGCGGATCCGCTCCATCACTTCAAAAGAAGAGAGAGAAGGGTTACAATGTTTCAGGTACCATTTGTCCCAAATTGTCATATAAGTGCATTTGTTTTCAGTTCTGTTACAAAACTGGCCATGCCATTCCACAAGATGCACAAGAATACTGTTAAATATGATCCACCAAAGTACATAATATGGCAGACTTACAAATAAGGGAGATGTGAAACAGAGATCTTGTATTACAGATATCCAGGGCTGCCAACTCTCGTAAATCTGCTGTGACACACGTTTGCAAACTCTCACGCGAGGAATCTTACGGCAAACCCATATTATTCCCTTATAAACCTAAAATTAGCTGCATCAAAAGCGTTGGCGTAGTTAGCAATTCCTGCCGTCTGTTTACAAGTTAGTAAAACTGTAACATACATGTAAATGCGTGTGCATGTGTGTGCAGACTTGTCTCGAACTGAAAATCTCACTCCAGCCAACTGACCAAAGTTGGCAACCCCTAATTATCTGACCATTACAGTACATAGTTATTATTGAAATATACATATGATCACTGGATTTCTTTATATTAATGTAAACCAACAGAAAGAAGTCAAGTGCTCAGAAAAGGAGAGAAAAATTAAAGAGAAAATGATAGCAGAGGTGACTGGAAAGACAAGGGTCTGTGTGGCTGTAGCCAGCACCGGTGATGGGGAGGGGAACCGGGTCAGTTGCCCCTGGGCCCTGGGTCAAGGCGAGGCCCAAAAGGGCCCACTAACCTTTAAATAATCTTCTGGAAAAATTTGTGAAAATACATGCTTGTGAAAACTTTATCTAGTACCACATCTTTGTGAATCATATAAAAGCTTGTTTTTTTTTTCTAAATCTTCCTAATAATCCTTGACATTGCGGTTGAAAAACAAATTTTACGTTCCCTCCCTATAATGCACAAAATCGTTTGGTCGATCACACCAAAAGTGTCAAAGGTAGAACATTTAGGCAGCCTGTCCCGTCCAGCGAACTGTCAAAACGACAAGCTGTCAAAAGTGAGATGTTCAGAAAAGGAGAAAAAAAACAAAAGAAAATAATAGCAGAGGTGACTGGAAAGACAATGGTGTGTTATTAACTTTATGAATAAATTGGTTTATAATTTAAGTGATAATTCTGTGTAGGCCTATGTCTGGTCTGGGCTGTTTAAAGTCAAAGTATGTATCATTAAATAAGTTAAAAGATTATAAAATTAAAATTAAATTGCTATGAAATTTTCCAATAGACAACTTTAAAGTATTATAGGTGGGAGTGACATATGACAAGATTTTTAACTTTGGGAGCAGGGCTTCCCTTTCAGGAGGCCTGTATTTTGATTCAGTGACAGCCCCTTCTCCCTCCGCACCATCTGCACATGGAACCTGCTTTGTGAGTGTTACAGCCCGTCAGCGGCCTGCGCACAGCAGAGAAGCATGCGTGTGGGGGCGGTACGGAGCCCGCGGCTGGGATCCACCTGCAAGGCTGAGGTACTGCACCGCACCGCGGTGCTCGATCTTCCTCAGGCAGTGCAGCAGGAAACCCAGGGAGCAGGCCTGGTCGGCCAGCATGGCCAGCAGGGAGCGGCCGGGGCTGCCGGCGGAGCGCAGCGCCTGGAGGGAGCAGCCCATCAGCTGCTTCTCACTGCAAGGCAGCCAGCCAGGGCATCAAAACAAGACAGCTGCTGTGCTCATATCGTGTACTTTTACCAGCAATTTATATTTTGCTGATGAAAATACTACTGATCTTTAACATTTAACGAAAAGCAGCTAGGACTAGCGCTGACGGCCGTTCTCCGGTACCTGTAGCGGAACTGCGGCTTCTCCGTCACCGCGGCGGCGAGCTGCCTCCAGCCGCACTTGGGGTTGTCCAGCATGGCCGCCAGCTGGCGCAGCGCCTCCTCCCCCAGGGTCCCCAAGGCCAGGCTCCAGTCCCCCATGCCGCGGACAGAAAGCTGGCTGCTTTACACCTCCAGGGATAAATAAATCACTTACCTCGGTCATTCATTCATTCATCGCAAATCACCCAAAAGCGCGCAAATGCCAGTGCGTGTTACCATGACTGCACTTCAATGACAATCCTCCATCCACAAGCTCATTCACAGGACGCCGCTTTTGCAAGGTGCGACCAAACCTGTTCAGCAATCAAACTTATTTCCCCGCGATCGATATTAAACGCTCAAAGAATCCCTCTAGTTTTAGCGGTTTAGGCGGAAACAAAAACTTTTACTCCCCCCCTTCATTTCCCACAGGAACATAGACACGAGTAATAACCAGAAAGTATCTTTCACAGGCAACAGCAATCCGTAGACATTAACGATCCGGAAACAGCATGTCACATTTTAATACCCTGCGAGCTATTTCAGCCAAGCGCCTGCGATCGCATTAGACTTATTTCCCCCTGTATGTCCCAAACCCGCCGGCTGCTGCATCAAAACTAACTTACACGCCGCTTAATGGCTAAACCGGGTCTGTAAGATTGTCCGCCAGGCGCCATCACTCCGCCGGACTACCTTCGGCGTGATTTACGGAATAAAAGCAAAAGGGAATAAGAAAGGCGCATACCGCAGCGGCGCAGCCGGCTTCCGCAATTTGGAGCCGCAGACGCGGGCGGCCGCCGAGTTTAACGCCCGGATCCGCCGCCTGGCATCTACCTAAAGCCTTAAAAAAAGCCGTAAATCCTTTCAAATTAAACCAGACAAGCGTTTGGTAAGATAATAGCTCCGGACTCTCTAGGAACTGTATAAGGCGGCTCACAAATGCCTTTGCGCTTCCGGCATATTTAATGTAAAATAGGTTTAACTATGATTGCGAGGGTTTCGCCATTCCCATTGGGCGGACCGCGAAGAGCGTCGCGTTAAGGAAGCCTGCAGTCCTGTGACTTTTCTCACGCTTCTATTTTTGTATAAGTGTTACTAACTTTCGCATAAAACTTAACAGCTCTTTGTATAAATAAAAAAGTCACCACATTACTGAAATCAAGATATTAATATAAACTATATATTACATTTATAAAAATTTAATGCAGTTATTGAACAACCGAACACTGTACTCAGTGATGCTCCATTTCCAATTATTTATAATAAAATGCACATTTAAGATGACAGATTTTTCAACAGTATGCACAGGACAAATGGCATGGAAGACATTCAGATTCCCCTTTTTCACAGCAGAAAAAGCTGATGCACTTTGAAGCTCTGCTCACAGGCTCTGTCCTGCCTCCGGATACTTTGCTGTAAACAAACGGAGAGCCATCATCCTCAAACAGGTCACTTTATTACAAATTCAAGTCTCAGTTCAAACCTTCAGTCATAACAGATGATGACTGAAGCTCTAGTAAGAGTAGTGGGGGAGTCCCAGTTCTCAATGTCTCCATCCACTGGTGGCTATAGAATGCAGGTTTCCCCAGAGGAGTTCGCTAAAACTTTTTGCCCTTTCGCAATTTGTTGTCACGCCATATATGCTCCTTCCTCAGCCTCTTCAAGTAGTCATGGCTGTCTGGATCGAGCTCAGAGAGTTTCTTTGGAGGACCCAGATTTAGCTGGAAAAGCCTAAGGGAGGCAACAAAGAAAACCATTGGCATACAGCACTCTAACTTAATTCCCCTTTGTTTTATATTGTAGTGCCTGGTGAGACGTCTCCGAACAGCAGAGCCAGTCTGCATTTCCGGAGACACCCCAGGAGCCTTGTAAGTAGCCGTCCTTGTTAATGTAAATGGCTGTGCATAGTTGGTGTCTGTTATGCTGTTAGTGTGTGCACCATAATGCCTTGTGTAGCGTTTAAAGTTACGTGTTGTGTATAATGTGTGCATGCGCCCATCATGTGTTGTTGGGGTGGTTGGGACAGCCAACACGGTGGGCAGAGTGCGAGTGGGTTGGCGCTGTATGTCAGATCCTTCAAAGGGCTATTATTAAAGAGCACGTTCTCTTCATACCCATCTTGCATTTCTCATTCCTGCTGCCACTATGCTTTGGATCTGCTGGTTATTATAATATTATTTAGAAAATTCAGGACAGTTAGAGTACACTGACTTGGAGACACGTTCCCCAAAGCAACATGCTAGTGAGGATCAGAGAGCTGGGTCAGACAGTGTCCCTGGAGCACCGTGGCTAAGGGTCTCACTCAAGGGATATCAGGAATTCAGTTTTATCTAGTCAAAATGCCAATTGTTGATATCAGAAATAAAATTTCAACTAATTGAAAATCCAATTACTGATTTCAGGAATTCAGCTGTAACTAGTTTTAATTCAATTTTAATTATAACTTGTTACAACTGAATTCCTGATTTTAGAAATTGGTATTTTAACTATTTCAGATTGCAGCTTCTATTGAAACGAATGAGAAAAACATTTCCAATCTCACTAGCTAAAACAAAATTCCGAAATCATGAATTGGCATTAAAACTAGTCACAACTGAAATTCTGGTAATGAATTTGCATTCCAACTAGTTAGAACTTAATTGGTGATATTCTCTAGAAATGAATAAACGCTAAAACATTAGGCACACAGCGCCCCCAGCTGACTGACGATTCACAGTGCGTCTCACCATGCTGGATACTCCTCGGGTTGCCTCAGTGGGGGGTCCTGACCCTGCTTGAAGATATTCACCCCAACTGCGTGGCTGGTCAGATGCATGGGGTCCTTACACACCTCGGGACCCTTCTGGGCTTCCTGCACCAAACCTTTCGACTTCCCCTTGGCAACTACCCATGATGTGTGTATGCATTAATAACTGTGCATATGAAAGCTTTACAGTATTTAAACTAGACTGGGTGATATGACCAAAATGTCATATTACAATATATTTGATTAGAATCACGATCCATGACAGACGTTTTTTAAGCCATCATTTGTAATATATCTCATTGAAAAAATATTTTGAATTATTATAATTTCCATTACGTAACTTAAAATAAATAGCTTGACCATTTTAGAATTCAAACTACACTGAAAATCAAACTGCAGTAGAATAGCAGTGCTTTTCAGAAAACGACACGTGTCTGTATGGTGGATGAAATTAACCATAAAGAGCGAGCACCCCCCCCCCCCCTCGGCGCCAGGAGAGCATTATACTCCCACCATTCGTACGCTGACAAATTGCCAAACACATATCATGGCTAACAGCAGCAGTCTACAAATCACTCTCTATAGGCAACTTAATGCAAAAAATAGGATGCACCAAACTGACAGCTAAAGAAAAACACCATTCTAGTAAATCTAACAGCTGTTTGGCAAACTTGACGCATATGAAACTTACTCAATGCGTATACTAAAAATAAAAACATGCAGGGTCCCCAACGTGACATTTTTATAGGAAACCGATCAAAATCAAGGTCACACCTGGTTAGTAATTAAATAACGACGAGTATCTAAAGCGAGAGCAGCTACCCTTAAAATTAACTAAGAAAAATAAAACTTACCAGCTTTCTTTGTGGCATACCCACAAGTCTGTATTCGGAAATGAAACGTGTGTGTAACATATTCGGATTTTTTTGCAAGGAACCCAAATTTGCTACCGACCCTAAACAGAGCAGACATCTCCACACTCTCCGTCCGCACTGCCGTTGACGCGCGTTGTCCGGGTCGACGGGGTGACGTATTTCCGGCGACGTGGGCTGTTTTGTACGCTAGCGACCCCTGGAGCCGACTCCTAGCCATTGCATGATTTGCTTTCCATTTGAGTTGCTTGTTTCCCAGTGTTTCCCCTACCTATGACTAACAGACGTAAATTCGGTTCTTGACAATGACGGAATTATGTGTATCGCTGTCAGTAACTTTGATTAGACCTGAATTGCCCAACCAGTTCTTTGAGACAAATGTTTTTACAACAGCATAACTACAAAACAACAGGGCAATTAACCAAACCAACACAATCAAAATAGATCGTAAATGATCTCTTGAGACACTGCAATAAGCACTTTTGGATCTGGTGCCAGTGTGTTTATATCTATGCAGAGAAATACAGTGTCATCATGTTTTATTACTAACATATGCAGTGGACGCCATGTGTTTGTACTGTCCGCAATGGTGTTTCTTTAAGGAAAAGTACTGAGTCGCCGGTGAAATTGAAGGAAGATTATTACCTTATTAAAGCTTATTCTTGTTCACCATGTAACTATGACTTCGTTTGTGGTTAATTAGACAGATAGATAGATAGATAGATAGATAGATAGATAGATAGATAGATTAGCAGACACCTTTATCCAAAGCACCTTACAGAATAATAATAATTAATAATAACAATTAAGAATAATGATGTCTTTCCTAATTAGAGAGATGACTGAAAGCATAATATTCAGTTTCCAAATAGCTGAAACACGAAATATGAAACTGCCCATGTGCCCCTCCTGTCTGGGCACAAGTTGCTGCACTGTAGGATAGTCCATTATGTGAGATGCTGCACACCAAAATCTTTTAATTGCCCCCGCAACCTGAGCAGTCTAGGTCCGGTCCCGCGATCAAAATTCAATTTTTACTGATAACATGGTATTCAAAAACTCAGCCTATGTAGTTTTCTTTTTTTTTAATCAAAACATTTTGCCACTGTCACATTTGTCCGCGTACGGACAAGCTGAGGACTCCTGGTCAAGCAAGCAAAAGGAAGGAAGGAAGGAAGGAAGGAAGAAAAAGAAAGAAAGAAACTGTGAGAAATGTGCATTTAGGATTATTTGGTTTTTGTGCCCTCTGGCCTCCGAACGAAATCGGTTTATACTAGGGGTTAATCCCAGCTAGGGGCCGCAGACCGCTGCAGTAAAGCTGCCCCACCCCCACAACGGCAAGTTGTACAGCACATTTACCGGTCCGTGAAAATTTTATACGTCGAAAAACACTCGGTCCAAGAGGTTGGAAAGCCTTAGTCTATACGCACTCCCACCGGTAGGTGGCGGTGTGCGTTTTCGTGTAGGGTCTCAACAGCAGCTGACGTACTGAAGAGGCAGAAGCGACAGCAGACAACAGTAATAATGGCGGAGTACGAGAAAGTGCAGCAAGGGTCGCTGAAACTTAAAGGAACTGGCGATATTTCGTCGGGGAAAAAGTATTACTATACTTTTTATATACCGTAATCTCTATGGAGTGTAGATATATAAATGTCAGCATGGTTTTTGTGGCAGTCGGTTTGTAGCTTAGTCGGCTATGGAAATTTAGGCCGAACGTTCTATCGAGCTAACTGACCGCGGTGTTTCTCTCTCTCTCTCTCTCTCTCTCTCTCTCTCTCTCTCTCTCTCTGTTATTTGGCATCATTGTAGAAAGAAAAAGAAAGAAAAGGAGATGAAGCAGCGATTGGAGCAGCAGATGCTGACGCAGAAAGAGGAGTCAGAGACGAAGAAAGCATACATTGATAAAAGAACTCCAGCCCAAATTGCGTTTGATAAAATGCAGGAGAAGAGGGTAAGGTTAATAGCTCTATTCACAGATCCGCGTTTTTGTGCCCAAAACTTGCACCTGTAGTACTCCGATTCGATCGCGACACTTCTTGCCCTTTTTGTCAGATCCGTTATTATAACGACGATCGGTGCCTCTGACCTCCTCGTTGTGATCGGATGGGGCACAATAATTCGGCCTGTCAGAGAACTTGCCGGTTTGATTTGGCTTTGGAGTTGTATTGCAATACCCACGCATCGAGCTTAGCTATAAGACTCAGTTAAACTGAATGATAGCGCAAATATGGTAAGGCGATCCATCCTTGGTTTACAAGTTTACTTTTAATAGGCCGAATAAAGTGTATTCGTGAACGTATGTCTGACCGTTTACTTATTTTTGTATTTAAAATCACAACGATTTTATTGTCATCCACTACAGCAAATGGAAAGGATTCTGAAAAAAGCATCGAAAACCCACAAACGAAGAGTTGAGGTAAAAAATTCATGCTGCAAAAAAAAATGATTCACTTACATACTCATGAACCTCCAATGTTATCAGTGGAAATACAGAATAATTTTAATGTTTATGCAGGAGTGGTTCTATACATAATCCTTTCTTTTTCAGGATTTTAATCGGCACCTGGATACCCTAACAGAGCATTATGATATTCCCAAAGTCAGCTGGACCAAATAAAAAGTACGATTATTGGAGTCTTTGGAATAAATTGATGGAAGCTTGTCATTTCTACTTAGTTGTCTTGCGACAAAATGCTTTGCTAATGTAATTTTGGTTTATTCTGTATATTGTCCGTTGTAAAATGGTAGCAAGAATGTGTAACATTTTATATGCCTTGAGTGTGACTTTGTGAAATAAACAGTCTTGGGAAATGTTCTGACAAATCGGGATGCCTTTTACTTTAAAAGAAACATTCTGGCTGGCTGCTTTATTAGGGAGACCTGTTCAACTGCTCATGGAAGCAAACACCTAAACAGCCAATCATATGTCAGCAGCACAGTGCATTACATCATGCAGATACAGGTTAGGGGCTTCAGGTAATGTTCCTGTCAAACATCAGAATGGTTGTTGGTGCCAGGTGGGCTGGTATGAGTATTTCAGAAACTGCTGACCTACGGGGATTTTCACACATGGCCATCTCTAGGGTTTACAGAGAATGGGCCAAAAAAGAAAAAAACATCCAGTGAGCTGTAGTTCTCTGGACTAAAATGCCTTGTTGATGGCAGAGGTCAGAGAAGAATGGGCAGATTGGTTCAAACTGATAGAAAGGCAACAGTAACTCAACCACCTGTTACAACCAAGGTATGCAGAAGAGCATCTCTGAACTCACACCACATCAAACCTTGAAGCAGATGGGCTCCAGCAGCAGAAGACCACACCAGGTGCCACTCCTGTCAGCTGAGAACAGGAAACTGAGGCTACAGTGGGCACAGGCTCACCAAAACCGGACGATGGAAGATTGGAAAAACATTGCCTGGTCAGATGAGTCTCGATTCCGGCTGTGATATTTAGTTGGTAGGGTCAGCATTTGGAGTGAACATGAACGATGTCACAAAACTCTTATCATCTGACTGGTTTCTTGAATGTAACAATGAGATCACTTTACTCAAATAGCCTGCACAGTCACTAGATCCAAATCCAGTAGAGCACCTATGGGATGTGGTGGAACAGGAGGTTCACATCATGAAGATGCAGCCAAAAAATCTGCAGCAACTGCGTGATGCATCATGTCAACATGGAGCAGAGTCTCTGAGGAATGTTTCAAGCACATTGTTGAATCCATGCCTCAAAGAATTAAGGCAGTTCTGAAGGCAAAAGGGATCTAACCTGGTACTAGGAGGTGAACCTAATAAAGTGGCCAGTGAGTCTATATTCTATTTATCTGATTTAATCTAGTCCAGCCATAAATTAAAATTATTGGTGAGCATTTGATCTTTCTTTTGTTCTCTCTTTGTTGCAATTTTTAAATATCCAATTTTACTTCCTTTTTTTGTATTATCTTTTTTCTTTTAACTCCTGTGTCACATGCATGATAGTAAAATGTTTAAATCATGTATAGTCTTAGACCGCTTAAAATTACATACAAAAACTGTGCATGAATACAAAACTGACCAGAAAACTGGACATAGCTGAGGCAGAAGTGGGGAGAACTGTCGCCACCAAACTGCCCTTCAGGCTACCATAGTCCTCTGCTGTATTTATGTGAAAGATCAAGGATTTTTTTCTCGCTTTCATTTGTTGCTATTTTATGAGCAAAGATATTTCCCCCCAAAGGGATCAATTAAGTTCTATCTTATCTTAATCTATCTCATCCTATTCTACTTTTGACGTGCAGTTCTCAGTGTACAAAAATAAAATGAGGTCAATGTATATTTGTTATAATAATAAAACAGAGTAATAGCAAGAATATTATTATTTTAGTATAAAAAACAGTGAGTCATACATGCGCAACTTTTATTTTCAGGGGTGCCAGCTATCACGCATCTGGCGTGACTCTCACGCTTTCAGAGTCCCGCACACGCAAGAAATCTGTTATTCCATTATGAACCTAAAATTAGCTACATCAAAAGCAATGGGGTAGTTTGCAAACCCTACAGCATATTTACAAGGTAATAAAGCCGTTACATGCCTCTAAGTGCGTGTGCATGTGTGTGCAGATTTATCTCGGATTGAAAATCTTACGCCAGCCAACTGACCAAAGTTGGCAACCCTGTATTTTATTTTAACTAAGTAGCGTGCCAGCTAAACTCGTTTATCAGTGTTAGCCCACATTGCACAACTGTGTTTCTTTGCGAGTAAAAATATACTTTTTAAACTGAAAATGCTGAAAAAGAAGAGACGCGTCGAAAAGCAGCCGCTCGCGGCGCCGCTGTTTCCCGGAAGTAGAAGCGCTTCCGGCTCCGCGTGCGCTTCCGGCGCGTGACGCTGCCTGACATCTTCCCCCGGTTGCCGCTGGGCTGGACGCGTCCGCGGCGCTTCGATGGGATCTGGCGTTAAACAGTAGCCTCGTATTTCGCACCTTGAAAAATCTGACGCTACTCTTCTGTCTCTCACTCGCGGAAGTGTAGCGGAAGACAGGATGTCTGCCAGCGCGGTTTACGTCTTAGACCTGAAAGGCAAGGTAAGGAAGCGGCCGGAGGAGCCGTTCCGGCGAGGCGGCGGCGCTAGCTGGCTTTCCGCCGCCTTCCACACTCCGGGAAAAAGCCGCTAACTCACGGCTCTGCCGCACCTTTTCAATGCAGCTTGTGAAATAAGTGGTGTGGCTCTGCCGTACGCTATTCTATGGTGTTTTTTCTTCGACAATTAAAGGAGATCTCACCACGTCCGGTACACACAAGTTTACAGCTAGCTAGTCGTTTAGTTTTAACAGCTTAAGTATTTATTTCTAACTTTAATTATCCGTTTACATACACATTACTGAAACATGTCAACCAACGAGCCCCTTTGCAAGAAATAAGTAAAATATAAAAGTAAAATAAGTAAATGGGAAGTGAAATCGTGCTGGTGGTTTCTGAGGATTTGCTTATTTGCGAAGTTTTTGTCTGTACTCTTCTGAGAAGCCAGAGTCACAATTCAGGGGCTTTGAAGAAGCTGATCGGCGCAATTTCATCACACCTAACTTGCAACAAGACAGGGGCAGCGCGGTCAGGGTGAGGGGCAGCGCAGTCAGGGGCAGTGCAGTTAGGGTAAGGGGCAGCGCAGTCAGCGGCAGGGTTAGGGATCTGATCTGCTGTTGAGCCCTGTGACGAAAACGTGTAACTTCCTAAACTTGCCGTAGGAGATGGCCACCAGCTAGATGTGAAGAGACCTTTATGTTTATGGCTTAAGACACGCAGATGGAATGAAGAAATATAGTGTATTTCACAATAAATGCCTTGAGTTACATTCGTTAATATTGCCATATTGGAATATTTGCCTTATTAAAAGTTAACTAATATACGAAATAGTTCTAAAACTTAATAAATGTAAGATATCTATTTTTAGATTTTTTTTTTTTATTCCTGTGGTTCCCACATGAAATTATTACAGTCTCAGATTCTTCTGGCGAGCTGATGTAAACGTGATATTATTTTAAGAGTAATAATGGTGTCATTGTTATTGCATTTACATTAGCAGAATATTGTACTGCGCTGGATGGTCATCATTTGACAAAGCCGTAATACACCTTTTGTTTTGACACCCTGCCCCCCCCCCCCCCCCAACAGGTCCTGATTTGTCGCAACTATAGAGGTGATGTGGACATGTCAGAAATCGAGCATTTCATGGCCATCCTCATGGACAAGGAAGAAGAGGGAACATTGTCCCCAATCCTTGCGCACGGTGGGGTCCGCTTCATGTGGATCAAGCACAACAACCTGTACCGTATCCTCTCACTGCTGATGCTGCGCGTTCGGTGCCAGGATGTGCGAAGAGCCGTGGGAGGGGTGGCTAGGAGTATCATAGGGGGACGTCGTTTGGAGATTTCAGAGTTAAGATGTATGTCTGGTTTGGACTCTATAGCAGTGCTTTGGTAAATCTGAGAAAACAGATATGTTAGACATTTTTGCTATATACATTTGAGTATAGTATCACATATTTGACTTAAATGACCAATATTATTTTTTTAGTAGCTTTTATTATATTAATCATTCAGAAATATGTCATGTAAATTAGTGTCTCTAAACTGCCCAGTTGTGTGTGTGTGTGTGTGTGTGTGTGTGTGTGTGTGTGTGAGTGAGTGATTCCTGTTCTGAATTACTTATTGGAAGTTAGCTGGATGGATGGAATATTTGACGTGTTAATATTTCAGTTTCCTCTATCCACAGCCTTCTGCAGGCCTTTGCCCTCTCAGACATGTCTAATGAAATGTAAGATGAAAACATTTTTGCATAAGTACCAGCTGTGTCTTTTTCTTCTTTAACTCCATTTTTTAATCAGTTGTTGCCACGTCTAAGAAAAATGCTTCAGTGTCTTTGGTGTTTTCCTTCCTCTACAAGATAATCCAGGTGAGTAGAGCTCATGTCTGCATACTTTCTTGCAACTTTCTAGTTCAGGAAGACTGTAGGTAAATTTGCTTAAATAGTAGATAATTGTTTTATTCTTTTAGCTAATAGTGTTAGAAAGTGCAGCATAAGATTCAGTGCAGGTTTGAATACATATGTTGGTGCACGTTAGTGTTTTGAGAACTAAAATAAATGTTAAATTATGTAAATAAAACTTTTTTTTCTTTGGGTCTCTCCATTGTGGCATAGAGATTCAGTCACTTTCCTGTTTCGCATGGTCTGGGACATGATTGCCCCTTTTCTGTCTACTGATGCATGCTTTAGGCTGCTCTCTGTTGCTTGATAACCTAAGAGTCTTATTTTAACCCAACATGTGGTATTGAATCTGTTTATTGTTGGCTTACTGCGAGGGATAACTGGTGATCTCAACATTGTTTCTCATTCGTTCCTTGTCGCTGGTGCTCCTGGCCTTGTTTGGGACTAAATAAATAAAGGGACTAATAAAGCTGGGGGCTTTTAGGGAAAGTAGCTAAATGGTAATTTTACATATATTTGCTGGATGGATGTCTTGAAAGTCACTTCCGCAAAATACTATAAATTCCCCAGAGTGCAAGAGTCCAGGGGATGTCGTGAAGTAGAGATCACCAAAAGCTGCAGAGACGCAATTATAATGAAATCAGAAGTTCAGCACTGAGTCCTTGAAGCGCAGCCTGAAGTGGCCTGTGTACTGTGCAGTGGCTTTGGGGCATGAGTGCTGATTGAAGATGTGGGTTACCAGTGATCAAAGGACCTTGTTCTGCCTTCTGTTCTGCCCATATGCAGAGAAAAAAGTCAATCATAATATCCAGCCTTTAGAGTTTAGATTCACCTGGAGTTTCTGAAACAAAATCTCCTGCTTTGGATTTAGTTCTGTTCTGTGAAAGATGGTACTGTGTCCTAGAATGAATCTTTTGTGCTTGATGCAGACCTCAACGGAGCCCAAATTATTTGGGAAGTCTCAAACGCAAGATCTGAAGGGCTAGTTTTTTATGAGCTGGTCTGGTCCCAGTAGGCAGTTCAAGCAGCATGGAGATTTATTAGAATCAATGTGACCATTGCCTGGGTAATCCTGTGATTAGAAACATGGTCCAATTTAATGTGGAGATAGGACAACCCTTAAAACCGAGCAATTGGACAACACTAGATAAAGCCATTTCATGAATGAACGAGGAACTTTAAACAGCGAAGTTTGTTAGTTGTAAAATCCACCTACACGCTGAAGGAAATATCTTGGAAATATATTGGGAGCTATGATTTCATATCAAACAAAAGCTATGTTAGTAGAGAAAAAGCAGTTTATAAAACACATATATGATATGAAAACCAGCCCCACAAGCATGATTGCCTTAGCAATTCTGTTTTTTTTTCCTCCAGTTGATTTAAGTATAATATTTTCTATTCTCATAAGATAGACAAGAAAAGCACATAAGACTAGGCAAGGAGCACGTGGCACACTGGATCTATGGAGGGTTAAGCGCGTGAATTTTGTATCCATGCAGACTGTGCATGCAGTCCAGATTTTGAATCTATTTGCGTCTGTTGCGTGTCTACTGTGCATATGCAAGGAATCAGCAGAGCATTACTAGGCGTATCCTGCAGGTGGAATCTGCTGGTCTGGTGGAATATCATTACTGCACGGATGCGCCGACCGTGACCATATGCGTACACGGACAAATGTATGTAGGCATGAATCCACGTACCCGTCCATGCAGGAACTGCAGCGGCGCATGAACGGGGCTTTCGGGTTCTGATGGACTGCCGTGTTGTGCAGGTATTCTCAGAGTACTTCAAGGAGCTGGAGGAGGAGAGCATCAGAGACAACTTTGTCATCATCTACGAGTTGTTGGACGAGCTTATGGACTTTGGTTACCCCCAGACCACGGACAGCAAGATACTGCAGGAGTGAGCTCCGTGACCCTCCCACTTCCTCCCTTGCTAGCTTGCGATGTAGTGCCTGGCCCCCGCTTTTGATATGCTTACCTCTGCTTTACCCACAAGTTGTCTGCAGACGGTTACTCTGGTTGTTCCTTTAGTTGTTTTGTCTGTATCTGTCTAGGTACATCACCCAAGAGGGGCATAAACTAGACACAGGGGCACCGCGCCCCCCCGCCACCGTCACCAACGCCGTGTCCTGGAGGTCAGAGGGCATCAAGTACAGGAAAAACGAGGTCTTCCTGGACGTCATCGAGTCTGTTAATCTTTTGGTAGGAGGCTTTTTATTTTGTACCAGGATTTTCTGTGCCCCCCCACGCTTTAAAATGCAGAGCAGTCCCCCGTGTGTCTCATCTCCCTTGAACCTTGATGGCCGCCTGACCCTGCCTTCGTCCGCAGGTGAGCGCCAACGGGAATGTGCTGCGCAGTGAGATCGTGGGCTCTATTAAGATGCGCGTCTTCCTGTCAGGAATGCCCGAGCTGCGCCTGGGCCTGAACGACAAGGTCTTGTTTGAGAACACTGGCCGTGAGTTCATATTTGCTATCGCCTTCCGCCATCTCCTAATTGGTGTGTTATTGTTGTCTTTTTTCACGGCTTTATTTGCTGGCAGGGTTGCTGCTAGATTATCAAATGACCATCCTGAGTTTATTTTATAAAACAATTAAAATTGAAAGCGAATATGAAAATGAGAGAGACAAGACCACTTGTGTTCTTCAGTCTTGAGTCTCATTTCTCCTATAAAGAAATATGTTGACAAAGTAACAGAAGTGTAGACTATTGTGAAGGAGCCACATGTTCCAGGACATGAAGTGCCAAACCAGCTGGGCTACTTTATCGGTACTTTGGGCTGGGACTTGCAAAAGCTTTCTTTGTCAATTTGGTTATGCAAATAGCCTGCCTCTAAACACAATGCAGCCGCCGTCTTGGAACAAAGTTACAAACTGAGAAAACAATAAACAAAGTAACAACAAAGAATGCGCGGACAAATGAAGAGACCCGAGCTTTAAATGCGATCTGGTTGGAAGAACAGATGCAGCAATATCAGGATGGCATGACAAGGAATAAAACAGTATTTCATATAATATATATGGCGCATGAAACCAAAAAATACGACACAGGAGACCCTGAACTGCTGAGCAGCTGAAATCCTGTATCAGGCAAGAATGGGACAACATTTCACTTTCAAAACTCCAGCAACTGGTCATCTTCTTTGATGCGTTTTGCTGGCATGAAATTCAAATTGAGCACATATTTGCCATAAAACAAAAACATTTCTCAGTTTCATCATTTCATGTGTTGTCTTTGTTCTGTTTTCAGATAATGTGGGTTTATATGATTTGCAAATCATTGCATTCTGTTTTTATTTACATTTTACACAGCGTCCAAATTTTTTTGGAAACTGAGGCGTACATAGTATAATATTTGTTTTTTTAATTAATCTTCATTTAATATATGTAGTTTAACATGCATCTGTTTGTCATTCCTTCTGGTTTGCTGATATTCACAGGAGGGAAGAGCAAGTCTGTGGAGCTGGAGGACGTCAAGTTCCATCAGTGTGTGCGCCTTTCCCGTTTTGAGAATGACCGCACGATCTCCTTCATACCACCAGATGGCGAGTTTGAGCTCATGTCCTACCGCCTCAACACGCATGTATGTACCATCGTGACAGGTGTTTGAAATGGCTGTGATTGGCATTGGCAGACGGTGACCTGATAATGGCGTGTGCGTGAGTAATGGGCATTTGTGTGGCAGGTGAAGCCCTTAATCTGGATCGAGTCGGTGATTGAGAAGCACTCGCACAGCCGCATCGAGTACATGATCAAGGTGAATTTTGTATTACCCTCATTTCCATTCTAAGGCAGCCTTCCTGCTTTGATGGCATGTGCTGTACCCTTGTCCGCAGAGCGATAATCTTGAAGTGAGAGACTTCTTATCTATCTGACCATTTCCTGTACATGTAAAAATGCAAGATACCCTTAGCTTGGTGTGTCGATTTGACTTTGAATTTCTTGATTTTTGACTCTCTGCGGACCTCTGAAACACAAACTATCGTCTCTGCCCGATCCGTAGGCCAAGAGTCAGTTCAAGAGAAGGTCAACTGCCAACAACGTGGAGATCCACATCCCTGTCCCCACTGACGCCGACTCGCCCAAGTTCAAGACCACAGTGGGCAGCGTGAAGTGGATACCTGAGAACAGTGAGATAGTCTGGTCCATCAAGTCATTCCCGGTGAGCCTCGACCTCACTGCAAGAAATCAATACCCTGCGCTGTTTGTTTTTGCTTCTTTGTTTTGAATATCGAGCATGATTATTTAGAGAAACAGGATGCTTGTATTTGAAGTCACTTCATTTTTTAATCTCCGATACATTTTTCCTGTGGCTCTCGTCGGTTGCAATTTCCCAACGTAATTTGCTGGAAGCTCTGACCGATGCTGTCCCTCAGGGTGGGAAGGAGTACCTGATGCGGGCGCACTTTGGGTTGCCTAGCGTGGAGGCGGAGGACAAAGAGGGAAAGCCTCCCATCAGTGTCAAGTTTGAAATCCCCTACTTCACCACTTCTGGAATTCAGGTAGGTCCTGTAGTATCATATTCAGCCACTAGGGGCTCATCTTCTCTGCTAAAAATCAATCTCGTAGGACCTCACTCTGCCATTAGATGGTACTCTTGCTTCACCGATGACCAGAGATTTGTGTCGTGGGGCGTCTCGTTAGGTCTCTGGTCAACACAAATAATTAATCTGATAGTGATTTGAACATACAGCACACACATGTAACGTAGGGCCTCATTTTCTGGAAATGTAAATGTTTCCTGTATTTCCCCCCATAAAGCAGTTATGTCGCAGGACACGACCCCTGAGAAGATGATGTAGGTGAGGGATGCACAGGTTTTACTGCAATGCTGTAGGTGTAGGCAGGGGTGCAGGGGGACCTGGTGATTTCCGTGCAGTATTTCCCAGAGCACCGAGCGGCTTTCCAAGTCAGAAAGCACAAGTGTTGCTTCCCCGGTCGGGGGAGACTCCTGCTGTCTGTATTCTGGCCCGGTTCCCAGGTGCTGTAATCAGCCTCACCATCTACTGCCAGTGATCCAGCGCTCTCAGAGGGAGAATGAAAGGAAAGTCTTTTCGTTTACGCTGGACTGAGGTCTCCTTGCAGCATTGTTTCCCAATTTCCTGGTTTATAAAGAAGAAAACACAGCAGTGAGGACATTTCGGGCTTCATCAAAATGTGCTCTTAACTTGACCCGCCCCCCAGCAGTAAAATAAATAACAGAAAATTGTTTGAGTGAGGAACTTTTAAAATGCGAGTTAGTGTTTGTATGTGAAAGCTTTTAATGGCCGCTCGTCATGCGGGCCGCTCTTGGAAGCTGCTCAGATACATGCCATCATGATGCCGTATTTGTGTCACATGGCATTATGTTCTTCCTCGGCAAAATGACCAGATCGCTCGTCTCAGCAGAGCATCTTCGCAGCCTGATGTTTGGTTATACCTTCCTTCATTGGCCAGCGCAGGTCTTGTGTGCACGCTTCCTCTTCGCAGTAAATCCGAAAAGCGACCTGCACGTTGGATTCCATCTCTTCCGTCCTCGTTACATATCTGCACACTTTAGTGCAGATTAGCATCTCACGCTAGCGGCTGCTATCCCAACCGATGGTGTGCTACATAATCAGGCGTGTAAATATACGGCGGTGCACTGGCAGTGTAGTGTGCTACCTGGCACTTTTTTGCATCCTCTCTGATGTTTGCCACTGCACAGCCCCACAGGAAGGCAGTGATGTGCCGCTGATTGGATGTGAGAAGAGACAGTACTTTTTCTTCTAGAATGATGTGCCTGTTATGTTCAATTTTTTGTTTTTCATCCTAAACTCGATTGACGTCCATTGAATATTAGGCATCCCACACGGAACTGAGAGCCAGAAAACCACATTAGATTCAGATTTCTCGGTAGATGAGGAAGTTTTCACATATACGGAACATTTTTTAATCAAATAGAGCTGCCCGCTGCTCTTCCTCCTCTCATTATGATGTAGTGTATATTCACATCTGCTGAGTTCATTGAAAGGTTAGTACTACTTATTAATGACACGTGTTCCTGCAAGAGTTTGGATAAGCAGTTTATCACCTTTACCAAAACAGCTGGGTGAGAGCGTCAGCGAGTGGCTATTTCATCAGAATTAAACTTTCACCCATAGTGGAGGTGTGTGTGATTGCGGGTCACTTCAGTGTTTTACTGTGGCCATGAAGGTTAGGCATTAAAACGAGAGAGGCAGGGGCCCAGTTTGGTCAGAGAATGTGTAGTGGTGAGTCTGACTCAGAGAGCTTGTGTTCTGGGTGATTCTGATCCCTTTGATGGGTCAGCACCACAGATCAGGGTTTCATTTATGGCTTCATAGCTGCCGCTCAGAAGACGTACGCAGAGTCCAAAGCATGCGACGCCGTGCTGCATCACGCGCATTCCTCACGGTATGTGGAGAGCTGCACGCTGAAGTCACTGAACTGCCAGAATATAAAAGCCGCATGTGCGGAGGCTGCTGGCGCCGGCTTGCTGGCCAGTGCTGCTAAGGTCCGTCGTCTCTCCCATAGTTATACGTAGTTACGGCGACTTTCTGTGAAATTGTATATATGTGATCTTTCCGGGTACTCTGAGCAGGCCGCCCCCTGCAGGCGGTGATTAAAAAGACATCACTGCTGAGGTGTGGTGCAGCCTCTTCACCCTTTTTGAGTAGATTCTTGAGTGGTTGAGCTCTCAATCTGAGAGGCAGAAATCGCCGCTCTGCACCTGTCATCGCGGCTCCGTCAGCCGCCGATATCAAAACGGCTGCAGCTAGCTTGGACTCGGTTGGTTTGGTTTCTGGTGTGTAGCTGCTTTCATTCAGATTCCCCAGATTAGGCTACAGTTTGAAGTGTTAAATATTCAGGCGTGTTTATTATCTGCCGCAGTAAATGGGAACTTATCTCCTGTGCCCTGGGGCCACATGAACCTCAACTCTGTACCAAGAACCTTCAGCATAGATCTGTAGGCTTTTCCAGGCTGCGTGTTTCATGCTCCGTGTCTCGCACGCATGATCTCCTGGCCCCTTTATTAAGTTTAACATTTCTAATGAAATGACAGATTATCAGAGTTGTGTGTATGCTTCTCTGCGAAGGACCGACCAGTGCAGGTGCCTTCGGGGGGGTGTGGGGGATTTCTCCTCAAAGTGGATCTCCTTCTGGATTCTCTTCCTGTATCTTTGAGTGAGCAGAGAAATTTTGTCCAGTGAGGCAGTGCGATTTGCCAATCGTCTGAACTCTCAGACGGCTGACTATGTGGCGAGTTTCAGCTTAAATAACACGGGCGGTGCGTCCCGCACGAATTTCCCAGGTGATGAGAAGTGCATTCATAATGCATGCCACGCGTTCACTCTCCCATCTGCTTCCTGGTTGTTTGAAATGGTTGTGATTGGCATGCCCGGTGTCCGGCGAAGGGAGTGGCTGGTGCAGCGTTGTGAAACTGCCAGTGTGGTGCCCTCCCTTGCTCCCTGCGGGGCCCTCAGCTGGACATCCCCGGATGCCTCAGCAGGGCCCCCACCCCTCCTTACCCCATCTGCGTTTCCTCTGCATCTGCATCAGCCCAGAGCTCTGATTTATCACCCCCCCCCCGATAAAATATTTGCTTGCTGAAATAAAAATTTCACGCATATTGCCAGTGATTCAGCAGCCCCCAGTGGGGGTCCAGCTGAACTGTGGTGTACCAGAGTTGTTTACAGACTATCAAATTTCAGTTTAGCTCTAACCATTTTCTCTGTTGCCAGCTGTATAATACAAATGCTACCCTTGTTCTCTTTTTATGACTTTTTTTATATGGTCTCTAAATACTTAGCAAAGCAGAAATGAGAGGTAACAGCATAACTGGCTGCAGCATATTTGTATGTTTGAAACGTTTAAAGTTTAAAAGTGATTTTCTGGTAGTTTTGTAGAGCAAAAGGAAACTCTTAAGGAACTATATGTCATATGATTCAGTGTGGAGGATAATCGTAGTAAAAGTGTTGCATGGGTAACAAAATTGAAAGTTGAAATGTCTGCATAGAGATTTCATTTTCTGTCAGTCTGTTAGTATTTGATCTCTTAGCTCTCCATCAGAATGGAACGTCGAGCAGAAGGACCCTGATCTTTGATGAGGACGGATGGCAGTCGGCTTGCCTAGTAACCCTCCTTGTTTTAATAAACTTAATTGACAGTAATTACAAAAATATAAAGTGCAGTTTATTGTAAATGACCATTAACAGCCGTTTTTCCCCCCGAGAATTATAAATTAAATTAGCTTTTTTTTCCGTTTTATTGCATTTTCAGCTGAATGCCGTGCGTTCTGAGCTTGCCACGTGTAGAATGTTATATTTCACAAAGACAATTATGCAATGTTTTCTTTCTATGGCCCCTGCAAACTCAGTTGTAGTTTCATAAGAAGAAGGAAAAAAAATACACATTTTCTAACTGTAGTGAAAGATGCCATTTCCCCAATTTCTATTAATACCTGCAGTTTCTTAACTACTACTTCTTCATATGTTTGTCTTTGCGGTGCAAATTTCCCATGGCTTACTGGCACTGATTGTGAGCGGTGCCTCGCTGGACCCGGCCTCAGGGCCTGTGGAGTGACCTGATAGTGGGTGCAGGCCCTGCAAATACAGCCTGTGCTGCTGTGTGGGTGACAGTCACACTCGTCGTGTACAGAGGCACAGTGTCCCACGCTGTCAGATGGACAAGCATACAGCATTTGACACACCGTTACCACCTGTCCAAGGTGTCTGCCGGACGTTTGAACGTACACGCTTTGGTCAGAACCCCACAGCGAACATAACCATATAAGGTGAGACATATGTCCCCCGGCAATAAGTCATGCATTATCTTACAGGTGCGCTACCTAAAGATCATTGAGAAGAGCGGATACCAGGCGCTGCCGTGGGTGCGATACATCACTCAGAACGGAGGTAAGGAAACCTGCTGCTGCTTATTGTCGGTATTGTGGCCTCTACAGCTACGTAGCTTAAGCTATTTATGTGAAAATCTGATGACAACTAAGGAGATTCATCACCACCACCATCTCTATCCTGTTGTTTATTACTGCTGTAAAAGTCGTTTTCTATGATTTATATGCTTAATAACTTTGCATCGGGCGTTTAAGCTGAGTTTTACTTTTTTATTAAACACTTTTGACATCTGTACCATCAAGTGTTTGCATTCCTGAATACTGTTGTATTTTTAAATGTGGCTGTCTTGCTAACATGGAAATTAATATGCCAGCCTCAAAGAGGTGTGCGTGGCATAGCGCTGGTGATTCTAAGGTGGGCTGCTAAGTGACTAGATGTGATACTGCTAAAGTGTAGTTTGTGTCCAAGTGTCCTGTATGCAGGCCTGCTGCTGCGCTGGAGGCCTGCGCTCACGCCGCTCGGTGTTCGGCTTTTATTAGAATCCTCGTATCGCAATAAAACAGCTGTTTTCTCAGAATGCTCTTTTCCAGCCTCCACCCTCGTCACAGAAAGGAATCGACAGCTGTAAAATTCATGTTTCGTCGGCCGCATAATGGCAGTAAAACATCCCTTTTCATGCTGATACTGTAGGTGAAATGTCAAAGTCGAAAGCTTTAACTAACAAATAAATTGTGGGTGGTCTGCTAGAAGAAGTGGAGAGTAAGCGGCCGTCTCCCCTAGGTCTCACTGAAGCCAGGCACGGTTTGCGTCAGTGGGACTCGGGCCTGACTAGCCAGAGGTGGTTGGTAAAATCCGAAACGCAGATTTAAGAAATTATGGCCTCCATGCCTGGCCTGTTGCACTGCTGTGGGACTTATCCTGCTGGATTGTATGTAAACGTGGGAGAGTTTGTGCAATGCACCCATCTCCGAGCAAGGCAAGTTCCTGCTGAATGCATTATCTTACACACCCACCCCAGCACGTGATTTCTGAGCACTGTCTTGATCCAGTTATCTGTGCAGATGGCTAAGGAGAGCCCAGCCTGCCTCTGATTGGCAGGAAGGAAACGTCCAGACCGGAACGTTGTTCTTGGCTTCTTGGGGCCAGCTGTCCCACCCAGAACAAACGGCCTCCGCATGAATTATGCCTGTGAGCGCAAAAATGCAAGCCGATGAGGCCGACGAGGCCGATGTATTAATTGCATACGATATCAACAGAAGGAAAGGATTAATCTTGGGAGGCCACTTCTTGACAGGAAATTTTGTTTTTTTATTCTGGCCAGAGAGGTTCGATATCTGGTCCAAAGAACGGCTTTTCTTTTTTCTCAGTGTTTTTTCCCCTCCCTCCCTTCCCTCTCTCTTGGCTGCCCAGCCAAATCTGCTCACGCTTTACGTGTCAACACAAGATGATCGGCGTGACACTACTGACAGTTTTTCGTTTTTCTGCCGGCTGAGGAAAGCAGCACTTTGTAGGAACAGGTGACTGGCTGAGGAACTGCAGTACAGGCTCTGCCCGGGGAAAGTTAGTGGCATTTGATTGCAGCCGATGGATCTTTAATCCTGTATGTGACGGCAGCCTTTTCCTCAGCTCCCTGGTGATTAGAGACGCGCATCAAATGAGCCGTACAAAAAAGATCACATGAAAATACTTCACATTTCTATAAAATGTTTTTCACAACAAAAATGGAAAAAAAAAAGTTCATGGAATGCGCTGGAAGAGACTGCTGGCCTGCAGTGGCACTGCAGGGAGGCGCTGGCCTGCAGTGGCACTGCAGGGAGACGCTGGCCTGCAGAGGGTGAGCTGGGTTCAGTGGGTGACTCAGCGGCAGCCCTGAGGGACCCAGCAGCTACGCCTCGGCTCCAAACCGTTTGCGTCGGTTAGCTCTCGTGTCAGTGTTATTACGAGCGTGTCGAGCAGCTCAGGAATGCGCGAGGGGGAGGGGGGCCAGGACTATTTTCAATCTGTCCCTAATTAAATCAGTGTTTTACAGAACTCGCCAGAGGCTCAGAACACTTTTGGCTAAAATGCAAAGTTTCGCTTGACGTACACCGCCTTTCAAAAACTGTCATATGTCTGTGGTGACACCAGGGGAGTTTATCATATAATACAGTACTGTGCATTTCACAATACGATAATGCACAGCTTGCAACATGCAGATAACCCTCCAACTGAACTTATCGGTCAGTGGGTGTACGATATATATTTTTTGGATTTTTTTACTTTTCGAATTCTGCCTCCAGTAATCTGTGAATGATGTAGAAATTCCCATTTGCTGCGCATCATTAGCTCATCTCTACATGTTGACAGTACGTGTTACACCTTCAGACCCTGCTTTTATATACATTTTATTGTCATGACCATTTAGACATTGCCTGAAAGAATTTTGCAGTTGTCAAAGGTCAAGCTGTTTTCCCGTCCTGCTAATCTAAAAGGGGGCGGCGTGTGGCTCAGTGGGCTAAGCCTCTGTGCCTGTGATCGGAAGGTCGCTGGTCGAGCCCCGGCCTCAACACATCTGCGGGTCCTAGAGCGAGGCCCTTAACCCCCGGCTCCCTGGGCACTGCTATGAGAGACTGTCCTTCGTGGCCAGCTTGCTCTCTTCTACAGAGAACAAGTTGCGGGAGGCGTAAAAGAGAATTTCCCCATGGGGACCAATAAAGTATCTAAAAAAAAATAAGGACTTCTTTTTCCCTGAATTCCCTGTCATTGGCCTGACTTCTCCTGAAGGTGTCTAGGCTGCCCGCCAGTCCCCTGCTGTCTGATGGAGGACTGTCGCTTGTGACATCACAAACTCGTTCCCAGTGGCCTATGCGCTGTATTTTGAGTCCCTTGCACAGTACAAGGTTAGGTCTGAAGGCTGATTTATACTTCTGTGTCGAATCGACGCTGTAGGGACAGTGTAATCGTGTATCCTACGCTTTAGTCTGACACGCACCTCCCCTGAAATGTAACTACACATCGCGGCCATGCAGTTCACAACAGCTGTGATTGGTCTGCTTGGTATCATGACATGGTTGTAGACATTCATACTAGGTCTGCACGATATTGAAGAATATCAGATATCGTAATGTGATTTTTTTTTTCTTTTTTACAGTAAATATTGAGAAATTTGTAAAGCGAAAATTAGTTCAAAATAAATAATTTCTCACAAACTCATCTACAAGTGATTTAAACGGCAAGGATGAAAATGATTAATTGGCGTGCAGAGTGCAAAGCTTGCTAAGTTTTGTTTCCAATAACAGAGTGGAAATGTTTTAGTAAAACTCGCCACGCTTAGACAGCTAGCGTTTTGCCGGTGTAATTGCAGAGTGACACGGGGGAGATATCCCCTCAGTGCTAACTGCTTAGCACCACCTGTAAACCATGTGGTGATCCATATTTTCCATATTTTTTATGATAATTTAAAATCTACCATAAGTAGCACTGTGAAGCTGTACCCCCCCCCCCATTCTTTTAGTTGGGGGAGGATAGGGAGGACAGAAGAAAGTTACTGTATCTTTAGGTGTTTTTTAATTTCACATACATAGCCTGGAATATTTTTTTCAGTGGTCTTGTGATAATGAGACTATGCTTTCTTGCATCCCATGAATAACCAGTATCTGCAAAATGAACCCGTGCTAATGAAACACCTTCCCGCAAAGAACTAATTATACGTAATTGTGTGTAATAACGAGTGTGTCGATTCTGGTGCACACTTGTAGTATAAGACGCAGGCTAAAACCATGTGCGACTGGCTCATCGCACACAGACATGTTTGATGCATTTTGTGTGATGTGCAGGGTTTGGGCCAGAATGCTTAAGGGGGAGGAAGACTGAGAGGGATGGGGGGCCTATTTTGACTGAGAGGGATGGAGGGGCTGATTCGATTTATGCTTCGGCTGGAGCATTTATCAGCGTAAATAATTGTCTTGGGAAAAATGTATCACCCTGAATGTGCTGTTATCGCCCCTCGTTTTTTCATTAGGTACGGGACAAACGGCGATGATTCCAGCATCGACTTAATTGGCCAAAAGCTGCTGACATTAAGATTGGGAAATTAAAAAAAAAAAACAACCTAATCAGCATGTCTGGTGATGAGTCCATTTCGGCTGACAAAGTTACACTTACAGATGAGAGATTTTTGCCTGTTTTTTGCGTTTCGCAAAGGAGTGAGTCATTCTGTCGATGCACAGTGTTTACTGTCTTGGTCACCGTTTTCTTCTTGGGCAAAGTGAGCAGAGAATGATCAGGCTTGTGCAGATTAACGTCAATTAAAGAAGAAATCTGGCGGTGATCACGTTTAATTGCACAATCTGGAGCACAGAACCTTTTCTTTCTTTCAGTCTTTATTTAAGTACCTTGTTCTAACAGGTTTTCCCGGTAAATAACGTTCATAAAGGAAATCAACATCTGCTGTAGCCAAATTAAATTAGAATAATTTGAAAATAAAATGTACAAGGTGTAAATTTTATTTTGTGTGGCACGGACATGTAATGGTATGTAATTAGGTGTGGTAAATGTGCATTGAAACACTAGGCAGATCATTTTTCAGTAGTTATTATGAGGTGCTGTCATGTCGAGGCTGGCTCCCGGCCGCCGTGTGGAAAGCCTTCCTCCGTAACGTTCTGGTGCTTCCCTGGGTCTCCTTGCTTCTCAGTGGCATCTTTATTGTCGTGCTGATTGATATTTCTTAATATGTCTCTTGAAATCAGAATTATTTGATAAAGCACATTCGGGTGAACGTTTAAATCTGTTCAGTGCATTTTGAAAATATGCTGGGGCTCAGTCTGGGATGTGCGCGCTGTTTTCTGAGTGCCGCGGAGGGCCCCTAGCAACCACACAAACATTTGTCCACTGTAGGCCCTATTCCAATTACTCTAATGTGGATGTGATTTAAAAGCCGATGAGAAGCAGACTCCTTCGGCCTCCACTGGGAACGAGGGTTTCGTCAGTTTGTCAAAGTATTCTATACCGTTCAGTTTCCATGACAAATTCGCTCTTTAATGACTTTTTTCCCCTAGTATGGAGACTGTCCAGCCAGTAACTGTAAGCTTTGGAGGGGCGGCATTTAACAGATGTTACCGCTGGTTTAGTCAGCTTTTAAAGCATTTCAGTTGCCATGAGTATGACGCACCAAACAAGCCCATACACTTTAAATGTACGTTTCTTCTTTGTCTTAGTTTGGCTGTCACGTTTACCTCAGAGTAAACTTTTTAAGACCTAAATGTGTATAACGGAAGTGAATTACATCACAGCATTAAATAAAAAAGTTTTATTGCAACCTGTTTTTACAAGGATTGCGTCAAAAGATGGTCAAACGCATAAACTCGTGCTGTTTTGGGAAAGTCAAGTGAAACGTTAAGTGGGTTCTGCAGCTGTAGGGAATCTGTTGTGTTCTTTGTTTTCTGTGATAGGTGGAATGAAGGGGGGTGGAAACTTGTAGGAGCCTGATGGATGTTTGACAGACAGACAGAGTGGGGAGATGATATATATATATATATATATATATGTGTGTATATATATGTGTGTATGTATGTATATGTATGTATGTATATGTATATATGTATGTATGTATGTATGTATATGTATATATGTATGTATGTATATGTATATATGTATGTATGTATGTGTATATATGTATGTATGTATATGTATATATGTATGTATGTATGTATGTATATGTATATATGTATGTATGTATGTATG
>JAAGVU020000032.1:1754452-1779856 GCA_011763525.2 Mormyrus iriodes
TACAGCTATAGACTATAGTGACTATATACCACTTACAGCTATAGACTATAGTGACTATATACCACTTACAGCTATAGACTATAGCGACTATAGTCTATACCACTTACAGCTATAGACTATCGTGACTATATACCACATACAGCAATAAACTATAGTGACTATATACCACTTACAGCAACAGACTATAGACTATAGACAAGACTAGACCAAAAGTAGCTTCATCTTAGGGTGAAAAGTGCAGACAAGCTGTGGTGTCATGACAACCATTCTACTTGACCTGTGGGTCCTCCATTTGACTCTATAAAGTTAATAAAAATTGCAAATCAGTTGTTTTTGTTGTGCTTCAGAGAATACAATGTAATTTTGTTCACCCAAATAGCACAAATTCAATTTAAAGAAACTAGTGATAATAATTTTAGTTATTAAATGCGGTTATGTTAACAGAATTCTGTTTCCAAGTCGGCAGTATAAGTGTCAAGACAGGAAGCTTGGTAACAAAGTGTCATACCATGCCAAATAGCGTTACACATTTAATGTACACACACACACACACAAAAAAAACGTGTAGGTATGCCACAATGAATCCCCGTGTTTGTTTTCATGTTCCAGCCCAGTGCCTAGCAACCAGCATTCTGTGAGGAAAGCCCTTGCGTGTAAGCACCAACTTAACTATGCTCCCAGTATGTTACGTCAGACGCTGGCTGCTTCCTTCGCAGGGTGGGTGAGGGCATCGCCGGCTCTGGGAATCCTTTCGCTGTTGTGAAAGATAAATAGCCAGTGACTCATTCTAAAGGGACAGTGAGGGGGCAACAGAGTGTTTTTTTTGTCCGTGTTTCAATAGGGGGAAAAATTGCTACTGACAAAACCAGTGGATCTCCTTCCAAAACTCAGGGGCATGTCAAGACAGTGCAGGGGCAAGAAGGAAGCAAAGATGGCAGACAAAGGGTGTGGGATGGTGGTTTGAAGGTCTGGTTTCCTTAGCATGACAAAGGTTGCAGCGGTTTGTGGAGGTGTCTCTATGGTCTGAGTTGGTTAGCAGAAGGTTGTTTCTGTGGAAGGAGTCGCTTTCTCAGCTTACTTGATTAGTATACACCTCTCAAACGCTGTATCCAAGCATACACTATGTCCGGGATGGCCTTAGCGAAGGAGCTGAACAAACGAGACCGTTATCCTCACTCAACAGTCAAGAAGAGACCAGGAATGTGTAGATTGCACAGAGAAGAGGGCACAGGAAATAGCAGGGAAAGCCAATGGGCCAACAGGGTGAAGGAAGGAAACTGAAGGGGAAAGGCAATCCATTTGAATTAATATATGAGGGCTTCACAGAAGAGAACCGAACGACCTGCGAGCTGGACTTTGGGGCAGACATTTACACAACTGGAGGGAAAACAGTAACTCATATAGCTTCAGTCTTTATGTGTTATCAGATCAGTAAGGAAGATAGATAGATAGATAGATAGATAGATAGATAGATAGATAGATAGATAGATAGATAGATGAAATATTAGTCAGGGGGACTCAGAGGGTCATTGTGTACAACGAGACCCCCAGTACTGGGCACCTCCGCTAATTCACATAGACGCTTACATTAATCAACACAATTTGATAGTAGAAAATAATGTTCACAGTCCCTGAAATAATATTAACAACAACACTGGATAATAGCATGACATTTCTTCAGGGACTTTTTGTGAATCTTTTACCAAAACATCTACCTTTACTGTATAAACATTATTAGTTAGATGGGCGCTGTTACACTTATATTATGGAAAACCGAAATGACGTGTGGGTCAGCGTGACGGGTTTGAGAGTGTGTAGAAACTGCAGACAGTGCCCTGGCTTGTCTGTTACCATGGAAATAGGCAATATCATTGAGTCATTTGTGCTTTAGTAACACTGAGGGAGAGTCTTTAGGGTTTTGAATTATTTCTGGTGCATTTTTATCTGTCATCCTGAATGGACTCTGACGTAACGCACCTACAGCAGACGTCACTATGGTGTAGTTAATGACACTTATAAGATGCAATAATTTCTCTGCTTGAATTAGGGGAGATTGTTGCACTTTGAAAGAGATACAATGCATAAGTAAAGCAGCATTGTATTTTGTACACCGATATATAGATTTAAAACATTTTTAAAAATCTTATTAAAAAGACCTTCTAGAACATCACACTTCTAACTGTCTAGTTGCCACAGTTTGCAAACACTTGCCACAGAAAACCTGAGTGATCCTAAAATATTGCGATTTGTCAGCGTCAGGTTGTAGCAGTGTTGATAAATAACCGTCCCTTAGTGTCATAACATCGACATTTTTTGCACATTCCTGTCCTGCGCTGGGAGCTCTGAAAGAACAAACTAGGGAGGAGCAGATCGTGGATAAAGTGTTTACCTGCCTCTTTAGGGCTGCTGCCTTTCACAGCACAGCATTAGGCAAATGAAGAAATGTGATTATATCTTAGCGTCTCTCACAGATAAAGTTATAAAAAGACTGTGGTGGCTGGCCCTCTATTGTCTAGAATATCAGATTTTACACGATTGTTCAGGCTTTTCCTGACCCCAAACGGGGATGTTTAAAGATCATTGACCCTTGCCTTCCCTCTTGTCAGTTTAGCACCCATTGAACTTTCTGAACTATTGCAATTAAGATTTGGGCCGATATTTTTATGGCTTAAAGATCTGACAAAGACTCAGTGGACGCAAACTTTACTAGGGTAAAGGTAGAGCGCACTCACACGTCATACTCTGGTATCACAAATGAAGTCAAACAAGCAATATAAAAAGCTTCTTGCTATTCTAAAGTGATTGGTACAATATTTGACAAGGCATAAGTGCACGATTAACTGAGAGAGGACATTACACGGTGACACAACAGGCTGGAGAAAAATACCCTTGTAATGTGGGCCAGCCTCAGTAACCTGTCATCTGATTTTGGTCAAATGCACTATAATTAGGTCATTAAAATGTCAGCTGTTATTTACCATAATTTATGAAGGAACCTCGCTGGCTGGTCTGCTGACGCATCAGCCTGGTGGCAACTGCGACTATGACGCTAAATGGCTACTTACTTCTTTGGTTCTTTTGGGGTAATATTGCTTTGTAAAGTTCTTATAACTAATTACTGTAGCTTTTCCCCTAGTCTTAAGACCCAGGTATTAATTATATGTTGCATTTTTCCTGTTAACTTTGGACGTTTAAGTTTCATAAATCAATCAATTACACCTTTTTTCAGAAATTACATGCAATTTTTATCAAACATAAAGCAAATCACAATTAAAAATTTAGACATGAATGGTGTTTCTGGATACAAATGCTATGTTAATAATGCGATAATATATTAATAATACCACTATTGTCTGGTACCAATTATTCAGATTTAAATGCGCCTATTTAGTTTGATTATTCACTGTTTGTTATGCGTGATGAATGCAGTGAAATGTGTTGCTTTTGTTTGTACAACAACATTTAATCACTTAATGGGGATGCATCATTTTGATTGGCTCTGCTTTTCCTGCTGTTCGGATCTGTCTGAGAGTCTGAGGCTCTGTGATATTTTAGCGAATGCACATGACAACAGAGAAACTCAAAAGCTAGCAGATGAATTCTTTCATAAACCAGTTTTGTGAATTACTGATCATGTTAAAACCCTCTGTGGCTTGAAGATTGCAAACATCAGTGCCTAGAGTCTGAACGCAAACCGTCCCTCTAAATAGGCTTTGTCTATTTCTGTTGAGCCTTAGATTTCATGAATTGCTTTACATGTGTTTGGGATCAGGGCTGAGAGCTTCGAGGCCTCTTTGTCTAGAGCTGCTCTTTCAAGGTCTTGCGTTCTTTCGACTGTCGTGATCAGGGCTTGTCTCTGAATGTGCGGTGGTAAAGAGATTTCGTCCTCGGCCCTTTTCAGACAATCTTGATGGTTGGGGTTAATTTAAGAGCACTTTCTTCTTTGCTACCGGCCATCTCTGGCACTCTCCTTACCTCGGGCAAACAGGAGCGTTTGGTCATGCCTTTGGTCACCACTGTCGTTAAACCGCTGTCAACAAAGCGTCGCCTTAGTGCTGTCACTTGGGAACATTGCATCAGTTAAGGCCTGTTGACCAGTTGATTAGCATGGAAGGACAACATGGACGCAGGGACACCGGGTAACGCGGCGGAGCCAAGTCACATTAACGCCGTCGAATGATCTCACTCCACCTGGCCCTGCCAGGGAGCTTGACAGCGTCTCACGGCTCTCCCTCGGTTTCGGGAGTTCCCCGTCCCCATCTGTTTACTCGTCAAGCCAGACCTCGCCGACTGAGGTGAAGTTGCTTGCAGGCTCCCTGCGTAACTCCACCCCCCAACACCCGTCCCATTGAGACCACTTTCCATTATGGCCCTGAAGTGGTTTGGTGCTGAGGCTGCTTCATGAAGAGTAAAAATAAACGCCGGGCACACATGTGCTACTCATTTGAAGGGGGGCAAATTCACTAGGGGCTTTCATTGTGACCCATTTGCCTTCAGTTGTTATGATTAGGCATGAACCAGCATGCAATTTACAGATTATTTCCTTAAAATAAGAGGGTGCACTTTACCCAGTACAAGCAAGAGGAGAAATAAAGAGAGGCTTGGTGAGAAGCAGCTAAATATAGAAAATACACACCGCAAAATAATATCCACAAATAGCTCACGCAGAAATATGCTATTCTCAACCAAGCTATCAGCCATCTGAAGAAGGGGTCTGTTCAAGCACTGCGAAAAATAGCAAATGTCAGTGTGTATTTGAGGTAAGCTTGCCATTTTCCAGACATAGCATATTAGCTCATTTACTGTAAAAGGGCTCCTGTCAAATAACAGTAGTATCTGTGTGTGCCGCCTAGTCACTGCGCACACGCCTTTCCAGAATCAGATTGGAAATTGTGTAATGACTTTGCGCCACGAGTGAGTTGGATGAAGATGGAGTCTCTCATTAGGGCGTGACGTAGCTGTTCCCTGGACTTCCCCGTAGCCCATATGGACGACTGCCGTTGGCGTTCCTTCTCAAAACGCAAAGAAAAGCAACAGATTTGACAAGCGACAAAGACTGTTTTTCAAGGTGTGAAGGTTTTATACAACTAACAGGACTGGATGGAATTAGTGACAGTGTCAGAAGCTGCATTTTGAAGATGGATAAGCGCTGTACTCACACTGGACAACTCAACACCACAGTCACACACGGCATGAATAAAGCAAACGGCTGACATTTAGCTTAGCGTGCACCTTTGTTGCTTTCATTTATTCTAAATGGCGAAGGACTGGCGTCCTGACAAAGTGGCTCCCTTTCCCATCCTCTCAGTTCCCTAGCTTAGGCAGTAGGCTCACCGTGCCCCTGTACTGGGTAAGCAGTTATGAACTGATGGGTGGATGTATGGAGGAATAGATTTACAATAACACAAAAGAAGAATTAAATCCTTTGATTGATGCGCTTAATCCAGTTCAGGTCAGGCCACGTCAAGTTCGCGTTTTTTTTAATTACTTACCTTCATGTCTTTGAGTTTCTGACTTGATTTTTCAGATCCCGTAAAAAAGTTCCTGTAGACTAATGGTTTCTCGTTCAGCATAACCAGCAAACAGTGCAGTCACCAGGCTGGAAAGAAAGACTTTTTTTTTTGTTTTCTTTGACAGGAGCCCCAAAACCCTCCCACACAGAGTAATATAACTAAAATGATCTGTTTAAACTGTAAGAATGTGCCTGAAAAGCCACATTGTGGGTGTGAGTCTTAAGCTTTGGTGAAATCTTTCCTGTTTTGGTGGGTGTTGAAGATTAGAGTGGACCCTGTTTGTCAAACAGATGTAGCATAAGCAGCATGCGAGATATTCAGCGAAACATACACAAGAGGCCAGAAAGGACGAGGTGACTCAGCCGTGAAGCATTGGGAGACAGAGCTGTGAAATAAGTCTGAGGAGGTGCTTGATGCTGGGGATCCTGTGTGGACCTCACAGAAGCAGCAAAGAGCCTGAAGGTGTGGCAGCTTTTTTTAAGCATGGTATTAGATGGATCCATTTTGGTTAAATAATGACAGCTCGCTGTTATGGAACTGCTTGTAAGACATGTCTATCAGACAGAGGGGCGTGTTGTGGGTATGCACGGATTTAAGTACCTTTTATCGGAGGGTTTGAGGTGTACAATAAAAAGAAATTGATAAAAAAATATCTTTACATTCCAAATATATTTTATTGAGTGCGTAGTCTCACTGAAATGAAGAAGAGTGAAATTAAACAGAAACTTCTGCAGCAGAGAGTCCGAGACGTCCGAGAGTCGGAGACTCAGAGAGTCCGAGAAGTCAGAGAGTCGGAGACTCAGAGAGTCCGAGAAGTCAGAGAGTCGGAGAAGTCCATGAGATGCATATCAGTTTAAACATCATTTATCTGGTAGTGAAAAAGTGAATAAAAATTGCAGCCTAAGTCTCCAGGCTTCCTCCTGCCATCTGAAAATGCTACTTCATTCACTCATCCTGAGGGCCGTCAGCAAGCCCAGTCATGCAAGGGCATGGCTATGGCTGGGGTGATGTTTAATTACATTGTTATTAACGCATAACCATGAATAGCATCGAAAAGTAGCCTGTGTATCAAATCTTTTTACTAGGAACTAAAGGATAGTTTCATCAAATTGGATGAAAGATCAAACAAAGTAATAAAGTAATTGATTTAAAATGAATTAATGTGTTTGGGCGTGCTGTATAATCTGGCTTATTTAGTGATATTCAATATTTAATTTATCATTGCCATATGTGACTCATTTCCAAATAATGACACTCCGTATTAAGCATCAATCAATATCCGTAGATATGGACGCTGTGCAGAAAGGTAAATGCAATGTTGAATTACACACAGTCTGCAATAGCTGGTTTGAAGAGTCCTGCAACTGTAAGGCTCAAAAAATTACAATACAAAGAAGTGGTAGCATAAATTCTTCAGATTTATAATACACAGTGCCTCGTAGCTCATTAATATTTAACTTGGTGCTCCACAGTTAATATTGTTGCATGATTAACTAAACATTTATTAGTTATGACATGACTTTAAGTCCAAAAAGGCAAGCAAGGTGGCTACAGGGTGATCTTGGTAATCTTCAGAAGCTAAATATTCAGTAATGCGTGCTAGATTGGATAATAGGCTTATAGAACATTGAATTTTGCATACATATTTTAAATATCAAGTACATAAGTGCTGAATAAAACAACACTTAATATGGTTTTCAAGCAACATCTGAGGAGGCATGATGGCAGTTGTGATGGACAGACAGATAATTAGAATGCGACAGGTAATTTTGGACGTGGACTGTTGAATATGAATTATGACTTGTTTGTATGCCTCACGGGAGAATAATAATTACTTGTTTTCTCAAGAGCTGACAGCTTTGGGTAGATTACCCACAATGCCCATTCCTTTGAAGGTTGCCTCTAATTTGCAGGCACACGAGGACACTTGTCAGGTTCCTCTGCATTGCTTCGAAATGCAACATCACCCAGAACCATACCAGGGCTGTCACGATGTCCTAAAGACAGGGATGGGAGAGCGGGGCAGGCCGTGCTGCCTCCAGCTGCTGCGGCTTTACTTAGTAGGTCTCAGCTTTTGAGGCTGAGGAATTTTTCTTGCTCCAATTTTCAATAGCTTAGACCAGCGTTTCCCAATCCGGTCCTCGGGGACCTGCAGACAGTCCGCATTTTTACTCCTGCCGGGAGTTGGGAGGGAGCAAAAATGCGGACTGTCTGGCTGGGAGCTGAGAGGGAGCAAAAATGCGGACTGTCTGGCCGGGAGCTGGGAGGGAGCAAAAATGCGGACTGTCTGGCCGGGAGCTGGGAGGAAGCAAAAATGTGGACTGTCTGGCTAGGAGCTGGGAGGGAGCAAAAATGCAGACTGGTGCAGGTCCCCAAGGACCGGATTGGGAAACGCTGGCTTAGGCCCCTCTGTTGTCTGTCAGGTAAACGCCAGGCTTGCTGTGTCAGTGTACGTACATTTGCAGCCTTCTGAGGGTCAGAGTTGTCATTATAGAAGGATGTGCATTTTTTCTTTCTGCCACAGAATTGTCCATGGAATAGATTCTTAGTCAGAATCAATAAAAACAGCACTATTGTTCTTGACTACAGCGTGGACATTTAAAAAATTTGTCAGGCCATTTCACAATCACAATCATTACACAATCACAATCATTACACAATCACAATCATTACACAATCACAATCACCAGAGGAAATCACAGCAAAAACAAGGGTAACAACAATCATTTTTAATAGACTGATTCTGTGCTTGTAATTTCTTACGATGTTTGACTTGTTATATTTAATAAAATTTTAACTGTCAACACTCACAAGTATAAAGAAGGAGATTTTTGTATGTCAGTTAATTTATTTGAATCTTTTACGCGATCTGAGACAGCAGGGTCAGTCAGCCTGAGGAGTCATTGCCGTTATGGGCTTTGCTCGAGGGCCCGATCGCGGCATCACTCAGCTGGGCCTGGGATATGTATCAGGGAGCTTCCGATTATGGGCGCAGCATCCCAGCCCATCGAGCCGACCGGCTTCCCTTTCAGTGGGCCCTGATTTCAAAAGGGGACACAACCATTATGCTTGCATTTAAAATGGTGGAACGTAACATTGCAGGCTGAAAGTGGGGGTGTAAAGTATCATCGAAATCGATATTGTCACTGTTTAAATAAAATGTTTGTGTTTAATCTTTCTAATCTTCGATTTTGAGTCTTTTCTTTCCATCATTTTCATGTATATGTTTCAACTTTCGTCATCAACTCACCCCACCGCCCCACCCCCGGAAATACCTCGTATGGAACATTCCAGAGTTCTGCCAAAAGAAACACCAGACCGTGGAATCCACGTGGTCGTGGGTTACGACAGCAGCAAGGTGCCTGTGCCACTTAAAAAACACGCCACCGCGATCATCCTTGGCGATCGGCGTGGCTGAGGACACCTTACCGGTGTCACGAGATTGAATTCCGGCACCGCTATCTTGGCACGCTTGGGTGAAACTGTAGTGTCACCTGTTACGCCGATTGGCAGAGCTCCCCCCCACTGCTGCCGTAATTGGCAGAGAAAAAGCCGCTGGCCCCACGCTAACTCAGCCCCTCAGATATTTGCCAGATGCTGCTCCTGGACCAGCCAAACCAGACCCACTTTTAAGCTGGGGCTTGCGGTTGGCATGTTTTGCTTGCACTGCCTCCACTAAACCAAGGTCTGTTAAGCAACCCACGATATATATATATATATATGTGTGTATATGCATGTGTGCCTATAAAAGGCCATTTTTAATATGGATCACGAAGATGATCTGCAAATAGTCCCACAAGCTTGTGCTGCAGTCGTTAGATGTGTTTTACAATGAGAATCTCGGGCTGCGGTTTTGTATTATCTCCCCAGATCACATTCCCCGGATTGGCGGAGGTGAGTGTTGTGACCTTCACGTGGAAAAAACCGAAGCTGTCGTGCCACAGAACTCCGAATACCCAAACATATTAATGCCGCAATGTGATTCAGAATTATCCAAGCCATTCCTGCCTTATGCTTCCCGTTCTGTTTTACTACTTGTGACCGAAGGCAGAACGTGTGGCAGGATGGGAGGTTTATGATGGAGAACTTACAGTATTGTGTGGATCCTTAATGCTTAAACCGTGAAGTTTGTCATTTTCACTGATCGCTCTGCCTGGGATAACAAGGAGAAGGAGGTGAAAGCCAGGCGCATATGGCGGCTTCTAGGGTCGGGGGGGCAAAGTCAAAAATGTAGACACAAACATGAATGAGGCCACATGTTTCACCCTTTAATATGAACTTGGCATTTCTGCCATACAGCCTTTCTGCAGGCAGTGAGCTCCAAGTAGCCCCCCCCCCCTTAACTTAACAAAACACCTTCACGGTTACTTTGGAAAGGAGGGGGGGTGCTAGTTACCCAGAAGGGAAGGTAGTGACTTTACTATTACAGTGCTACAGCATTTGGATGTGTGTAGTAAGAAGGCTTAGACTGAGCTTGGCACACACACGATTGTTTATGAACTCAGGTATTCACAAATTATCAGCACACAGCCAAAGGACTAACATTTTTGTTTTTGTAACAAATTGATGTTACAAGTAAATATTCAAATCAAGGGCATTGTCTCAGTAAAATCTGGACATTATTAGGACGTTATTTGAAGCTGTTTGAGGGTTTAGATAGATCCTTTGGATCACTTTGACTGTGGACCAGCCAGTAAGTTACCATAACCAGTTATCATATAAAAATCGACATACTTTTTCAATTTGTTCGACTTTCATATACAAGAGCATTTGGAAATGTGCAGCGATGTGGAGTGAGACGCCCGTCCTGTTGATACATGCCTGTGAACACTGACCCCGCTGGCTGAATCCCCATCTCCTCAGCATGGATCTGCTCTGGAGCCTCCCACAACCGGCCGCGGGCCCTGGGAGGCAGAGCTGCAGTGAGCCGCGGACAGACAGCACGGCGAAAACACCAAGATCTGTACCTTTTCATGCATTCATTAGTTCAAACTCATTCGAGCAAACACAGTCATCCACCGCAACACGTGGACTGCAAAAAAAATCTAACAAGACGGACACTCCTTTCGCACACTCCCTGGTGTGATCAGATGTTCTTATTGTGAAAGAACAGCATTTAATTGGCCTTAACACACAATGGCAGAAATGGGTGTATAAATAAAGTATGAAAGGACATTATAGAGAAAATTACCTGGGCGACTACCTTAGGCTTCAGTGATGGAAAATTTTGTAGGCGAGTGTGTTAAGCAATGCTAACAAAGGTCAGGGCACTCCTGCAAGTTGGCGACATGCAGATGCCAAGAGCACGGCGTAGCCCAGGCGTGTGCCCTACGCGGGCGGAATGTGTGAGCATGGCATGGGAGCAGGTGCTGGTGGCTGCACCGGCCCACTTCATCGCGTGTCCGTCTGCGAGCGCGCCGCGTGTGGCCTTTTCCCCTGGGCCGCCCGCAAAGTTAGTCACGTGGCACTGGCTCTTCCAGGATCCTCAGCGGCTCCGCAACTGTCATCGCTCTGCCTGCAATGTCCCACCATCCGGCGAACGTCGGGAAAGAACAGACGCTGCGCGGCGACACGCGACATCAGCTTTTCCGGCACTTTCGTGTTGACGATCACAAGGGCATTGCTGGATTGGGCCAGTTTTTTCAGGATTGAGGGATAGATTTAATGTTTACAGCTGAGCTAACAGGCACCTCACGGCCACTCAGACGATGAGGAACTTGATTTTGCCCTGTACTGGTATAAAGCGACGAGATCTGTCCCTTTGGGTATTATAGCTGAAGGTCTTATCAGCCGACATGGAATGCAGGTTTGGAAGGGGAACACTGGGCAGACCCTCCAGAGGCCACTCTTCATCGCCATCTCGCTCCTGTCCTCCTGGATAGCCCCCACTGCACTTCTGTATATACACCAGGAGTACAAGACAGCCTTTCCCTGAGGACTGCGAAATTACGGCTTAAGAGAAAGGCTTATTTTTCTAGTGTTGCAGAAATGTCTTCCTGACATTTTGTGTAGAGGAGAATATAACAACAACAACATTCCTAAAGGGTATAATTTTCTTCCGGCGGGTAAAAGTTGTCCATTATGGTCAGGGTCAGGGAACAGATTGTAACCAGTCATGAAAAGCTCTTAGGGCCACATTAAAGCTGCAGGCTCGCAGCTGGGGACGGCCCCCGTCTACGGGCACAAACAGAGCAGCTCTCCCCAAGCCCCCAAACCACTTTGTTTTCTAAATCAGCGCATATTGCCCCTAAATCACAGTATAAAAATATCCGTAAGAATTCCTGTAATTTCCATGCACTGATAGTCAAGCTGAGCAACCCCAAGCAGAGCTGGAGGGCAGCAGACTAATCTTCGCTATGTGCATGATGATACACTGTACTCTGAAGGCGACCGTCAGGTGAAATGTTCTGCTAACCCCTTTGGAATGGATTTAACGTACAGCAACGCCTACTCAAACACTGGTGCTTTACTCATTCTTCTGTCAAGTGTAACATCTGTGAAGCTGAATGAGCATGTCAGCTCCAAGCTGAAGGCGAAATACTTTCCATGCCGGAAGTAACTGATCAATCAGTTTTACATTGTTTTACTAAAGGCTCATAGATGAAGCAACGCACACTGATAGGCGAGCGTTAGCAAACACAGTGAGTCACCTGTCCTTCTTTCAGACAAGACGGCCTTCTTTTAACTCACAGCTATCAGCCACAGACATCTTCCTGATGAAATCTTGTTACTTCAGTCAGCCATCAGCTGGGAATACTTTGGAGTGCTAATCCACTTTGGGTGTGCCCACATAACCCTTTTCCTAAATTCACATGGACCATAAGAATATTATAAAAATCAATGCGGGGAGAAATGAGTAAATTGAGAGGCGGTTTTACGTCAGCAGCAGACTTCGGTGTAGTTTGGTCGACACACACCTGAGGTTCTCGCTGTAATAACCAGCTGAGACTAAGTAATAATTTGAGACTAAACACAGCTTCATTTTTTGAAATGGCACCGCATGGATTACAATAATGAATCGTGATGACGGCCTAAGGCTGAGTGGAAACATTTGTTTAGGCCCACGGTGGATCTATAAGGAAGCAAGGCATCTGGGTTTGGACCCGATCTACATTGTTTCAATGATTCATTGATAAACTGATGTCACTGACCATCGGAGAAGGTACAGTGTGGGTGTCAGACATTTTCTCAGGCACAGAACAAGCGATACGCAGGGAAGTTTTGTCTTATTTTAAACTCACTGAAGGAAGACCCCTGCAGGACAGGTGCCCGCCCGCCGCCCCCCTCCCGTGCCGTGGTGAGTCACTCTACGGTGCCCACATCCTGCTTCAGTAGGAGCCTCACCCCTGCGGCCCCCTCCCCTTAACAAACACCTTTGGTGAGACTCCTGCCACAGCAGCCTGACGGCTTATCTTCAGAGCACATGCAAGGCTCACAGGAAGTCTCCGGATGCTTTGCTGAATTCTGTAAAAGTCTGTAAATTTATTGGTTTCATAACAAAAGTCCATTAACAAGCAATCTTTAACGTATCTGCACGTATCTTCCACACAGACATTTTCTTTTTATTAAGTGTCATAATTTTTTGACTGACTCATTCAGCTCTGTTCTTACCATTTTTCTGTTAATTGCAGTTGTGGTCACTGGCTGCCAAAGAGACACTAAATACAAATGTTTGGTGTTTTATGTTATTACAAAGGTGTTAGTGATTAAAAAGCCCCCAGTGAGACTGACTGTCAATGAACTTTCTAACTCAGATCAGCTTTAGAACTATAATTTGGATTTCAGTTTATTACTATTTGAAATGAATGTTTTAGTTTAAAACTCCTGGTTGTTTCTAATGTGATACATATTTTTGCAAACAAATGGATAAATTTATGATTTTTTTGGTAACACTTTACTTGACAGGGCAGACACTCAGCAACACCTCAGTTACTACTGAAGTACAAATCATGAATAAATCAAGAACAAATACAGTAACTGCTTGAGATAAAACGTGTCACGATTCATTAATGATGAATTAACATGAGATCAGTATGTAGCACAGTTTGTGGTTAATTAATACATGAGTATGAGTATAATACCGTATTATTTGTGCCCCGTCAAGTAAAGTGTTACCAATTTTTGTTATAAAAGCAATAAATTTGCAATATTTTACTGAAATAAGCAAACGTCCCAAGACTTTCTGTGCACACTGTATAGCGCTGCCCGGGAATCCCTCCTCGGTCAAACCAAAGCGGGGGGGGGTTGAGAAACACATCTGACATGCGACGGTTTGCTTTTTATGAACGCCTGCCGGCCTGAGTGTGACTGTGACCGGAGCGTTGGGTACACGCTCAGGCTCTTTGTCTGCACTTCAAAAGGGAGGAGACCCTGAAGGGATGCATTCTTGGGCTGTTTAAATTCTACCTAAAATAATTAACAACTTCAAAGGTCCCCGAGTTGTTGCATCCAGCAGAATTCATCAAAGGACCGTGACTATCTGATGGGAAATTTCAAATATGTAAGAACACCTGAAAGTAGTTCCCTCGCCCTCAGCTTCTTCCACATTTCAAGCTGGTATCAGCCAAACGAAAACAACATGAATACTCCAATTATTCCTAGAAGGGCTGCACTGCGACACATCTGCAGATATTACAATCACTGTAAGTGTGACTTGCTCTAAGATTATGGAGGAACAGCTGTGAATTTGGCTCAGCCAGCGGAACGACGTCAGAGTTCCTGAAGCCGGCAGTTTGCAGGCCGCTAGTTAAATGTAATTTGGGGAGAGAGCTGCTGACTAAGCGTTCACGTGTGGACTTTCCACTTTTCCATTCACACAGGTCGTTCCTGCCCCCCTTTGCTTGCCGCTCTCATGGGGAAAGTCATTTTCTCTTGGTAACGTTGTTTGGTTTGATGGCACATTTGAAGTTCTTTGCCCACTGGGCAAAACCGAATGAATCACAGAGATTTAAATAACCTGAATGGTGAAAGTTGGAACGGTGAAGGTCACTGCTCACTGCCCAGCTATGCCTCTTTTTTTTTTGGTCTGATGTTAATGGGGTTGAAAAGCAGGCAATGGAGAGCCCATCGTTGAGAGGAGGGGTTCCCCAGTTTTTGATAATGGACCCATTTATGCGGTACAGAAAATACACGGACCAATTGGCGGAGCCATCGGCAATTTCGAAAGTTTAATCGTTTGGATTCTTTTTAGATGCGAACAGAACATTCTAATGGGAGGGACTGTAAAAAAATAAAAATGCATAGTTTATTTTTGGAAATTAACCAACCCCTTCGCAAAATCCCCAGCGTACTGTCGCCCGCTCGAATACTGGGTTGGGACCTTCTAGATTAGAGGATGTGGGACTGTGAAGCACAGGATAAGAGGGGCTGTGGCCCACGTGAGGAGACAGACCCAGCCAAACGCTGTGTCTAGACAGAAACAGCTGCCTTCCTAGCAAAATCCTCACCTAAGCAAGCTGAAGGGCACGCTGGCATGAGGCACATGGACACTCGTGGGTTAAAGACCCCAGAGGTCCCGTCTGGCGCTATAATTGTTATGGTTGGGTATACAATAACAGGCTGGTGCTGATGAAGGCTTTTTCATTTTATTTATGTAGCCAAAGCCCCCACTGCCTCTCGCTAACACACAGCTTCACGTTACACACATACCCACCCGTCCCCCAAAGCAGATGATTATACTGTACAATATGCAGAAAACTGCAGTTTCAGTGTGGCGGCCCGCAGCTGGTGTGCAGCGCGTTCACTATGCGCAGTTATGTATGTGTGATTTATTATGTGCATCCTGATGGTGCCTCATTCCCTGCGTCGATGGCAAAGACGGGGCCTCAGATTGGTGGCTCTCTGAGAGAAGCCTGTGTAAGCGAAAAGAGAGAAAACCTCCAGCCCAGTGAGGGGACATGATAAGCTAAGAGCGAACAGCTAGAAGAAGAAGTGGAATCTGAAAAAAGGAGAACGGCGAGTGAGCGTGTGAGCGGTCAGAAAGATAGAGCCGTGGGGCGGCGCTGCACCAGTCCCGGGCACATGGAGGCGCTTACAGGGGCAGCTGCAGCTCTGTCTGGACAGGGGTTAGTGTTTGTCTAAAACAGCGAGGCTGCTGCTTGGGGATACGCAGCTTAACGCAATTTGGGGAGAAAAAACAATGAAATAATTGAATATAATTATGCAAACAAAAAAGTCAAAGAGTACAGGTGCGGTAACATACGCATCTATACGGACAGCTTACAGTAACCCCAGACTTACCAAATATACTCTGCATGTTTGATAAATGTATGGGTGCCTGATTGTTCTTAATTACTTTTCAGTTTCTTTCCAGTTTATATAATTATAAAAATGTGTGGCTATCAGTGAGGTCTGGTCTGAGTCTGCAGTTTACGTCTGTATGTGTGTGTGTAGGTTTTGCACATTTAATGCGTGCAATGCTTTTCATAAACTTTAATGCACAAAGTGCATTATATATATTTGCATTGGATTGATTCCAGAAGAGACTCTCTCTGGAGATTCCACAGGGAATCATAGAATATGACAAAATGAATAATTTTGATCGTATTTCTTATTCTATAATATTAATTGAATATATAGGCACATACTAATGTCCAAAGTCAGCCTTATAATAAAAAATAAATCTGCATGTCATCATTCCACTTTCCTTAATGAAAACTAAGCGAAAATTGTGGAAATGTACAATAGTATAATTATGTTCATTTTGCCTGTAACACAGTTAGATGCGGACACAATTTATTCAATTAAAGGTAATGGAATTGTAGAGAAAATAAGGAGTACATTGTAAATATCTCCTGTGACTGCCAAATATCTGTGAGTTCTTTATTCTGTTTATGCGTGCGCTGGGTTCTAACAGCCTTTCAGTAAGGAGCGCGGCTGCTTGGGGCAGTCTGCGTCCTCGCTGTTGTGTAGCAGGCCTCGATTCACTCTGATGAACATTCCAGCACCTTGTTGTTTACCGTCAAACGAGCACCTGAGACAGGGGCCTGGCAGGGGGGCCACGTGAGACGCTGGTCCAGGGCTCTCAGGCTGTCTCCCATTGATCTACGAAGACAAAGGCGGGGACAGGGGCAAAAGACAGCCAGCAGGACCCCGGACCCCCCCTGCCAGAGGCACAATAGCGCGTCTGTGTGTGTGTGTCTGTGGGGGGGGGGATAGCTGGGAGCTGCATGTCGCTGTTGAATGGAAATTCTGCGATGCAGAGCCCAGGTGAGCATGCAGATAAGGCTCCTTAAGACCCGCCTTGCTGTGAAGGCCGTTGCTTGTTTTTAATGTTAATCCCTTTACAATTACAGACACACAAACACAGCAGTGGTGACTAACACAATGCAAACCCGATGCATCCTTGTGTGAAGGAGTCAGGAGTCTTTTTTAACTCTACACAAATTCCCTCAGAATCTTCTAAGACACCACAAATAATATAATATAAAATGCAATAAAATGAAATGCAGCGGCTGATATTTTGGGAAGTATGTAACCTTGAAGGGAATGTTCTTACTGAGTTTTTGTACTCTTTCAGTGTTATTTAATCTTAACAACGGATATGCAAAAAAAATGTATATTTCATATTTAATCTTGGTGACAGCAAGATTTGTAAGGGAAATGAAATGTTTTCTAAATCCAACTTTATCTGTCATCCATTAAATTAGTTATTAGAGTTAAAAAGGCCACTTAGCACACCAGTAAACCTGATTATTGGCATGTAAATGTTGATGAATTAGTGTAAATAATTTTCACTAATGTGATCCATCAACAGGGACCATTCACACCTTTGCAGCTGAGCCTGTTCCCTGCGGCCAGCCCTCGGTCCCAGCCCACAGCGCCACCTGACTGTGTACCTATTAAGACAGTTTAATTATGTAAATATTGACACAGAAATACAATGTGTCATTAACCTCATTTGGGAAGCAGGCAAATGGCAAAGCGACAGATTACATGATGCTACGCATCCGCCTGTTCGATGTAGGGGTCATGAAGAGAGTTTTTATTCCCAGCAAACAGAAACCAAACGATCAGAAACACCGAATACTCGGCACAGGTGCGTCGGGAGTTGGGAGGAAGCATAAATGTGGACTGGCTGGGTCTCGCCGAGGACTGGGTTGAGAAACACTGACCCAAGATGATGGTATTTAAACTAAGATGCTTGTTCCTCATTGGAAGACTAAGTCACGGTCTGTAACCCGCGTGCCATAGAAATAAAGAATTATCTGGAATATGTCTGAGCAAAAGATGTGACTCGCGTGGCACTTCTGCATTAATCCTGGATACATACAACTGAGAAAATGGAAATACAGAATATGTCACAATCCATGGGCATACACCTATATCACACAATCACACTGGCCAAGAAAAGGCCACACGTACACTTGCGTATCACAGCAGTAACTCATTTCACTGCCATATGTGTAATTTCCTCTTGGGTGAATCTGTGCTTCAGTAACCTACAGAGCGGCCTGTAAACGGGCCTGTTACGGCCTTAGTCACGGAAAAGACACATAAAAGTCATTCACCGGTGACCGAGGAGCAGAAACCGTGGGCTGTTACTTTTCTGCGACCTGTCTCACCACCATGTGTCCCCAGCAGCACCGCGCCGTCGTGCGCTGGGACGATACCATCACCACCGAAGGCCCTCGTGCAAGCAGCGGCACTGAGCTCTGAGTCTGTGCTCAGAAGGTGCATATTAGCTTCATAAGCTCATAATTGCCTGATTGCTGCCTCCAGACCTCATTGTGCAGCCTTGACTGCAGCAGAACAGGCAGGCGGCAATTTACTGGAAAGGATAACAGAAATAACATTATTTCAGCGAGTCAATTTGGTTTATTGCACGCCGCGCAGTTAAGGCGACGTTTGGCCGCGTGTGGGCACGCGTCGCGCTTAGATGCTCCACGGCGGCTTTGCAGGGTATGTCTCTCCCGCCTAATAACTGGGGGAAAAAATTAATGAGTTTCTCATAAAATTCAAGAGTGAAAAACCGCTTAATCCTTAGATTGTATTTTTATTGCAACGTAGCAGGTTTTCATGAATGTTACTAGCTTTAAGTTCCCTGTAGGTTTTCATCACTCTTTCGATAAAAGGGGACTTGCCTTTTTGTATCAGCCAGCAGGCTTACTTTGCTTACTTAAGATCCGAAAAATAATCTATCGCGCAGGAAACAACTCCAGCCAAGTGCCGGCTCTAAATAAGCACATTACCTTTGACCTGTCTCTGGGGACCCCTGAGGAACAATGAACCTCTACGAAAGACAAAAGTGATTATTTCCACAGAAATAACAGATGTATTCCTGGAAGAATGTGCAGAGTGAATGGATGGTCAGCATGGACCACAGCAAGCTTTTATGTCACTGGAGCCCTGGACACAGACTCAGAGCGCGGAGGATCATCTCCTCACACCTGAGGTGAAGTTATTACACAAGTCATCTTGAGATGTCACTTCATCATCGTGGCTGAAACATCACCTTAATGATTATTATGGTATGTCCTGGGCTAGTAGTTATGGATAGATAGGGTTAGTAGGTAGAACTTTCCCACTGTCTTACATATCAATGTACATTAGCACGTGGGTAAGAATATTCATAAAATATACAGCAGATATATTAAAAATAAATACACTCATTAGATTGCAATTTGTAATTTATTCTTTATTTTCTCTCGTTCCAGCTCATAACAGAGGTACACTGGGCGACACGGCTGGGGCTGTGTCAAAGAGTCAAGCTGCTCTATCTATCTTGTAACATGAATTAATTGTTTCTGTGTAACCTGAATTAATTGCTCCCAGGAAGCTATTCGTCAGTGCACTAGCTTGCTCGCTCTTACCATAACGTTTCTCTTATGGACCTGGCGCTGGCGATGTCCGGAACACCTTTCCACCACATACCCCGCCCATTCCACCGGTCCCGAGTAGGAGAGGGGCTGGCAATGACGGGAGGGGAGCATCACAGACGGGATGAAGATGCGGGCCGGGCCGGGTCAGGGGAGCATCACAGAAAGGAGGAAGATGCGGACCGTGCCGGGGGAGTGGCACAGACGGGATAAAGATGTGAGCCGGGCCGGGTCGGGGAAGCATCACAGATGGGAGGAAGATGCGGGCTGGGCCGGGTCGGGGGAGTGGCACAGATGGGATGAAGATGCGGGCTGGGCCGGGTCAGGGGAGCATCACAGACAGGAGGAAGATGCGGGCTGGGCCGGGTCGGGGAAGCGGTACAGACGGGAGGAAGATGCGGGCTGGGCCGGGTCGGGGATGTGGGACAGACGGGATGAAGATGTGGGCCGGACCAGGTCAGGGGAGTGGTACAGACGGGAGAAAGATGCGGGCCGGGCTGGGTCAGGGGAGTGGCACAGACAGGATGAAGATGCAGGCTGGGCCGGGTCGGGGGAGCATCACAGACGGGAGGAAGATGCGGGCCAGGCTGGGTCGGGGGAGTGGCACAGATGGGAGAAAGATGCGGGCTGGGTCGGGGAAGTGGTACAGACAGGAGGAAGATGCGGGCCGGGCCGGGTCGGGGAAGCAGTACAGATGGGAGGAAGATGCGGCCTGGGCCGGGTCGGGGTTGTGGGACAGACGGGATGAAGATGCGGGCTGGACCGGGTCGGGGAAGCGACACAGACGGGAGGAAGATGCGGGCTGGACCGGGTCAGGGAAGCGGTACAGACGGGAGGAAGATGCGGACTGGACCGGGTCGGGGAAGCGGTACAGACGGGAGGAAGATGCGGGCCGGGCCTGGGGAGTGGTACAGACAGGAGGAAGATGCGGGCCGGGTCGGGGAGTGGTACAGACGGGAGGAAGATGCGGGCCGGGCCGGGGGAGTGGTACAGATAGGCTTTATTAGTTTGTTTTCTAGCTGCGGGGAGCCTCACCAGCCCGGATCAGTGTCAGACTCTGAGGCGCGCGGATACTCTGCTCGCCACACAGGCCTTTATGACAGCCAGAGCTCAATCAGCCGTGCCCCCCCCCCCGCCCTGTGTAGCACTGCCTGTCCCATGTGTATGCGTGTGGGGGGGGGGTTACATAGTCCCACAGCTCGGCGTGGTGCATGGAACCCAGACAGAAAGTCATTCTGACACAATCGCCATTACGTCTTCCGAGGCGGGTTGACATCAGCTGGATCGGAAACCTTGCCCCTCCTCTCCCCCTGCTGGATCAGAATACACCCCCCTGCCTTTTCTGCTCTTATATTTTTGTTTATGCTGGCTTGGCAGATGGGAGCCCCGAAACTCGGAGCCAGTCCCAATTACTCAGCATTCTCAGCCGACCCTCTGCCATAATCCCGACTGTCAGGGAACAGCGAACACTGGAAACACCTTGGCCACGGCAGGACTCCCAGGGGAGGCCACGTGCAAGAACGCCACGCTGCCAAGGGGCTGTGAGCTGCACCGATTCACTGCGTGTCAAATCCTTTCCTCTGTTTGGGATTTGGTCTCCTTGGAAACAAAGAAACAGGCATTTTTTTTCATTACATCCTTCAAGATACACAATACATGATCTGAGAGGGAAAATAAGTGCTTCACATTTCCTGCGGATTATTCATTGACCATTTCATTACAATTCATTGCACATGTGAGCTTTTCTGATATCCCTGTTCTATAATCATGACGGCTTTGAAACAGTGTTGTTTAACAGTGTGGTCCAGCAAAACGTTCTGTGAAAGTCAGTGACCCCCCCCCACAGCTTTAAGGATCTGAATGGGGGGGCATCTGGCTCAGCAGGTCAGGATGCTGTGCCTGTACTCAGAAGGTTGCCGGCTCTAATCCCAGGGTTGGCGGGGTGATTTCAATTTCAACCTTAGGCTTCTGAGCAAGGCCCTTAACCCCCAATTGTTCCAGGGACTGTCTGACCCCACTTTCATATATATTTATATAAATAGCACCTCATATATGTATCAACCGGTGGCTCACTGGGGGCTTAAGTCCCTCCACCAGCTAGCTCTGTGGGGGGGGGGGGTTTCCTCTGTGTCTTACCATTTCTCCTGGGGGTCCAAAGCAGGCATTTAGGTGAATTGGTGTGATTAATAGCCCAGTGATTATCATAGCATGTGAGTGAATGTCCTGTTATCTCCCATGCCCGGTGCCCAGTACATGCTAGGATCAGCTCCATCATCAAATGGTTATGGAAGATGAATGGATGGAGAGACAGCTCCACCAGGAATAAGCTGAATATGATAATGTGTCAAGGGAGGAACAGAGATTAACTATTTTTGAATTTTACTGTGTGAGACAGATTTCACTGGAATATCACATATATTATTTCATCTCCCTTTAGTCTCTTTTACCTGACCAACTGTGCACATGGTTCAGAAAGTGGTGGGCAGTTTGACCTCCAGACTTGTAGCAGTCAACAGCTTGCCTCTGCTGAAGAGCTGAAAACAGCTAAGGAACAGGCGTGGGGTCAAAGGTCAGAGAAAGACTAAAGGCATAGCACAACACAGCTGTGCACAAAACTCACAAGGACTTCTGCAGGTGAACTGCTGTGTGGCCAGAACACACCAGCAACAATGAGGGTTATTGCACACATACAGATGCCTACAAATTTCCTATTTCATCTGTAAATGATCTTTAAATGAAACATCCTACAACCAGTCAGAACACAAGGTTGCAACTGTTTGCGGATAAAAGTACAAGCATAAATAATATAATTAAAAATAATAATAATATGGTAATAATTTGCATGATAAACAGTGAAGTGAAGATGTTTCTGTAAATCATGTGTAACGTGATTATCGAAGAATTCAGCCTCAGGGAAATGATACATTTTGCCATTTATACAAATATGAGTACAGGTACACAGAAATTCCATAGTTTTTACAAAGCCCATGCTAATTTCCTTTGACACACACACACACACACACACACTCAGGTGCAAACAAAGCTTGGGGTCAGAGTGTGAGGTCAGCCATTTATCCAGCACCCCTGGAGCATTTTGGGGGGGGGAGCCTTCCAATGACAAGCGTGTGTGTGTATAATATAATATGTATGATATATTGTTGCATTGAAACGGGTGATGGTTGGTTACTAAATGAATCAACATATAAATGGTCACTGTTACCGAAACAGCCCTTCTGCAGGATTCCTGAGTCACATTTACATCCACAGTTGCCTTTTATGTGGACCCAGCCTTACGTCAGTGGAAGACTGTGGTTCTTCAAGAGCCACCTACTTCTAAATTCAGCCTCCTGAAGCGTTGGGTGCAACCTGCAGTAAGAAGGGCCAAGAGTGATTGCAGAGTGGAAAGGAGCCTGGAGTATTTATATATCTACTGTACAAGTGGCCAGGTGTCAGGCCCATTTCGATTTTAGGCCGTGCCGAAAATGGCCGAAAAGCCTGGCTAAATTAGCACGTGCTCCGCTACGCAATCCAGGACCCTCCTCTTCTCTCTCCCTCCTTTCGGGCTCTAACTGGTGCCCCGGCTATTTCTGCAGCGTCTCCTTCGCCAAGTCTGCATCTAGCCGTTGTTTTATTTTAAGGCCCGCAATAATACATTTCTAAGAAAGTCTGAAATTATATATCCTTAGTGTTACGGCCGATTCGCATAGGTGTGTTGTCATGCAGCAGTCGCATACCGTCAAAAAATATAGAAGATAAAAACAGCACAGAAGTCTTTGAAGACGGAAAAAAAAAGATAAAGACAGAGCAAAAAACAAAGCAAATAAACTGAACCTTCACATAAAAGTTTGATTTGGATTCAGCGCTTAAAACAACACCCCCATGGAGAACAATGGGAGGGCTTTTTGTTTTTTGCAAATATGGTGAGACGTTTGTCCTACAGGAATGAGACTCAATAGTGGATAAATATTTAGCTTTCTGCTTCTTTGTTTGAGTAATCGCCGCGCACTTCTCAAAAACCATAAATGTCCGGCGCGGGGCATGTTCCCGCGGAGAACCGCAGCACACCTGTCTGTTTCAGCATGCCTTTCAACTCCCGAGTGCCAGCACTGGCATGCGTCTGGAGCGAGAACACGAGCCGGCCTCCATGCTCCGCGGATTGCATTTTTATGGACGGCAATGCGATTTGCAGGCTACAGGACGGTACCGCAGGGACCGGCAAGGCATAAAAAGCTACACGGACCCTAACTGTAATTAAAAACACTAATAAACGGAAAACAAATAGGCCCCTCCATCCTCATTTAGAAAGTAATTTAAAAACTAGCGGAGGAATACGGCTGACGAAATGAGTCACGTTTTCATGTTTGTTTTGCATGTTGAGCTCTCATTGTGCTTTATTGCTATCTGGGCACGCTCTGTACTGCAGGCTGTAGCCTTGAAAGTCCTTTTCTGCCAATTTACCTAATAAAAGGAGGCCTCTTCTATTTTGGGCCTTTTTTGTGAGTCACGTCTCCAGTTTGTCTGAATGCCTTTTTTTTTTGTAAAAACTCTTATGGGCCCTAATCTCCCAGCATTACAGTGGAGTAGTTTCCAGGAGCAGATCTCATTGGTGGATTCCTGGCTCTAAGATGTTATCAGACGAGTCAGAGGCGGTTGAGGCTGCCGCCTTGCTATTTACCTACAGTAGCACTTGGAGTAATTAAAGACATCAGGTCCTCACCGACTCCTAGTCACCAATCACTGCTGTGGCTGCAGCCTCTTTGAAACGGCCTTCATCACTGCAAATATCCTGTTTCCCCCTGTGTCCACATGCAGACTGTAGCAAATGCATGGAGTCTTTCTGTAATGGTGGTCTTAGTGTGGTGATACGCACCTCAGCCTCCAAATACATCACACACTCATTCTGAGAGCAGGCTGTGCTGTAGCAGCAGGAGAGTCATCTATAAAATGACAAATCGTAATCGGAACTGTTTCTAAGTAGTGCAGGAGTCAAAAGACACCTGCAACGGGCATACACCTGCAAGGGGCATACACCTGCAAGGGGCATACACCTGCAACGGGCATACACCTGCAAGGGGCATACACCTGCAAGGGGCATCCCATAAACCTGACAGAGCATGATGTTTAAAGTGTAACTCTTTATTTATTTTGCGTTTATAAAATGCACATTAAAAATACATTTTGGGTCAATGTGCACCTTAAATGCACTTTAAATGGTTAATTACCATGAAAAGTGCAAACTGGCAGGCAACTCCTTGGGGCTAAAAGATAACCAGCAAAGCTGAAGTTTTTTTTTAAACGAACAAATTGCTAGAATGTGTCAAAGTAAACTATTTTCTCATTCATTTTATTATTTAGATAAAGACTAGTTAAGTATAATCAGTTAAAATGAAAAGACAGTTCGAGTTCAGCTTGATCCCTTGATGTCTTTGAAACATAACACCAGTGTATATGAGGGCCTCCCAGCCCCAGGACCGCGGCCTAAGCGTTCACTCTTAAATGTTAAGTTGCCTCTTATCTAGCATTGATCTTCAGGGTCACCAGCAGGTGTGCCGTTATGAGCTGTCAAAGGTTAATAGGGTCAGGGCTGTGCGAAGCACAACACCTCTAAGAGCGTTGGCTCACGCACATGGCCAGCACTGCGAGCAGAGTGTCGGTCAGCCCATTCCCACAAATTCTCAAAGCATTTTTTAAATCATTTTGATAAGGTGCCAGACAGTTACATTCCGTCCACCTACCTGTCTGTCCATGCAGACATTTCCCACCTGCTGATCCAACACATGCTGACAATTATATTTGAAAGAGGAAAACATAGAGACATGAAATTCTGTGGCTCGGTAACATATGAAACGTGTCTTATTAACGATGCTGTGTACTGTAAAAATGCCAAAACGATGCAGAGGAAAAAGGATTATGGGTAATTTTTTTAGACATAGCCGCAACTAACAAAAAGTGAATTTCTGCATCCCAGGAGCGCTTCTTAATATCAAATATGTGTTAAAGGATGTAACTGTAACTCTGAATTGTCTTCTGCCGGTTACTCCCTTCAGCAAATGTAGAGGGCGGGGGCTGGAGGG
>JAAGVU020000032.1:1790546-1811240 GCA_011763525.2 Mormyrus iriodes
ACTCTATATTATATATGTATGTGCATTACTCTACAGTATATATACATATATGCACTACTCTATATTATATATGTATGTGCATTACTCTACAGTATATATATATATATGCACCACTCTATAGTACATATGCATGTGCATTACTCTACAGTATATATACATATATGCGCTACTCTATAGTATATATGCATGTGCATCACTCTACAGTATATGTACATATATGCACTACTCTATAGTATATATGTATGTGCATTACTCTACAATATATATACATATATGCACTACTCTATATATACAGTATATATATCACAGGTGCACTCTACAGCGGTGAACCTCAGCCACCTTCAGGTGAAAGGGTGAGCTCAGCCTTCATTTAGACCATTCTGTTGCTCCACTGTGCAAACTACTACAGTGTTTGTGCTGTGTGGCTCCGCCCAGCCCAGAGCACGGTGTGCAGAGAATCCTGCTCTGCTTCCTGCTCACAAAGGTATCCTCACCTGTTGTTACGATGTTTCCTCCGCAAATATGCACCCACAACACTAATGAGTCACTATGCAAACATGAGACGCCTTTTCCACCGCGCTCAGAAGTTCCCATCGAATGTTGTGCAGGAATGTGTTTGTGAGTGATGAAATGAAGGTCTTTATCCATGTATGCATGCAAGCCGCTTGTTATAAATCAATCAGACTTCACAATGGAAGAGAACTAGTCACCTAGGAACATAGCAAAGTAGATGTTGCACTTGAGGAACAACAGCAGTCTGCACAATGAGTCCTCTGAACTCAGCACTAGCTAGAATGCACCTAACAGAGCGTCTACAGTGTATGTTTATATAGTGAGTATTTTGGACTCTTTGTACTCAAATCTGAATAGTCAGTGACTAATAATGTTTATCTTAGTACTATGTCTCTTTTGTGAGATACGTACAAAAATATGTCAGTGGAAAAGCATCCTAACACAAAGAGCACATGTTTCAGGGAACCTTGAGAGTTTGAAAAATTCAAATAGAAAAAAATAATTCAAATTCTTCTGCACTTTGGTTGGTACCGAGAAACCCAGAGAGACCCTTGGCCACCTTCCAGGCTTCCACTCCAGGGACCTGTTGCTGCCAATGTTGAAATCCTCAGACTCAAAAGCTATTTTCATGGCGCGTGGAAGTCTGTCACGTAAATCATTATCCTGGTTGTGTAGATAACAGACAACGAGGCTAAGTGCTATAAATCAATTTATGCTCCTCTAACTCTGCTCATCTCTTAGCTGATAAAACCATAGAGATTCCAGGAGACGTCCCAGGGTACAGTGCTGGGCTTCTGGGACGGCTCTATCCTCCACTCCATTGACCATTGAGGAATCCCCCTTAGATCCTGGGTAAATCTCAGCATGCGTACCTGACTGTATTTGTGATCTTGTGAACCTCTTTTACATCATCTTCCATCGCCGAAGACCAGTTCCAATACTCAAGAATACAAGTACAGAGGACGGTAAAAATCCCTGAATGTTCTTCTTGCTCCACCCCAAATATAGCGGATACCTCGGCTGCGTCTTCGCCAAGCGAGACCAGTCCCATGATTCACTGCACCCCAAGCTCGTTCTTGGGAGGCAAGTTAGGAAGTTACGGTCTTTGCGTTCTTCGCATTGAGATTCACCCCTTTGCTCTGCTCCCTACTGAGGACCTGCTGCTCCAAGTGTGGAGACACAGGTGTTATTTAGCAGAAGTTTGCATTTGTCCTGTTTCATTCTGTAATTTCAGTTAGGAGTTCCCAGCCAACTGCCACTCTCTTTTACCACCGATCATAAACTGTTGAATACAGGACCTCTTGTACACATCAAGTCAGCCTGTCAGGCAGGGAAGACGTTCTGTGTCCGCTGCAGCTTGGAAGTGCACACATCACTCACGGAAAGTACAGTGAGGCTTTGGGCTAGGATGGGATGAATCCTGCATTACAAATGACATAATAATTCCCAAGGAAACTACAGCGTCCTCTGATTTCAGCAGCGATGCCTCTATATGGATGCACGATTTGCCACAGAAAGGTCATGTCGGCTGTTATTTTGTACCGGGAGAATGAGCCGTAAGACTCCGCATATTGTAGCAGAAAGGCTTGAGAACACCTTGCTCACACTCAAGAAATGACCACACATCAACTGCACTCAGTAGCAGGCAGATCGGAGCCTGCCAGCTGCCACTCTGGGGATAAGTGCCACGGCTCTCATACCCGCTGCTCCCCACCGCCCCATATAACGTCTGGGTGCTGCTCAATCTTCTCCCAGCTGACTTACCTCTGTGTGGCATGTTCCAAGGGCCAGACAGGCCACACTGCAGGGCTACAGTAGGAGGCAGTAACGCCACCCCACAGAAGAGGCCTCGCTGGAGGTTTATGGTGGAAACTAGCAGCTCTTGCCGTAACCAGCGATGCCACAGCCAAGCTCAAGAATGTAAAGGGACAGAGAAATGGAAGGGCAAGATTATTTTTTTAATATTACCTCATTTAAAATTACATGTCTTCGTCCATTTTTAACAATGGTTTTACACTAACATCTAGTTAGGCTAAAAAGGGGCAACAGCAAAGGCTGAAAAACACAGATGAAAGATTCGTCTGGTATAAAAATTAAGCATTTAAAAAGTGACTGAGAGAGAGCCTTGTGCCAAATGCAGTCATATCCCAGCCATACTGTCATACAGCGCTGCTAATGGACCTGCTTTCAAACAGCAGAGAATTGTTCTGTACACAGGCAGGTTTATAAGGGCAATACCACAAAGACTGGATACACTGCAACGGAACAGCAGAATAAAAGATGGTACCTATACCTTATCTATATCGCCCTATTGTACACCCTCCTGTTCCATAACAAACACACTCATTAAAATTCCCCTGTGTTACTTAGAACCCGCATTATGTTATGTTATTCCCAGTAAAGGAAAACTCGTGAAAAAGAAAGCCAATATTTCAGAACAGATAAAGGTGTTTCAACCAGCTGTGTAACTTTTCTTTTAGGCATACAAAGGAGTCACTTACATCAAACTCTGCCAAGATTAACATCTTGATCTAACAACTGCTCTTTCAGCTCCCGCGAGTCAATATTTGCCCTGTTTGTTTATTAAAGAAGTCTCTTTTTACAGCATAGAATTGCACAACAGTGCAATTATAAGCTTTCAAGGAATAGCAAAGTATATGGAATTTCAATATAAATATTTGAAGGATTTCATGAAGGTGGGCAGCAGTGAGTTTAATTTTTCCTCCCCCAGTAATGAAGGCAGGGAATGTAGTTTGGCTTTTCTGCAGAATTTCACTTAACAATAAAAATGCTCACGATAAATGACTTAAGGTCCACGGCGTTATACGCTCGGACAGATATTGCAGTAGCTGCAAAAAGTTTACCAGCAGACAGTGACCCAAATCCCAGCCACCCTGGTCAATACGTCATGCACTTGGACACATAAGGAGCATTTAGCAGGAAGTTACTTCACCAGGCTTTGTTCCACACGCATTGTGGAGAGACAGTGCAACCCAGCAGCACAAAGAGCAGTCCCCCCCAAAAAAGGCACCCTGTCCACTCCTGAGAAGGCGCTAGAGGAAGTGCCATTGTATTCTGAGTTCAGCTTTTGAATAAATCCTCTCGAACAGGCATAAAGCATTATTTTGTCTTGAACTCACTTCTGGTCTGGCTGCACAAAGGCATCACGTCACACCAACCAAGTAGTACGTGTGTCAATGAAGCACACTGACAGGGAGTGTAGGTGAACCCAAAAGGTGATTTAATGGAAGAACCTACACATGCAATCACAGACTTTAATAACACCACTGAGCACCACAGAAGCAGTTATGCAAAGAATCACTTGAGCTGAACAAACTATTATTATTATTATTATTATTATTTTATTTTTTTTTTTTACATAATTAATGACCTACATTATAATGAGAAAAAAGTAATTTGTCCTTCTACAAGCTCTGGTTGTGTGAGGATTTCTAACGGCGTTGTTATAAATGAATCGTACCTTGCAGGAAATAAGGCCAGGGAGGAGCGTTATGCTTCAGCTGGATGGAAAGGCTCCCTTATGTACTAACTACACATTCATGTCAAAGCAAATGTCATGGACAAAACCAGGACCAACAGTCCTGAACGGAGCTTGAACTCCGTTAATGTCCCCGGGGACAAAAATTTTCAAGACATAATTAAAACGAGCATATGCAAGAGGGACGGACGGGCTGCAGCTGGTTCAGAAAAGAGCACGGATGGAGTCACATCAATAAAAGCCTTTTACTGATAACACATTATATGAAGTGGTGTGTAAATGTTTCAAGACGTATACACCTACATTCCGGAAAGAGCCTGTATTATGCTTTTTATGGCGAAACACACTTTACAAGTTCAGAGCCTTAAGTCAGTTAAACATTATATGCATGACATCCCCAAGGCAGTGATACAGGCACCCTAAGTAACTGCAGGCCTGCCAGAATATCTGCCATGTGTTTTTTTTCTTTCCTGGAACAGTGATTTAAAGAATCTAAGAAACATTTCCTTTCAGGCCAAAGAACACAGCTAGTTGCCATGTAAATAACACATACCTGGCCATCGCGTTGTACCGTGATAACGTAAGCTGCAAAAAAGAATCTCATTGACTGAATGACAATTTAAGGTCATATCTGTCAATCAGCTTCTAGGATTTAAAATAATCCATCCATCCAACCATCATCCGTCATGTAACTGCTGATTTGCTGCAGGGTTACGGGGGGGTGGGTTGTCACTTTGCACAGAACGCCAGTCCATCACAGGGCACATGTGCAATCATACACTATGGGCTACTTAGAAACCCCAATTCACTTAATAGTCTTTGGACTGCAGGAGGAAACACATCATACTGGGAGGCTGAACTCGAGAGGGAGCAAAAGGGCAGGATTCTAACCCCATCCTACAGGTGTCCAGCACCCTAAACATAATACAGTCATTCAGAGACTGTTAGAACGTCGATAAAGGAGTTTTGATGTGAAAAATATTGTAATACTTAATTTGAGGGAGCACAAATAGTACTATGCTCTTACTTATTAAATCCAAAATTTCCTTCGGGATTAATAAAGTATCTATCTATCTATCTATCTATCTATCTATCTATCTATCTATCTATCTATCTGTCTGTCTATCTATCTATCTATCTATCTAATTAATCACTAAGTCTTAGTTACATACTGATCTCATGTTTGTTCATCATTAATGAATCGTGACGCATCTTTGATCTCAAGCAGCGACTATATTTGTTCATGATTTGTAATCCAATAGTAACTGAGGTGTTACTAAGTTTTTCTGCCCCACCAAGTAAAGTGTTACCAAGGATACTGGTATATGCATTCCTTACACATGGAGTTGGCGTCTTCTTCGCACAATGTTGATCGAAATGAATCCTACAGCTGAGTTACAGGATTTTCTAATGCGGTATAAACAATCCACTAGTTTCCAAAAGGTTAAGCTCTGCACATGCAGACTGGTGTCCCTCCTGTCAAAAACGCGTCATAGGGTGCGGGGGGTAGGGGGTCACTCCAAGGTCCCGGCAGAGTGAGAAAGAAGGGAACTGAGCCACCGAGTCACAAGCAGAAAGTCGCAGAGGTCAGTGCAGGGGCTATAGGGTCAGCCAGGGAGTCAGCGTGACTTTTGTACATTTACTGTAAGGGTGTGCCTGGGGGAGGAGGCCTGGGGGAGGAGGCCTGTGGTGTTACCATGACACATGTGTCATGTAGGGGTCAGACTCCGGATGTCAGCCACCAAAGTGCATAACAGAGAAAAATGAGCGATGAAACGACGACGAGCTTATTTTACACTGTATGAAAAGGTCCAAAAGGTCCACTACAAAATAGCAAGTTTTCGGATGAAAGACCAGCTAGTCAGCATAGTTACCACCCCACCACCTCCCACCGCCCCCCCTAAAGAAAAAACATTGCACACAGTGTTTGGGTAACTGGAAACTATACAACACAAGAGGTCCTGTGAGCAACACAGTATTGCTAAAGAGCTTTCTCGTCCTGGCCTGAGGATTGACAGGAAACAGAATTCAGCTATTTCCTGATTCCTGGGAATCCTGTGGAGAGGTACAGCTTCCAGGAGAAAACTTCATAGCTCTCCATTTCTTTCTATACTCAACCTTCAAAAATACATCTTTCATTTTATTGGTCCCTTGCAATCAGCTGGCATAAAATGACAGAGAGCACGGGGCAGTGGGTGAGGCAAAAGCGTCCTGTCTATAAAAAACTCCTGTGTATCACTGCTAATTGTACTCCATTAGAATTCTCTCCTGTATATTGTGATCTATTCAAAGATGTACCATTTACAGGGGTTTAATAACTTTAATACGAGATTGTGGGAGATTCCTTCCCCTGACAATCAGACAGCAGACCCATCTGCTCAATTCTCATAATGTAACAGATTGTCTTGCGGTCATCATTTCCAGTAAGATGTCGATCTTTAACACCCACGCTGATCCCATCAGACGTGTAGGGTACACTTCCAGTAAAGTCAGTGGTTGTCTGCAGGCAGTGAGCGGGAGACACAGGGCTCATTCAGCCAAGAATGGTGCCGTAGCTGAGTACTGAGATGATGCATTTTAGGGGCCCAAGGCGACAGCTAAGTCTGTTAAAACAAACATTCCTTTCAGGTTTATTACGACTGACATAATCCAACTGTCCGCATTAAAAGAGATCTCCTGGGAGCCCACGTCTAGGCATTTCATTCATCATGGTGGGTCCCTACTCTGAGAAATTCTCTATTCTTTATTTCAAAGAGGTTTGTTGAAAACCATTAGCAAGTTTCTCTCATATAGGTGTTCAGAACTGGGGTAACGCTGGTGTTAAAAAACAATTCACGGTAAATTGACACATTACTCCTACAAAAAATGGCAAACCATAGATAATATAATTTTTCTATATATTTGTATATAACTCTTTGCAGAAACCATATCAGAGAAATTATAGCTATTAATGACAGCAGCAGAGGAATCCAAGCAGGAACAATGTACGTTCTCTATGAAATGTGTGTAAAATGCTGTTTACAGAGTATCAGAATGAAATACTTGTTTTAAACGCAGTCATTAAGGAGTCTGAATGCTGCTCTTGGTATTGCTCTTCAGTCGCCCTCTAGGTTGGCCTTAAGCCTTCGTTGTGTGTCCTGCTGTAGCCTGGCATCCTCTTCAGGAAGCAGGTCGACCTGGGCCCTGCGCTCTCAAAGATTGGCTCCAGAGCCGCAGCCACTAGTGGGATAATAGGGCTCGGGTGACAGATGAGTGGGCTGACAGAGACAGCCATACGTAGATGTCGATTTCAGCTACAAGGCAGTATCGACAGCTGGTCTTTGACCAGGACAGTTATCTGTCACGGAACAAATATATATAAACAGATCCTACAGATAATTTTTTAGAAGCAGAACAGATAATGGGTTGTTTATAGAGATCAGTTGTCTTGAGGAGCTGAATGAGGCACAGATTTTTGCTGGGGGTGGGATGGGGGGTGGTACTGCAGCGATTAACTGCAGTCTGCTGCATGCTGGTCAGCATGGCACTGGCATGGGGGGTACAGTGTTTAGCATGGTTACCTCACACCTGTAGGATGGGGGTTCAAGTCTCTGCCCCAACTCCATGTATGTGGGGTCTTCTCTCATTTCTTCACCCGCAGTACACAAAGGTGAGCTGGAGTCGCCAGGCTGTCCATAGTGAATGCGCACCCCATCCTGGGTTGTTCCCTGCCTTGTGCCAGTAGCTTTTGGGATAGGCTCTGGACCCCCTGCAACCCAGCATAGAACAAGTGGGTAAAGAAAACGGATGAATGTTCAGTCTGTTGACACCAGCAGCTTGCATCACAAAGCGAGATTTGTTAGTTAGCTAGATAACTTGACAGATTTAAGGTTCACTTACATTTAGCCCAGACTACCTTACACCCAACAAGTTATCTGGCTGACCCAAAAATCCAGCTTCATGATGCAGATCCCAGGTTCATCTGTTGCGAAAATCTAGGTAGAGCGTGTTATTCTACAAGAGTTAGAGGCTCCTCAAAGCCTCGTGGAGAGGCCAGGTGCCTGCAAAAACAGAAAGGCCACTGGAGTCCAGCTGACTCGTGACACGTGTGTAGGGGGCGAGGCAGACCTCCGCACGATGTTTATTTTCTGACCCAAAAAGTGCCTCTCACGTGGCCGTGGACACCACGCCGTATCATGCCACACGAGGGTATCGACGTAAACATTTCCGCGCAGCCAGTAAAGGTCAACAAAACATTACCGTCCCCACAGCATGCTGTCCCCAGCACTTAACTATCAACAGGAAACATCTTCCTCGGCGCCGGAAGTGCTTCTCTCTAATTGGCTCGGTGTGATTCTGTGACCGATTTTTCTCAGCCAATCACAGGCGGCCTATTTTTGGTCCAAGTATAAATGGAAGTGAAACCCTCTCAGAGCAGCCCAGAGTCCTCAGCTGTGTTTAGGAGAGGTCATTGTCTATAACTCTTCATAAGTATGATCATTTGCGTGGGGGAAAAATCCCCTTCACAGAAAAAAGGGCAATCGTTTCTCCCTCCCACAAAAACATGACTATTACAAATTTTAAACTATGATGATGTAAGACACCTTTTGAACTTTTGTTCACCCAAAATGATTCAGAGGCTCCCACTCGCCTGCTGTAGTGACATAACAATAGATGTTGGAAAGCTAACTAGCTGTCGATACTGAAAACACGTTGATGAGATGCAGGAGAGCAGGGCGGCCGGTGTATATGGTACAAGCACGTACGTCATGATACATGCGTATGTATGACAGCTTATTCCATCAAAAGAGGGCTGAAACACCTGCAATGTTCCTCTTCACTGCCTATAGAAATCAACCGTGTGAGATATTTTCATAGTGAAAAACTTCCTCCTGTGTCTTATGGAGTCACACCAAGAACAGTTTCCTCATTTAGCCTGCAATCCTGTACTGGGGCAGTGGGCGAAGATGGATGGATGGATGGATGGATGGTCGGTCCTCAGTATTGATGGAAATGTACTGGGGGAAAGGTGGACTGATTCCTTTATACCATTGGCCTACTCTTGGCCACTCTGATTAGACACGTACCTGCATTCCAAAACTAGGCGGACTGTGATTATAAAAGGGCCAAAATTATAAAAATGATTTATTTTTTTATCCTATGGCAGCAGTAGCTCTTTATCAAAGGGGAAATCCAGAAGGTCTTTGCAGGTTATTCTACGCCTGGCTTATCACTGCAGTTGAATGCCAAACGGTATCAGAGTGACGCCATAACAAGACCAGGGAGAGGTGGTCTCAGAGTCTCTGATGGAGCTCTCTGCATAGAGCCAGCGGTACAGAGAAGGCCCGTAAACACAGGTCACTTAGGGCTCCGAAAGCTGCAGGCAGGAGGCTGGCCCCAGCGTGCTTACACCAACAGGCAGCAGCTCAGCAGCACAGAGAAAAGCTTCAAGCTCTGAGTTATCAAGGCCTGGCTGGAAGGGCGGCCATGTTTGACGTGATCTCTATCAAGAGCTGGCCGTCCTGCTCAAAAAAAGAGCAGGGGTCAATCCCCTCTACACATACAGCAGGTGACACCGTAGGCGACACTTGGCATTTTCATTTCCTGATTGTTCCCCCTTCAAATTTCTTCATACTTGCTGAGGGGTCTGAGAAAGTCCTATTAAAGATCAGCTATACTGAAGCTCAGCATTTTGATCTCAGTATGAGATCATTTAACAAGCATTTTTGCAGAAATTTAAAGTGACATAACAAAACACTGCTGAATCACAATGTAGTTAGAAATAGATTAAGAGGCATTATAGTGAAAATTGTGCATCAGGAGTATAATTTTAATCAGGACCATTATCACTGAGGATAATAGCATTGTTGTTTTCTTTTGTGCTGTTGTTTTTCGGTAAACGAGCTTGAAACAAATGAAACACTTTGTCGAGCCATTAAATGAACCACCAAGTCACTCCATTAACGCATCTATGTGAATCGATAACAGAGTCCCCACGCTGCAAAGCCTTCCTTCACGTTCTGTGCCAGCCTGATGGAAATGGCCCGCCTGATTTATGAAGAGCGGCCCCCAGCTCTGTGTGCGTGAGCAGTTTGCATGTTCTCCCCGTGCCTGTGTGCGTGAGCAGTTTGCATGTTCTCCCCGTGTCTGTGTGCGTGAGCAGTTTGCATGTTCTCCCCGTGCCTGTGTACGTGAGCAGTTTGCATGTTCTCCCCGTGCCTGTGTGTTGTTCCATCTGCAGTTCAAAAGCATGTTGTTAAAGTGGCTACATTGCATTGTATGTATGCTGAATGGATATGTGTTTCAGGGCTTGTGCTTTCTGGAACAGGCCTCAGGGACCCTGTACTGGACAAACAGTAAGCAAGATGGATGGAAAGACACTGAGGACTCAAAATGTGTCCTAACACTCCCGGGACTTATCTGATACCTTTATTTTCGCCACCTCACTCACTGCTGAGAGACTGGGTCTGAAATTTGACCATGCAGTACCGTTACCTGCCTTCGATTTGAATAATCCTTCCCTCGTAGGTGTCTCTGGTGCATACTTTATATTTGGCCCCACCCTCAGGCCTTGTTTCAGTTGCACATGGATTTTTTTTGGACAGGAACTGTTTGATTTTCAGTTACAAGAACAATTTCACTTACACATAAGTACAAACTGATTCTACAGGTGTCCATATGAAAAGGTTACAGACCTGTGCCTCATTCGTTGTTGTCGTACATGTAAACACACATCTAAGAAAAACATGCTGTAAAGAAATACAGTGAACAGGAAGGTATGACCCAGCAGGCCAGTGCAGTGATCAGATATGTCATGGGGTCTGTCACCATGCACTGAAAAACAGCCAAATATATTTCTCCATCCTTGTGATCCGCTGGTGAAACCTTACGTGCCCTGATGCATAATAACTTCATACAAATCAAGACATCAGCTCCAACGAATTTGAACAATTTAAACGGCTAACAAACCACAACACATAAAATTAATAATTCCCTTATGCAACAGAAACAGCAGACGCCTACAAAAGTCATTTAAAAAGAAAAGCGATAATTATCAGGAATCGTGTCGAATAAACACCCCTGGATTATGAAGAAACCGTGAGCCTTAAGTTGCTCGCCATATAACTAATCAGCATGACTTGCTAAGAACAGAGTTCCACCAGAAATACTCAGGACAGTACAGCCCTACGCCACCGCTGTCAACATACCTAACGGCACTCGTGCCTACAGATGTTTTTGCACATTTTGTACAGAGTGAAATGAGAGTTTTGGTTTTTTTTTTAAACCCAGAACTAAGCCTCAATCTCAGGGTGACCTCGTTTGGAGCGCTGCGGCAGGTGTGGGTGACCGACACGGTGTCAGTATCAATTCCCCTCGCCACCTCACTCCCCGAGCTTCCGCCCCAACTCAGGCAGTCGCATTTCCACGAAAGGCCACACCTGAAAGTGGCCGCAGAGAGCAGAAGATTGCAGCGAAGAAGCTCGAGCATTTGACTTCTGCAGATTAGTGGCAGCCGTGCTGGGAAAGAGAGCGGAGCACTGCGTACGCAGAGACGAGGGCAGGATAAACGTAGAACCGAAAGCGTTCTAAACATTCAAACTGAGTCCGGGGCTGCTGTTCTGATGTGGTAACACATGGAGAAACTAAAAGGAAAAGGGAGTGACAGACAGACGAATATCTAGAGGAGGACTTTCTCTTTGAGGCGACGCAGAGCCATGACAAGGGAGGGGGTAACCCTCCCAGCTGCTTTCTCTACGGCTTCTCCCGCAGCTCCTGGCCGCGGAGTCGGCCATGCAGGCGGAGTCTGATCGCAGGCCTCCGCCATCAGCCAGGCAGGCTTGCATCATGCAGGGGGCCCCTGGGGTGTAACGCAACACAGATGTGTGGCCAGCGGGGCTGGCAGGCCCTTCTGAGAGGCGCGGTGAAGCAATCGGCCTTCCCCAGCTCGGCTCTGATCTCAGCCTGTCAGCTTTCCCAGCGAGACCCTCAGCTCAATCCCAGCCAGGCTAAAATACGTCAAGCACTGAGTTGGAGTGAAACTGCTGTGGCAGAAGCGCTTGGTATTCTTACACGTAGGGCATGCTGATTACTCAAGAGTGCAAGGTGCACAGGCACATGAGGGAGTTCTGATGAAGTCACAGTTGCCTCCTGTGGTTAAAACCATCAAGATCTGCAATCTAGTGCCTATCTAACCATCTAAACGTTCATATTATGGTGAAGTGCAGTAACAAAAACACTCAGGTCAGTAAGTGCAAAAAGAAACGAACAAATTAGACGACTCAAAAAGCTCAGCATGTATCTGTATCCGTATCTGTATCTGTATCCGTATCTGTATCTGTATCTGCGCCCCTGTCAGGCACGGATTTTGACACAAACTATGTCGCTCATCCCATCAGCAACTTCAACCGGGATGATTAATTGAGAGCTCAACAAGAGCAAAACCAGAAGAGAGGTACCGTGGACATCCTGGCCAACAGGCCTGACCATAAATGAATGAAAAGCTGAGGCAGATGCCTGGACTGCCTTTCAATCAGCGAGGCCTGGAGGCGTTCCCCACTTTGCCTGGGAATAAAAAATATCACAGATAACTGTTTGACAGATATGTTGCTTTCTAGCCAGATATGATTTTAGCATCAGTACCGAGCTTCAGAGTACCAACAAAGAAAAGTCCTTTTCAAAAAGGAACGACTAGCAGGGATATGGAAATGCTGTCAAACTAAACCAGCTGACCTGCGAAGAATAGCTGTCATTTAGTTTAACAAGAAATTAATGTAATTTTCCAGAAGGGTCTTGCTCTTCAAGACACTTTGCGTCTTTTCACTCGACACTAGTTGTTAACAAGAAACTGGATTTTCTCTTTCCTTTGAACATGGTAACTGGTTGGTAACTGGAGCGACATCTCCTGTTTTTTCAGAAAAAACTAGCTAGAGCTGGTATGCACCGAATTTTTTTTCACAAGGGGAGCACTAACGTTTTAAAACAGTTACCGCTTTCATATTTTTGCTTGTTTTTTCAGTTTGACACTCTGCTTCCTTGGCTGATGTCTGTTTACGCAGAGCAGGACAGGCACGAGCCCTTGTGCAACCTCAATATAAACCACATGTTTTTTCCCTTTTCTCTTATGAGTTTTGATTGTTCCACACTTTGATGCATGAAGTAACCTCTGACATATATTTTTTTTCTTTATATCAATTACAGTATGATGTTGAAACCATTGCCAAGGAAGGTAACATTGCAGGTTTACTCAGAAAATGCATGGCAAGAAGATATCAAAGAGCAGCTGTAAAATCATATGTAGTTACAACAAAATGTATCTGTATGCCAGTGTACCTCAAAGAAGCTTGCAAAATCTGACAGATGTATGTTGTTTTCGTACCTGACTGGGGTTTGCGATTTTACCGCAGTACTGATTCTGAGTGTCACCACAGTTCAGTAACTCACTTCTCTTAAGTTCACTTCCTTCAAGAACACACAAGCACATCAACACCCGAAAAAAAAAAACGAAACACCTCAACGCAATGGATGATTCATTTGTTCAACTGAAAGAGTTCAGTTTCAAATGTACACAAAGAAAAAATTAAAATGAAGTTAGCGGAAAGCTTTTAGGTTTGGTCAACGGTCAAGCGGCACATAAATACTCTTAATTCCTGTCAGGATAAAAGTGAGGCAAAGCCGCATTCATTTGTTGGAAAAGCACAAATTATGAGAAACGGAAGCTTTACCTGAGGAATGTAACTCGATGTTTTCTTTCTGCCTTTTTAAGAACACATAAATAAATGTTAGGAATGTACTGGGAGAAAACTGTGAATTCAGATCTGGGGATTTTACATTTCAAAATCACTTATATGTAAAACAGATCTGTTACCTCGATTCTGACAGCAGATCTTTATTGAAAAAAGTCCCTTAATATAGCTGAAATCTACACCCCCACCCCTCAATTTATTGGATTATTGAAATGCATAGTCCTTGTTATTCCTGAAAAATACAGCAAAAAATACTGCAAGTCAAAGTGGTGTTCCAAGCACATGTCAAAATCTCCCCCAAAACATTTTTTATTGAACTTTTTGTATTTTCTGTAAAACCTTCTGTAGCCTCCCTCATTTCCTGCAATAATCCATAAAAACCAAGTAGCTACTGAAAAATGTAAGCCCTAACACAGAGAGGCGGCCTCAGCCGGTCCACTCAGACCGAGAGGCAGAGGGAGGCCTGATATCATTCCGATGAAGAGAACTGGCAGGGTAAGGGACGTCTCGGCCGAAGCCCGTACCCCAGCGCCGGGCTCCTTGGTGTGCGTATCGGCAGCGTTACCCAACCTGACAGTGAAAAGTCATTCATGTAGAATTCATGCAGTGCTGGGGAGGGAATATGGAGATGGAAAAATACAGATAATCAGGGATGGGAATTGTGTCGTTTCCCAGCACTCGCTGTCACTAAGCAATGGACATTTGAGTACATAAACCTCATTTGCCTGGAATACCATGACTATAGCAAATAGCTGCTGACATCACTGTAGGATAAGTACAAGTTATACAGTGTTACAGCTCCTGTCTGGTGATGTCAGAAACTCTACCAGGAACACTATGACTAGGTCTGCCATCGAGCATTACTTCAATTCTCAGCATTTGGGAGAAACTGAGAAAGTTCCAGCACTGCGAACATTTATGAAAATACTTACAAGCAAATATTTATAATAATTTAATATTTCCACTGAATGATTATAAACCTTCATCAGTCTTCCAGAATCCCTTGTCCAGTGCAGGGTTAAGAGACTGCAACCAATCACAGGACAATCCCTCACAAACACAGGGTTAAGGGATGGCAGCCAATCACAGGACAATCTCTCGCAAACACAGGGTTAAGGGATGGCAGCCAATCACAGGACAATCCCTCACAAACACAGGGTTAAGGGATGGCAGCCAATCACAGCACGATCCCTCACAAACACAGGGTTAAGGGATGGCAGATGTAGCACTTCTCCAAGGTGCAGGTCTTCAGACTGTGGGAGGAACCTGAAGCAGCCCGAGGAAACCTGAGCAAACACGGGCAGAGCACGTGAACTCCACACATGCACAAGCACACGCACACACACACGCGGCCAGGAGCAAGAATCAAGGCCTCGTCCCTGCAGGTGTTAGGCCATACTGTTCAGGAAGGTTTTAAAGTAAGCTGGAGTGCTCTGAGTCAATGCTGAAATATTTAATAATATTGATGCAAATTGGTATGGTTTCCCAACAGGATGTGTTGGCATCTCATGCCTCCCGAAACGTATGTTTTTACCCGGCACTCTGTCTGTGTTTGTAGCCTGCCCTTTCTCACAATGATCACATGCAGCTCCTCCCAAAGTTTGACGGATTACTGTGAATCGCTGGCTCTGAATTAGCCCTTAATACCTGAATGAGTGTGAGATGGGGCCGTATTTTAGTGTAGATTAAGTGACTAAGCTCCCTCATCGCCAGGTTTTGGCTGTTCCAGGATGCCCCCGCATTCTAATCACACCATCGCATCATTTTCACTGCAGTAAAGTTTGTTTTCTTTGCAGTTACAAAATCTAGAGCTCTCATAAAGTCAAAATAATGCAGAGATCTGGCAGTCAATGCTACAATGATCTACCAAATGCTTCTTTCTGAAATACTTTTAATTTAAATGAATGGTTTGAAAACTTAACCCAGTGTTTTAAGTGTTGGAACATGTCTTTGAAGGGGATGTGCTTTGTGGGCCATTTTCCCTCTATTGAAAGAGGGAAGAGCACATCGCAGGTTTGGATTGTCGAAGAAGAAAAGGGGCGAATGTCCATATCTGCTGTGAGGCAATTTAATGTTGATCATCCAAAACTCTCAGAAACCTTTCAGCTTGACATATCCCCACAACCAGATAGACACCAACAGCCCACAGGAAATACAGTTAAGAGTGTAAGGGGCCAAAAATAATGTGTGTGTCGGGGGTACAAATTGGTACAAAACTGATTTGGCCATTTTGATTTGTTAGAACAAAGGACTGACGCACACTAATCGTGCGTCTGGATTCGTTAATGCTCAGGTTTATGTTTATTTGTGTTCCGTATAGAATTAGCATATCAGTTAATGCCAACGCGCACTGTGTTTTCGCGGCTGAGGAGGAGCGGCCGGGCGCGGCTCAGAACACAGGTGACGCCGAGAAAGATCTAAGCCGCAGAAAATGGCGGAAATTTTAAAAACGGGGCTCTGTTGCGGTTAAGCAAACCACACATCCTGCCCGTGCAAATCGCCGAACCTAAGCACACGTTGCACTGAAACTACACTGAAGCACTAATACTGAAAGTGTGAACCAATAATACTGGAGGCTTCTTTATCTGATGCAGCAGAAAGAAAACCGCAAAAGCATATCAGGGGTTCAGATTCAAAATGAAAAACACAGGTTGAGAAAAAGGATTTGTGTCAATCGCCGTACCTTAAATACATAAATAGCGGCTGTCAGAAGAAGCCCTCAGTGCGCTGCTGGGTTTTAAATGACCCCAAATGGTTACTGTCAGCGGCATCCCTTACTTGCTAAAGAGACCACAGTGACTATTGCATGGTTTTTGGTAATTCATGCATGCAAAGGAAAACAATGTCGTCAATGAACAGATTGCGTGGAAATAAACGCTTTTGAACAGCTTGCATTAACGGCCGATATCTTGTAAAACCCAAGGCCAGCTTTAACTGATCCACACATTTCTAGTGCAAAAATAAGTCCAGACTGACTGGGGAATGTGGTGCTGCCCATAGCAGAGACTTTCACTTTCCCCATGCTGCTCTGTCCACTCACACACGGTTGGAACACCGATCTGAGAAGTGTTTGCTACCCCACACATCTTCTTCCGCTGTAGCATCATGAGTCAGATCCTTGCATAGCAGCAGTAAGTCTGTCAAGGTTGCAACTAAAGAGACCCCCCCCCTCCAGCAGAGCCCTTTCGTGTCCTGTGGCCCAGATACATGTGACACTTCCAGCAATCGGTACCAGCTCCTGCACCCACATCTCCTCCTGCACATAGAAGGCACATTGCATTTGATAACGTCCTCTGGTCTCCTCTGAACTCCTCAGGCAGCACAGAAGTGGGAACTTTTCCATGATTTAAACCACACATGAGAAAAATTCAGAGATATGGTTGCCTGGAAGGTCTCATTACAAAGACAACTTTAAGCCAGTATTTTAATTAATGAACCTTGTCAAGGCACGGAATGTCAGAGATAAGTACTTAGTCTGCACCGAAAACTAAATGAAGCATGGTGCTACTGAGCTGCTTACTACTGGTGCTGCCTACTTAGTCAGACTATTAAATATGAAGGTTGCGCACCTCAGCAGTATGTGTGGGGCTCGCTACCGCACATATCTATACTTCAACAAAGCTATTATCAGACAGCCTGAGTGACTGTGTCGATATAGGCAGATTTTATGGTGCCAAATTTTGACAGATCATTCCGCGTAAGTGTAGGTCACGCTGCCATTAATACAGTGTTTAAAGCAGCTACCAGCTCGTTCATTTTGGTTTTTTTTTATCCTGCTGAAGTCAAAGCTTCAGCTGTTTCAGTTTCCAGGGTTTTCTCTCAAAATGGGGAAAACAAAGCTGATCAGGGCAAGGAAGATTATTGAAGTGCGCATAGAGGAGCGTGACCCCCGGCTGATTGGGAGAAAAGGCTCTCAGGAGGCTGCCGTGCTCCCGTGTGTCTCATCACGCTTTAAGGAGGACTAAAGCTGCCATCCCGCGCAGCCATAGTGGACATCATTTGAGACCTAGGTCACAAGCAGGCAAATGCACTGAATAGCTCTACAGTTACCACAGTTAGCCCTCTTTCGCATTTGGGAGATGGAAGACACACGCAAAGCTTGTCGAAAGACAATAACCATACCTGGTCAATTTAAAAACTTTATAATCTGTCGCAGGAAGTGGCACTGAGAAACGCTCAGTGTTTATACTGATCCTACTCTGGTGATTGTTGTACCATTTTGTAAGGAGGGCAATTAGTGCCGCCTGTAACTGTGACTAAGACATGTTAGATGTTAAATGTTAAACACCACCAACATAGCTTTAGGCACTTTCTCAGCACTGGATCTTTTTTCAGGAACCAGAACCTTTTTCCAGAACCAGGGACTATTCTTGTGTTCATACTACAAGAGTAGAGTTCCTCAGAGGCAGTCCCGGATCCCTTTTTTAGTACCTACTCCAGATTCGGTATATCTTGTTCGAACACGAACTACTGGGGAGGCTCTTACAGAGATAGCGTGCTGATTGGGAGGTGCTTACAGCCATATCTTGCTGATTGGTTGGTGCTTACAGCCATATCTTGCTGATTGGTTGGTGCTTACAGCCATAGCTTGCTGATTGGTTGGCGCTTACAGCCATAGCTTGCTTATTGGTTGGCGCTTACAGCCATAGCTTGCTGATTGGTTGGCGCTTACAGCCATAGCTTGCTGATTGACCACAAGCACCAGCGCTAACTTGGAAGTTACGCTGAAGTGAAGGGAGAAGAGATAGATGTAGTGGAGCAAAAACTCAGCAGATGGAATTATTTATGTACATCAATTACATTTAATCCATTAATACCCGGCCATTGACTGGCATCCTGCCCCGGGTGTATCTGGCCATCGACTGGCATCCTGTCCCCGGCGTACCCAGCCATTGCACTGCCTCGTGTTTCCTGGGGCCCTCCAGGCTCAGACACCCTTGTACAAGATACGCAGTTATGGGAGGCGGATGAATGAACAGCACACTGGAACCCAACTTTGAAGTAATACAAACAAACATGAAGAAAAATACTAAGAAACATGGCAACATTCTATTCCTAAATACCCAAAACTCACAAAACATCTAATTGGTTCTGTGCAGCATCTTTCCATATTATTTCAAACACTGCACATCAAGCCTGTTTCATCAAGCTGTTTAAAAGCAAAACCTACGTTACTATTGGCTGTTCAGTCAGAATATTCACCTCGCTTTGAATTTCGTAGCTTGCGGTCGAATTTTACCTCATAGATTGAAAGAGACATTTGCTGTGGATATTTCAAGGTGAAAAAGGAGCTTCTGCATGAATGTGTTGTTCAGAAAAGGGGAGGTTTTCAAATGTTTTACCTGTGGGCCAAGGAATGCCGGCCTGATTTGTGGTTAAGTGACATCGATTTTCGAGGCGCATAAACGACGTGAAGCATTACAAGGAGGAATTATAAGATAAAGTTCAAAGGTGGGCATGAAAAGGAATCTCTGTTTGAGCGCAAGCTATAATATTTATACAGCTGGCAGAATTTAAGGCACCCTGTTCGAGTGCATGCAGGTCTGTGGTCGGAGTGTGTATAAAGGCCGCATGGTCTGTCTCTGCTTTAGAAACTTAACTCTGCATTGTAATGACTCGCTCTGTAATGCCTACTCGCAAATGAAAAGGAAGAACTGTGTCTGGCAGACGCTCCAGCAATCCTGCGGTTTCTAGACTTATAAAAATAAAATGAACGGGAATGTTAAAGTCATGCACAACCTGCTGGGTTCGGCACTGTAACGTCTCTGCCCAGGCCTAGCTTGCCACGCGCTTTCGGTTTTCAATTCCCTGTTTCCTCTGAAAATAGTTCTCACAAGTCGACGGCTACACGCCGAACGAGCGAGAAGCGAGCTCAGCCCTCTGCCCACACTCTGTCCGTTTCTGTGCCTTTTTACTTCACAGGTATGAAAATATTTTAACAGCCAGTCTTGAGGCACAACTGTATCGTGCAACGTTACAAGTAGGATTTGGTGTGTTAGCAGCTAATAAACTGCGATCTTCTCATTTTTGTGGGCTGGCCAATTAGAGACAAATCCTCTCATTTAGCATTCAAATCGACAAGTAAGCATTTTCACTTTGGTTTCATGCTTTTTTTGTCCAAAGTGTGTGTTCCATTACTTGTAGGAGAAGTGATTGTTTAACCTTAAAATCTTAGGAAAAATATTCACAACAAGCTCATACAGATGTGCCGCCTCAGCAAAGCTCTCACAGCTTTATAGATGGGAGCTTTTACCATGTTTATTTTCTTATACATAAATGATTAACCTGGGACCCGTTGGAAATACCTTCAGAAAAACCACCCTCACTTGGCTTAAGATCAAGGCATTCTGACGTATTAATAGTTATTTCTGATTTTTTTTTCTTTTACTTGATTTTATGTAATACACGTTTTCTTAACATCACTGAAAAACCCAGTAAAGAAGGTAGCATGTCTCCCAAACTCTCAAAATTAGGAGGGAGCCAAAAAATGTCAGGCTACACGAGGGTGGCTTTCACAGTAGTTAAGAAGAACTACAGAAAGTCAGCGACACAAAATGTTGGACTAGAACAATGTAAATACAGCACAGTAACTAAAAACCATCTACGAAGAAGATTAAACATACAGACAAAGGGTGCAGGGGCCACGGATAAGCTCCCATCACAAAGGGTGCAGGGGCCACGGACAAGCTCCCATCACAAAGGGTACAGGGGCCACGTACAAGCTCCCATCACAAAGGGTGCAGGGGCCACGTACAAGCTTCAATCACAAAGAGTACAGGGGCCACGGACAAGCTTCCATCACAAAGGGTGCAGGGGCCACATACAAGCTCCCATCACAAAATAACCAACGTTTCTTACCTATAGTTTTAAAAGAGATGAGGGCTATTAGCCAACCTTTAACTTTAATATTCCAGAAATCGTTATCTGCTGGTGTGGTACCTTCTGATTGGAAGCATGCTA
>JAAGVU020000032.1:1814808-1833831 GCA_011763525.2 Mormyrus iriodes
CCAGTCTAGATACTACATTAAAAACCAGCCATTCCCAGCTACAATAGTCATTTGCAACATTAACAATGTCTACACTGGCTTCTGATTAACGTGATGTTATTTTAAATGGATTAAAAAAATGCTTTTCTTTTGGAAACAAGGAAATTTCTAAGTGACCCCAAACTTTTGAACGGTAGTGTCTATAGAAAAACAATATGTATTTTTATAAAAGACGTACAAGACGTTACGTAAATCATCAAATAAGCATTCTATTCAATTCTGTCTGTGCAGAATAGAAAAATATCACACAGCCCCTCAGGCACTAGACCCATCTAACCCTATGGAAAACACGTCTGGCAGATGTTACTAAAACCAAGCAGAGTTCAGCCAGTGTTACAGCTGAAAAATATTTGTGGTTGACAACTGAAATGCAAATTCTGAATCACAGAGCAAGGCAGTGGATCAGTGTGCTATCTAAATTGTACAATAATGAAATTCTATATAAACACATGATAGGAAATGAAATCGCTTACTGCACCAGAAAATGAAAACATGACTGTTTCAAAAGGGAAATGTGAAACTGACCGGAGTACTTTCAAACTCTAACGTACAACCTTGAGTCATATACGACAGTTTCCTTTAATAATTGATTATTAAATTAGTTTTAATTGTATTTAAAGGAATAGTCATTGGTGTGTAAGATGAATGAAGATGTAAACTAATTTGATGTAAGACTTTAAATAAATGTAAATGTGAGCACATACATATAAAAGAAGCCAAATAAGGCACTCTGTAGTTTCTAAGAGCCAACTGTATGCTGCAGATAATATTTACCAGCTAAGCAGAAACTGTAAAAAGTCATTGGTTTCTGTGGAATCTGCTATCAAAGAGGCAACAGCACAAGAGGTGAAGCGTCAGGACAGGGGGCTGTATTCAAAGGTGCTCCTATCTATCAGTCAGCAGTATGGCAGGCCAAACATGAGCCAAGTTAGGCCTCCTAGGTCACATTTAGTTAGGTCTCCTAGGTCACCCTCAGTTAGGCCTCCTAGGTCACCCTCAGTTAGGTCTCCTAAGTCATCCTCAGTTAGTCCTACTAGGTCACCCTCAGTTATGCTTCCTAGGTCACCCTCAGTTAGGCCTCCTAGGTCACCCTCAGTTAGGCCTCCTAGGTCTCTCAGAAGGTCTCTCAGAAGTAGAAGGTAGGAGTCATTCAGAGCATCAGTAGTGATACAGAAATATGATTGACATGCATAAGGGCTGTGTGGCTCAGTGGGTTAGGATGCCGTGTGTGTGTATCGGGAAGGGCATTGATTCAAATCCCAAAGTTAGCAGAGTGATGTCACTGTTGGGCCCCCGAGCGAGGCCTTTAATCCCTAGTAGCTTGAGGGACTAGCCAACCCTGCTTTTGTAATTGTACATCACTTTGGTTAAAAGTGTCTTCTAAATAAATTGGAGAAACTAGTTGGGTGGCATGGTTACTATTAGTTAATGCAAGGTAAGCTAGACTAAAGTGGAGTCGGGTATGCTAGCCTGGAAAGGTAGGTTACTTATGCTGAGGCCGAGGGCATCCCCCTTACTTTGGGGAGTGGGAGTTACTGGGCGTTAGCATGTGCGGCTGTGTGATCTGATTATGGGAGGCAGGCCACTGACAGTGGACCCAAACGGGCTCATGATGGGGCTTGCATGTTTCATCGGAAGCCAGATGTCTGGGTGCTATTCGGCCATCAGTGTGCTGAGCTTCAAGCAGCCTCAGCCGGGGGCAGAAGACCTGCCAGAGGAAAGTAACCACTGATAAATCATGGGGTGATATGGAAGCAGACAAACCTGACTGGGGTACAGAAAGCTCCAGGTGGATTAAATTATGGCAACAGATGTGAAATAGAGCAGGTATGGCAGTGCTTCTCAATCCAGTCCTCAGGGACCCCCAGACAGTCCACATTTTTGCTCCCTCCCAGCTCCCTGCCAGACAGTCCACGTTTTTGCTCCCTCCCAGCTCCCTGCTAGATAGTCCACGTCTTTGCTCACTCAAAAACATGGCCTGTCTGGGGGGCCCCTGAGGGCTGGGTTGAGTAACACTGAAGTAGAAGATGTATGTGAACAGGGGGGATGGCTCTGAGTCAGTGCTGTGTCATAGAATGGAGATGTTCTGGAGAAGATGATCATTAAGATAATGACACCAGTCTATTTAGGACTTGAAAATTGAGAATTGTCTCATTCAAATTTGAAATTTTACTGGAAGACAGAAGGGTGACAACAAGACTGAAAGGTTAACTTATTTAGTAAGAACAGCTAGACATGGAAACACCTGGAGCCATTTCAGGGGATAGCTTAAATAGCACGAAAGCAGATAAGTCTTGAAGAAATTAATTCTTGGACTAGCTTTTCCATTTGTACAGTGACATGTTTCTTATTTTGGCGACATTCCACAAGGGGAAGGCATTTTTCAATGAGAGAGTCAAAAGTTACGGTCTTTCATCGTACCATTAGTAGTAACATGGAAGGCATCTAAATTCAGCCTAAAGTCCAAGAATATATCCTGTGTGATTTAGGACCTAAAGAAAAAAACGGAAGATCCAGTTAATGGAGTTAAAATGTTTTACTAGGTCTGACAGACATAGTAGATGGTGAAGATCAGTGGAACCAACAGTGTTTAGTCTTAAGAAACTGACAGCACTATGACATCTAAGATCTGAACCAGATTAACTCCTGCCTGTTGATAATAACAAGAATTTCTAGTCAAAAATGGTGCCTAAGTGTAATTGCAGAAAAGATACTATCATCATTCCTTACACTGACAAAGACTCTTTCATTGCTGCAATTGGATGTGAGCAGTATATAAATCCATATCCATGGTTTACAGTAAAGTGGATAACTATTTGCAAACACATTTATTTTGAATATTTGATAAAAAAAAATATATGTGTTTTATGGAGGCACATAGTTTAGAAAGTATATTAGGATTCAGATTAGGTGAGCAGGGTCACAAATACAGTGAATTCCGGGATCTTAAAAGATCAGGGAAATATGCAGAACAAAGCACTGAAACTTATAATCTCGATCAAATAGTAATGGAGCAGACAAAAGGGACAGATCGCGGTGCATCTTTAAGGGACATTGTCCTAGCTGAATTGTGATGATGTCAGGGTTCTCATTTTGTTTCCGGTGGAAATCCAAGTCATTCTGATTTTCTGGAGTGGAGAGGACAGCGTGGAATGATTAGAAACAGGCCAGAAATTAGTCTGCTAAAGGAAATGTCGTGTGAACACACCAGCTGTAGATGATCATTATGATGGCGCAATGCCGATGGTAAAGAAGATCTATTTGCAGAAAGGCTGAGCAGAAGTGGAGGCCCCACTGACTCGCTTCACTGTGAATTCGCCTGAACAGGAGTCAGGCCTGTGATGCAACGTTGCAGTGCTCCCTCAAACCGCTGTATTGTCAACAAGGGCACACGGGCAAATCCTCAGGTCACCCCGTCTGCAGCAAATGGCATCACTGTGTAGCTGATATATAGTCAAAATATATAGGTAAACTCCAGCTTCTATTCAAACCCATTACAGCCCCTTGAGACTTTACAGATTTTAACAAAAAAAATTATCATTTTGTATTCAAAATTCCGGTAAAAGCTACCAGCTTTGTGCAGTTTATTTAGTGAAACATTACTGGGGAGTTTTTGTTTAATATTAACACATTATTCTATTATTATTATTTCTATTCACTCTTTCAGAGGAGTTGTTGGCAGATCATTCTTTATGAAACCAAAACTCTATTCACATGCACTAAAAAACAAATTATACATATTTAGATACTGACGATATCGGTGAGTTGGCTGTGTGGAATTTGTGTCTCTCAGTGTTGCATAAGAATTCTGCAGTAGTCCAAAGACATGCAGTTAACTGGCATTTCCAAATTGCCCAGAGTGCATGACTCTGTGTATCTGTGTGTGTGTGGGTTATGTAAATATTACATTGTTGAGAACAAATGTCCCCATAATGTGATAAAAACCAGTTATTTTTACCTTGTGGTTTTTACCTTTTCTGTCTCCACAAGGGGAAACTCAATTTTATAAGTATCTGTCACTGCAATCAAAAAGTAAAATAGCCAGAAGTCTTGTATTTTGTTTGGTTACTTGTGATTAAGGTTGGGGCTAGGTAGGGGTTAAGGTCATCATTGCTGGGATTAGGGATTACAGTTATAACCATAGAAATGAATGGAAAGTCCCCACAAAGATAGGAATACAAACGTGTGTGTGCATATGTGTGTGCCTGTGTGTGTGTGCGTGCATGTGTGTGTGTGTGCGTGTGTGTATGTATGTGTGTGCGTGTATGTGTGCGTGTGTGTATGTATGTGTGTGCGTGTATGTGTGTATGTGTGTGCGTGTGTGTGTGTGTGTGTTCCCTGTGAGGGACTGGCATCCTGCCCCCCAGCCTTGCCACCTGTGCTCCCTGTAATAGGCTCCAGCCACCCAGCAGCCCAGGCTAGAATAAGCAGTTGAAACGTGGGTAGGTGGTATTAGAGATAAAACACTTCACTTATCCCACAGCCCGAAAATCAGCATCGGTTTGACACCACAAAAATAATTAGATTCATAAATTACTAATGTTTTTGAATACAATCTGCCACTTTTTAGCCACCCAAATTATTTTCAGTAGATGTGGACAACTGATAACTGCATTGCATCATCATTAATACTGTTATTGCCTAAATGAGGAGTTCCACAGAAACTAGCTTTGAGACAGCGTTTTTCATGCTATATTTCGTCATACAAAAGGCATAACCTATAGGAATCAGTTTTATTCACCAGACTGAATATCATTGACCCTTTATGGAATGCCCTGGAGCTCAGAGTGTGAAGTTGATTCCCATCTCCTTCATCCCACATTCAAATGGAGGCTTCTCTTCTTGAAGAACAGTCCAGCCAAGAGATATAATCTCCGCAGCGTGTCCTGGGTCTGCCCCGGGGCCTCCTCCCGTTGGATATGCCCGAAACACCTCCCCAGGGAACCATCCAGGAGGCATCATCGACAGATGCCCAAATCACCTCAGCTGCCTCCTTTCGATGTGGAGGAGCAGTGGCTCGACTCTGAGCCCCTCCTGAATGTCTGAGCTCCTCACCCTCTCTAAGGCTGAGCCCAGGCACCCTGTGGAGAAGGCCCATTTCCGCCGCTTGTATCCGTGATCTCATTCTTTTAGTCACTATCCACAGCTCATGACCATTGGTCAGGGTGGGAGTGTAGGTTGACCAGTAAATTGAGAGCTTCGCCTTCTGGCTCAGCTCCCTCTTCACCAAAACAGAACAATGCAGCGTTCGCATTACTGCCGACGCTGCCCCGATCTGTCTGTCGATCTCTCGCTCCCTTTTTCCATCACTCGTGAACAACACCCCGAGATACTTAAACTCCTCCGCTTGAGGCAGTAACCCATCCCCCACCAGGAGAGGCCAATCCACCCATTTCCAGTCGAGAACCATGGCCTCAGACTTGGAGGTGCTAATCCTCATCCCGGCTGCCTCACACTCAGCTGCAAACCGCCCCAGCGCATGCTGCAGGTCGGAGCCCGATGATGCCAGCAGGACCACATCATCTGCAAAAAGCAAAGACGCGATCCTGAGGCCCCCGAACCATACCCCCTCCGCCCATTGGCTACACCTAGTAATGCCATCCATAAAGGTTGTGAACAGAATCAGTGACAAAGGGCAGCTCTGGTGGAGTCCAACACCCACTGGGAATGAGTCTGACTTACTGCTGGAAATACGAACCAAGCTCTAGCTCCATTTGTACAGGGATCTGATGGCCTGCAACAACGGACCCCGTACCCCATACTCCCGGAGCACCCCCAACAGGACTCCCCTAGGGACATGGTCATACGCCTTTTCCAAGTCCACAAAAGACATGTAGACTGGTTGGGCGAACTCCCATGAAGCCTCCAGTATACTTATGTGGGTGAAGAGAAGGTCCAGTGTACCGCGACCAGGACGGAATCTGCATTGTTCCTCCTGGATCCGAGGTTCGACCAACAGATGGACCCACCTCTAAACCCCTAAAGTTGGAACACACCCGGTCCCTTTTCTTAAAGATTGGGACCATCACCCCAGTCTGCCAATCCAAAGGCACTGTCCCCGACGTCCACGCAATGTTGAAGAGGAGTGTCAGCCAGGACAGCCCCACAACATCAAGAGCTTTCAAGAACTCAGGGTGAATCTCATCCACCCCCAGAGCCCTGCCACCGAGCAGTTGTTTGACTACCTCAGCCCCCGAGATGGGAAGATCCTCCTCCGAGCCTTCCAGCTCTACTTCCTCCAAGGAAGGCGTATCAGTGGGATTTAGGAGATCCTCTAAAAATTCCTTCCACCGCCCGACTATATCCCCAGCTGAGGTCAGCAGCCCTCCATCTCTGCTATAGATAGCATTGATGAAGCCTCCCTTTCCCCCCAGAGTCGCCTGACGGTTTGCCAGAACCTTTTCGAGGCCGACCGAAAGTCCTTCTCCATGGCCTCTCCAAACCCCTCCCACACCCAAGTTTTTGCCTCAGCAACCGCCCGAGCCGCTTCCCGCTTGGCCTGTCGGTACCTGTCCGCTGCTTCCGGAGTCCCACAATCTAACCAAGCCCTGAAGGCCTCCTACTTCAGCCTGACAGCTCCATTTACCGCTGGCGTCCCCCACCGGGTTCAGGGGTTGCCGCCACGATTGTCACCAACAACCTTACGGCCACAGCTCCACACCGCCGCCTCAGCAATGGAGTCCCGGAACATGGCCCATTCAGGCTCCATGCCCCCTGACTCCCCCGGGAGAGAAAATAAGCTCTGCCGGAGGTGCGAGTTGAAGATCTCCCAGACAGGGGCCTCCGCCAGACTCTCCCAGCACACCATCACTATGCGTTTGGGACTACCAGGTCTATCCGGCATCTTCCCCCGCCATCAGATCCAACTCACCACCAGGTGGTGATCAGTTGACAGCTCTTCTCTTCACCCGAATGTCCAAAACATGCAGACGAAGATCTGATGAAACAATTACAAAATTAATCATCAAACTGTGGCCTAGGGTGCTCTGGTGCCAGGTGCACTTATGAACACCCTTATGCTTGAACATGGTGTTTGCTATGGATTAGCACAGAAGTCCAATACCTGATCAGACTGGCCGTTCCTCCCAATCACATCCTTCCAGGTTACACTGTCATTACCCACGTGAGCATTAAAGTCCCCCAGCAAAATAATGGAGTCGCCAGAAGGGGCGGGCTCCAAGCCCCCCCCCCACCAAAAAAATTAAAAAGTTACCCTCAAACCCCAAGATTCCTCAATGGCCATAAATCACAATTAGTTATTATATGTTTATGCAAAATGAAAACCACACAGACATGAACATGATTTCAACAGAAGGCATACATGTCCTAATATAAGGCCTACATTTGCAGATATACACCATGTATATTGTGCTTGCAGATTTTAAAGACACGCTATTGACAGACAACTTAAGAAGGGATAATTGGGCCACATCAATTTCATATGCATTTGTAAACACGTATGAACGTGTCCTAAATGTATCCAAAAGCCTCTGACAAGCTCACGTCATTGCCGCAAAAGGAGCGGGCAGAACCCCAAAGCCAGACGCGCATGCTGAATTCTACAGGGGGCGGAAATCATCTTCACGCCACAAACACGCAAGTCTTTTATATACACCCATAATTAATGAGAACAGTTTGTGTTGGAACAGGGAAGAACAAGATGTAAAGTACAGTATATTAAAAGCTACACTCCCCATTCCTTTAATAACTTGGCTTTTTCTCAATGTCAGTAGCTATTACTGTATCACGCAAACAATCGAAGACACTTTTCAGCCTACTGTGTCTGTGAGTTCATATTACGGGTCGCCTTCAGATTGTGCTTTGTTCTCAGAAGCTAATAGTATCTACTGTCATTTTAATATTTTTTTAAAGACCGTGTCATCTGCCAAGAGAAGACTTTCGATTCAGAAAGCCAACGCTGAACATACCATATCAAATTCCACTGTCAAATACCTATTCAACTATAGTACTTTTTAAATTAAAATGAAACCGTTTGACTACGTACCAATTACGTTTGATTAAAAGTGACAACTGAAGGAAATTAGCTGTTCTATTAACATATCTGAGATCCACACAAACGTTAGGCTACATCGGGCCTATTCCTGTGAACTAATACGGCAACCAAATCGCCACTTCACCTCTCTGTACGGCAATACACAGCAAAAAACGACAATAACAACCTTGCTAACATCGTCCCTTGCTATATGTGCATTATATCGGAAAAGTAGGACTATAATATTCGTCTCACTACTTAGATGGGTTAATCATATCGATGGACGTTTTGTTACATAAATCGCAAGAAACTTTCAAAAATGTCGTGAAGGCATCGACTACTTATTAATGAGAAATATTAAATGTAAAGATTGTATCTCACGAGAGAAGACGTAAAACCTATGAGTTTGAGGCACTTGTTCGTGTCTGTATATTAATAAATGTAACTGATTAAAGCGATCGCTTTCAATTATACTGTAAAGCAATCTAATAGTGTCAGTATACAGGCACCATCAGAGGAGCTGAGACGGGCTTTATCCGTGCAGCTATTCATAAGATATGCAGATAAGCACTAAAGCATATACTTAGGTCACTACTTAGTTCACCTAGCGAGGAAGGGAAACCACGAGTGGAACAGAGATCTCCAGCACGCTTTACTCTGTATGAGCTGAAATCTTCCATCTTTTTTTAATCTCATATTATTTTCTTGGAAGGTCTCGGTGAAACCTGTCGCCAGGAATCGCCAGGATACCAACGTGAATGTCAGTTCGGACAATGAGCGGGAGGGGGAGGGTCTCCTTATCTTATGCAATCCCCGCTATTTACAATTGAATGGAGCTTCAAAATAGAGGTTAAATGCTTTAATTGCGCGTGCTTTAGTAACCTTTTTTAAGCGATGAAAAGGTTGAGACACACTTGGCGCCTTGTGGCTGCAACGTTTTGAGAAGCCTGCTGTGCCAAGTGAATAGCGTCCAGGATGAGCATAAAGCAAATTAATCCAGGTGAAGTGGCTCTGGCACTGTATTGGCAAACTCTTATATTCGTTTAATAAAACTATTCTATTGATTTGTTGTTCTTTAATTTCCACTTAAGGATTGAATACTTCGGTCAAATACAGCACATGCACCCAATGACCTAAAACAAGAATGATTCGGGTTTAAATCCAAACACGCCTGCTTTACACGTGAGCTTAGCTAGCTGAAGCAAGAGTTTTACGAGAGTACATGCCCGGTATTTCGGGTACTTTGTCTGTCCGTAGCCTACACGTGCGCCGCTCGATCTGCCACAATTATAAACCCCAAAGTACATAAAAACATCACCCCGCCCTTACGCTAGCAACGCGCTTCGCTAGAAGCATATTTTTATTGGTTCGTTTCCAAATTGACTAATATCGTGAACACGCTGTTCACATTATTCTATGGTCACATCTTTGAACACATTCCAGTCTGGCGTTCCTCGAAGCCACGCGTGTTTCTTACGCTGACATTTAAATGTTTAGTATAAGTGCAACAAATAATAACAACAATGGCCATACATGTTTTAAAGTCATGGACCGTTCCGCGTTGTAACTCTCAAAGAACATTAACCAAAATTATCAATATGCTAGAGAAAAAAAAATACAATGTGTGGCAAAATTTACAATATACTGTATTTAACCCAGATGCAGCATTGTCATTTACGTATTCGTAAATTATATATAGTATATACATTGTATGTATGGTATATGCTGAACGCGTAACACATTTGATCCCAAAACGTCTTAAATCTTAAGAAGTGCCCCCTCCAGCCGAAAAAAGGGGGGCTGGTCTTAGCGCGTCATCTGTGTTTTACTTCGGAGGGAGATTCGAGATGATTTAAGCTGCTCTCCCGCCCGTGTAAAAGACAGTAGCGGCTCTCAGGCGCCTTATATACCACTGCTAAATTTAGGGACGGGTGCTGACTGACTTACATCCTGAACGGGTTTCCTCCGTTTACAATTGGTCCAGCATTTTAGCTGCAATATTTATAAGGTAGGTTATCCTACCAATCAAACTTGTACATGACTAAACACTAGTCCTTAAGAAAGGCGAACTCTCGGCGCACTATTCCAGACGGGCTCAGTCAGCGCGGCGAGCGCACCGAGCGGGACGCCACTTATATGCTACGTTTGCGAGTTGCTTTAGCTTCGTAGACAAAAAGAGACGGTTCTTTTTGCCTTGGTATACTTCTCTTTTTCCATTGACAAAGTGTGGAAATGGCCTTAAACGAGACCATATTACCATCGATTTCAACATTTGCGAACCAAAAGGACAGAATCTGGCAAAACGTAAGTTTACGATTTTTTCCCCTCTAAATAAAATGACTGTACTTTGGTGTAATTTAAATATTCCAATGAATGGCAATATTACATGGATTTTTATTTTACTATTCATTTATAACTTTTATATGTAACTTGTGTGCATTTATACATAAATCGTTCATAAAAAATACATGTCACTAATAAAAGATGTTGAATACAATTTAATTTATTATTAGTATTATTATTCATAATTATAATAATTGTTGTTGTTTTTGTTGTTGCTGTTGTACTTGTCCTTTCTGATTTTAACATTTAATCTTTTTTTGCAGAGGTGGAAAAATGAAATGGATTCGCATTCCAGTTGCTCCATGCCTGACATTGTGCAAAACATGGACAACTGCTTAGGAAGAAAAGACGATGAAGATCTGGGCAATTATCTGGATCTGGATTTTATTCTTGCGAACACCACCGGCTCGGAAAGCGTGGCCGTGCTCGGCGCAGGGGCAGGAGCCGAGTTCAGGCTGCCAGAAGCCATCAGCCTGTACCAGTCCGCGGCCGCGTACGCGGTGTCCGAGCAAAGTAATCCTCCCCCGGCGTACAGCAGCAGCCTCATGTCGGAGCTGCTGAGGTCTGAGGTGGACAGCGCTTACTGCATGCCCAGCAACGGCGTTCAGGGAAGGTTTGTTGTCAGCTCAACGAGTTTCCCTAACCAGGACTTTGCAGACAGCATCAAAGTCGAACCATCCATCGAAAGTTACGGACCAGTCATGGGCATGGTCGCGCAGAGCTGTCCAAAAATAAAACAAGAGGGCAACGTTTCGTGCATGATGTCCTTCGAGCAGCCCCGATTAGCCAGCTCCCCGCAGGCAGCCGGGAGCATGACTCCGCCTCTCAGCCCGGACGACCTGATGAGCTCCGACTGCCAGCCTCCGATGTGCCGCGCCGTCACCTTCCCGCAGGGCTACCACTCCGTCGCGGCTTTCCCACACTGCCACCTCAGCCAGCCGCCCCAGATCCAGCTGTCTTACCAGAGTTCGCACCAGTTCGGCTTATACGACGATGGACACGGCATGCAGGCGGGGGCACAGAGAGTACCGCTCACTCCGCCGTCCTCGCCGCTGGAAATGCTCGATGCCAAGCCCAAGAGAGGTCGCCGCTCCTGGCCGCGGAAGCGCACCGCCACGCACACCTGCACTTTCGCCGGCTGTGGAAAAACGTACACCAAGAGCTCGCATCTGAAAGCCCACCACCGGACGCACACGGGTACGGAGGAACCTTTATTTTCAGTGTTAATTATACGAATATTTGTTATTGCCTGACATGCAGTTCATCACAGTCACAATAAATGTATTGTTATTTTTGCAAAAAAAACAACTTGTTATTCATATGTGAAATCTTTTCTGTGTGCAGGAGAAAAGCCGTACCATTGCAGCTGGGACGGCTGCGGCTGGAAGTTTGCTCGGTCCGACGAGCTGACCCGTCATTACCGCAAGCACACCGGGCACCGGCCCTTCCAGTGCCACCTCTGCGAGCGCGCCTTCTCCCGCTCCGACCACCTGGCTCTGCACATGAAGCGGCACCTGTGACGATACCTTTGCAACCCAGGACTCTATAACTGTGGCCATAGCCGCGTAACTTCGGACTATGTAAACAAACGACCATGGAAAATGTTTCAAAGAATGACATCGTTGTTTTAATTTAATTTTTTTAAAGACAAAAACAGAGGACTGTTGACTTTACATTTATATATAAATATTATTTTAAACAATGTAGCTGGTACTACTTTGGTTCAGAAAAAAATAACTTTTTTTCCTGGAAAATCGTTTGACGACTGTTGTGTTACTGTACAGTGTTTGTTTTCACCAAACACATTAGTCTGCCAAGCTGGCCTTAAGTACGTCTCTGATGTAACTGGAACCAGACGTGAAATGTAGTGTACATTGCTAAAATGGTGTATTTTATTAGTCTCAATAGTGCCTTTCTATTCAACATGTTACATGACTTACGAATTCCATATTGTCTGTGAGTTAAAAAAAAGTTTTTTTTATATTTGATAAACTATACACAGCACAAGAAATACGTTTAAAAGACAACGTTTAATTCTTTAAACTGCCTTCTGGCCAGACTGGGCTTGAATGTTCATCGTGTTTTTGTATTGGATATATTATGAAATCAGGGTCTTTAAATTTGTAAGTTCTCCTATTTAAACCAAAGGGCACACAGGTCTTTTGCAGACTAAAGTTACACTATGACACAGGGCTACATTACTTGTGCATTACAAACGTGTATATATTTTGTTTTCTGACTGAAATCTTTATAGGCATGTAAATAACTGGAAAATGTAAATAATGTATAATTTATGTACATATTAAAATAAATTGACAGTATATTTATGGCTCAACATTAATTTCAAAAGCTCTTTATGGCAGTCACATGTGGAGTAATATCACTTGCATGCCTTGGATAATTCTAGAACATTAAACACATTATCACGCATGACTTTGACAAAGATTTAAAAACTGTGTTAAACTCATCACTCATGAATATAGTATTAAGCAAGGCTATTAGTTGTCTTTGTTAAGGAAAGAGTGTAACTTGCTATTTAAAACCCAACATCAAGATGATAGAGTTATTATAATTTAGACTGTAATGTTTCCCAGCTGCATGGGGCCCCTGTCTATAAATACAAACACAGCATTTACATAATTACAGAGACTGAATATAGATACGGTCAGTCTCGGGGGACCACATTCCTCTGTAGAGATGAACCCTGCCTTCGTTATACAGTAATAAATCATTGAATTCATGGTAGCCATGCATGAGCCTAAAACAGGACAGTTATAAAAGTTATAGGTGCCACACCAGGGCAAAGACATATTCCTTTAAACCGTAAACATGTTTTAACGAGCAAATTTCTATTTCACAGTGGTATTACAACTTCTATGAACATTAAAAGCTTAGCTGGGGTGGATTATGAGATTATAGTGATTAAACATTTATTATATTCAAACTGAGGCACTTTACAGTTACCGAAGTTTCAAATCAGAAAAGAATTGACTGGGCAAATTAAGCTTATTCTAACCAGCTCAACAGGCAAAGTACATTTCAAAATAAATATGAGTAATGGTGAGAAAAGTTTAGCGATCACAATAAAAAAAAATAAAGACAATTCACAGATAAGGGTTTGTTTTAATGTGAGAATATTAAGACATGTCGAAAAGTGCCAGAAGCAGCCCAGAAACACAGGGCAGTCATTCCACGTGCCTCGGTGTGCAAGTCAGAGGAGCCGGTTGGGAAATGCGCAATATCTGCAGCTCAGAACACACTGCCACTAAATAATATTTTCTTAATTCACTTGCGCAAAAAGAGGAAATATAACAGGTAATTATAGAAAACTCTGTCAAGTGAAAAATGAAGAACTCTCATTTCTCTTATTTTATAAAGGAAAGAACCCGCACTGTAACTTTCACTCACAAGTGTGGGCAATGTGAACCGTGACCTACAGGTTAGGGACTGGCCGCTGTCTTCCATACAAACACAGGAGGCTTAAGTTAAACGTGCATTTTCTCCGTTTTTAAGGGCAACGCATCATGTGATCAGCCAGCTACTGCCACAACTGCATGTTTACTGGATTCTGCACCTTTGTTGTTCACAGGAGCACAGTGCTGGGGGGACATGCAGTGTCGTACACAGCCATCATCCAAAAATGTTCACTCTGTACCAGGAAGTGTCACATACAACTTGCAGGACTGTAACGGACAAGACCGTTTCAGGATGCGTTTGGCATACTGGCCACCCGTAATACACAGTATACATAAGACGGAAAAAAATTGAGCATTGCCGTATTAACCTCCGTCTGAGTCCAAAGATGGTGATGTTTCCTTACCCGTTATTTCCACCCCGTCGTTTTGCTGATGTTTAACAATGCAACACTGTCTAGTGAATAAGTCAAATTTGGGAAATATCACACAGATATGAAACATGACATTGTGACGGCCAGTATTAAAGCCTACGCATGGACTACAGCCCAAAGAAAGCTTAGTCGAAGGCATCGTTACAATGTAACATTACCTTCGCTAGTTAGAGCGAAAATAGCACATTTCAGCAGTCAACTTTAAAAGCTACACTTTGGAGAGTTTTAATAAGTAATCCAGCGTCGGTTAATAAAAACCAGAAAGCAAGCAATAAAAACAGAAAGCTGCAGTGGAAGGGGGGCACTCTTATAATAAAGGGCAGTAAAATTAATCTAGAAGCCGTGTGTAAAATGACATGCAGATCAAAGGGGCTCGCATTCTCAGAGACGGGCTCCAGCGCAGTAGTGTCGCAGTTCTTCTCCGCGATAGCTCGGCCTGAGCTGAAAGCTGAAATTAATCTTGTAATTGCACCCTAAAACCAACTTCCTTCTCATTGTATTCACCAGCGCTGCTGCCTTGTTATTTTCACACCACTCACATTAGACACGTTTCGATGTTTAAGGACTCCACTACATTCAGAGCATCTCCCATCGCATGTGCATCAAAACACTGCAAGCAACACGTCAGTCCGTCAGTGACAAAAAGCCGGGATAACGTGGAAAAAGGGTGCCATCTACTGGAAATATATATTTTTTTAGGAAAAGCCAAGCAAAAAAAAAGGAAAGCTTGTCACTGGAGTTCGGACTCCGGCCAGCATTTAAAGGCAGACTCAGGTGAGATGTCTTCACATTCACCATCGTCCTCTTGGTGGGGCTTCCTCTTCCTCACTCTATTTTATGTTGCCAGATAATCCCATCAGAATTCATTAGTATTGCAACTGGATCTCTACTTGTGCAACTGCTCATTGCCATGAAATTAATGCTGAACCATTCTTATTACTCTCCAGCCTGCCTTTGGTCAGGGAATTCACACAACACTGTGTCCAGGCAGATTATTTATAACCATATGCAAAGTAAAACACAAAATTCTTTGTGTCCAAATCAACAGGATCCTCATCAAAAGATATGCCTTCAAATTACAGCTGAATCTGTCATCCGTATAATTACAGATAAGTTTCTCTTACTCAATATTTTTCTTTTAAGAGTTCGGGAAAATCACGTTAGTAATATTTACCATCGTGGCTCAGTTATACGTACCATTTCAGATCTCCTAGACGTAACTGTACTGTAAAATGCTTTGGCACATTCCAAAAAACACAATATACTACTAAGTCTCCTTTATTAACTTGAAAAAGGTTCAGCACAGAATTTTCTCACATAGCCCATGGAAATTACACCAAGTACAAGAGGCGAAGCGCCAGAAACCGTGATCAGCCCACATGAAAAACAGCAAAGAAAAGTGTTCGCCAGCACTTTGACCGACATTCCTGTTGCGATGGCAGTCAGCGAGGACAGAAAATAACACTGCCTGTGCACTGCGGCGTCAGCAGCGGTGCCCCGAGAACAGAGGCCCCGGCGCAGGGCTGACTGAGGCGCACCCGACTCATCATGTCTGTGTCCATTCAGGGACACCCCACACCATCCTTGAGCTGAAACATGAACGGGGCAAAATGATCTGATTCATGTGAGGGCCGCTCACTGCTGCTCCAGCAGGTTGGAAATAAAAATTAAATAAAACTAAATTTACAATTTCAATAAACGCACGGTGGTGCAGTGGTTAGCACTGTTGCCTCACACCTCTGGGATGAGGGTTCACGTCTCCACCCAGGTTCCATGTGTGTAGAGTTTGCATGTTCTCCCCGTGTCGTCGTGGGGTTTCCCCCCACAGTCCAAAAACATGCTAAAGCTGATTGGAGTTGCCCAATTACCAGTAGGTATGTGTGCATGAATGGTGTGGGAGTGTGCCCAGTGATGGGTTGGCACCCCATCCTGGGTTGTTCCCTGCCTTGTGCCCGCAGTCTCTGGGGTAGGGTCCAGACCCCCCACGACCCATATGGAATAAGCGGTTCTGGAAAATGGATGGATGGAATAAACCTGCATCCTCAGATAAGCCCAGCTCCACACTTGCGGAGTGATTTTTTTTTCATGCAAAAAAGTAAAGTGTCATTCAGTATCACAATAAATGCAAGACATTCCTAGTGTACAAAGACACATGAAGTCAAGCATGTATGAATACAGACATCCACCCACCTTCTGTAACCGCTTTACCCCTTCAGGGTCGTGGGTGGGGGTCCAGAGCTTATCTGGAGGCTACGGGTGCAAGGCAGGGAACAACCCAAGATGGGGCACGAACCCATCACAGGGCACACAGGCATACCTACAATTTGCTGACTAGATAATTGGAATATAGACATATAACCCAAATAACACACCGCATGTAAATGCGTGTTTGGTGTATACGTTTTCAGTCATTCGTTTGCCTTTCACTCGACTGACATTCACAACCTCCTTTGTTTATGGACTGTTTTCTGTCCTAGTGCCTTTGTTTGCACCACTGAAGGCATATATGACTATACCTGAGATAATTGTGTATATATACACACCATTTCTTACCCTTCATTTGCATTCAATATCTAAGAAAAGTTTAAGAAATTGTATTAATCATGAACAGAGAATTAAAATTCTAGAGAAATCCAAGCCTTTTATTATCATTATAATCATTTTAAATGTTTTAAGTTACACATTTGTATTTTCTTCCACAATATAACAGACATAATATACAGTTTGTATACAGCATATGCATTTGGGCATGACAGTGGCATTTACTGATGCAGGTGTCACCTACAGGTAGTTTGAGGCAGGAAGGACAGACATGAATTACTAATGGATGTACCAGTGGAAAGGAAAGCTCAAAAGCAAAGAAATCCACTTTTTATTGTCGTCTGATGGTATGAAATGGCAAGTCGACCAATACATCTGGTAAAACAACATAATGGATAAAACTGATCTTTAAAAGTATTTCAAAAATAAAAACATTGCAGTTATCCTTCAAATACAAACACAGAGGAGTAAAAACTATTGCACAAGTGCATTTAAAGACAAAAAAAAAAAACGTACAAACCTAGTGGAAACGCTAAAAAGATGGTGGTGTTTCCTAACGTCCGTAACCTGAGCCACTGTCAGTGTTTTGTACCAGTGAATAGGAGAAAGCAGGAGGTTTAATGGGAAAATAAGCGCAGATGTAAAGTCTGACTGTACACCAGCCCCCAGCTCGCGATTCTGCTTCTGATCGGATGTTAAAAGCTTGGGAGGGGGGCGTCGGCAACAAGCAGGCACTAGTACAGAAGAGAACACTGGAAGTGTATTGGCATCCGGAAGGTGTCTCCCTGTGATTAAAACACCACAACTAGCAACAAACTGCGGGAGGAAGGCGAACACAGACCGACGTCAGCTATGTCCACATCTGGGAAAGGGTGCACTGGAGAAGGGGCTGCCCTCCTCGTTTAGTCTGAAGCGATGACAGTGACCAGGGAGACGCGGTGGGTAGGCAGCAGCAGCGAGCTCCAGCCCGCCATTGCGGCAGGCAGCTTCACAATTCGATGAGGCTTTTGCCCCGTGTGCAAAAGAACACACCCAAGACCCAAGGAGTTTCCAAAAAAAGCAGGCGGCAGCGACTGACAGAGGTCAGCTTCACGCACGGCTCAGGAAAGCCGCGGTCCTGCGTCAAGCGGGCAGACAAAAGAGCAAGAGACCAAGAAAGCAGCAGCACTCCCTCAGCTTCCCTCACCTTCCACGAAAATGTAGCTACTCGTTAACCGAACGGATTTAGAGTTAAAGATGCTCCACACAGTACCATAAAATGCTATTCAAGTAGTACACAAATGAAAATGGCTGAACTCTCACATGCAGAAAAGTGTAGGGGCCCCCAACTGACTATCATGGCTGAGCCTCCCCCAATGCAATATAACATTCTGCTAACTCACACTGTTCACTACTGAAATGCCTGTGAGGGGGGGGGAACCCCATGATGAAATGAAATGCTTAGTGACTAGTAAGAATGAAATCCCAGCCATCTTCAGAGGGACTTTTTCAGGGGGCTGCTTGACGCTAGATACTTGTGCTTGACTACAGTTATAGCCTTTCCTGCATAGGCTACAACTACCATCTCAGGGGAGAAGATGCGTTAATATACACGTTATATATTTTAATGATCCCTTTTCAAGATATGTCAAGCTTCCAAAAAATAAGAGATAAGGAACTCTCAAACTGGAAAAAATAAGTGTTAACCTTTAAAAGTAAAAATATTCCAAAAGTCGTTTGTTCCCCCCAACTCCATGTCCCTTAACACAGTATATAATAGTACTTTAAAATTGCTTAGGAAACCTTCACATGTTCAAACAGCCTTTATGACCTAAAACACATACAGCACCTTTCTGCCCCTGGGCACCGGGAGCATGCAGAGAGACGCCTGCCAACGCCGACGTAAAAAATATAGATCTGTACAGTTTGTTCACAGGCTGATTTCTCATTCACCGCTTATCCATGTCAACAAACTTGCATGATCCATTTTACACAAGAGAGTGAAGCCCCCCCCCCGTCACACTCTGTGCTCTTACATGTTCCCTCCTTCTGACGCACCCGGCATTACAACCACCACTGAGTTTCTGAAGCGCAGAAAACAAGTATCTTAAATTAAAACATCACTCGACTACTATTGTACAGTTTATACAGCGCATACCGCATTCATTCACAGATCACAGCCCCCCCCCCCCCCCCCCCCCCCCCCCCCCCCCCGGCCGCCCGCCCCGCCGGCCCCCCGGGCCGCCGCCCCGCCGGCCCTCCCCCCCCATCCGCCTTCCTC
>JAAGVU020000032.1:1867252-1894371 GCA_011763525.2 Mormyrus iriodes
TTGGGTGCCTGGAGCATCAGCAGTTGTGGGTTCGACTGAAGACTCAAAGTGGCCAGAAACAAAGAACTTTCTTCTGATACTCATCAGTCTATTGTTGTTTTGAGAAATAAAGGCTGTTCCATAGGAAATTTGTAAGTGACCTCAAACTTTTGAACAGTAATGTAGCTTTTGCCTGTTTCAGTATGCTGTATTTGTTCATACCAAAAGCCTTAAAGAAATATGACATAAAAAGATACTGTCCACTGCAGGGTCACAGTGACCCAGCCCCTCCCAGGAGGCTCAGCACCTGAGAAACCCCCTGGACAGGATGAACTTAGGTGTGGCCATTGCATCAAACCGTGAATCGCCACGATTCTGCTGGATTCAGGAAAAATAAACAAAGAGGATTCACAACCCAACATATAGCTTTTTAAAAGCTATTTATTTTATAGAGTGCCAAAACAATGAACCCCAGAACCAATGAGAAAGCAGAGGCTTCAGGACGTGATGCGCTTGTGGATAACACACGATTCTGCCTTGTTGACTTATGTTATTCTAAAGGCAAAAGAATAATCAAAAAGTACACAATGATGCGAAAATTAGTGAAGACGCCACTCGTTTTGAAATGAACTAGCATGCTTCAGCTCGCACGAGCTCTATGCTCCACAGTGCAACATTGCTTCACTTTATCATTAATGTATTCTTCTTTAAATCACACTTCTGTAAAATGCAAAGTTCTAATTACAATATTTTACAACAGCACTGCGGGGTAACAGTCAGACGTGTTCAAAACTTTGAGGGGAAAAGTGGATTCTTTTAACATATATAAGTAACTGCTTTCTATTTTAGCCACTCTGCCAAGATTTGTGTTATTTTTGTACTGCTACTATAGACTAAACAGAGTCTTTAACATAGTTTTGCAGATCAGGCTAAAAGTAGTTGATCTGGGAAAGAGATAGTTCACCTTAAAAAATATTGTTAAAATGGTTAAGAATTTATGTAATTCCCTCAGGGGATTCCAAAGAACAACGACTGTCTTGGATTATACATTTTTGGGTGGTGAGGATCGGTGGAAAGTACCCGAAAACAATGAACATCATTTTGTTCTAACTGAGTTTTGGATATATTTGCATGCTACTTCCACTGGAACATGTGAATCTGTAATCTTGAATTACTGTAGGTGCCTTATTCGGCATTTAAGTTAGACATTATTGAGGTGATTTCCTTAGTAAATATATCAATATAGAAAAAACACACAGACAACCAAAAACCCTTCACGGTTTTCTTGTCCGACTGTCACTGTAAGATATCGCATGGTGGGGAGGACTCATAAAATAACAGATCAAGAGAGGATCGTGGACACTACCATTCGTGTGCATTTCAGCAGTAACAAATCTTCCGATTCAGTATGTAAATGCACATAAAAAATACAATCCTTTCCGACGTCTTGGTTTTCATGCACACCAGCATTTCCCACTTCACCCATATCAGTTTAACCACAATATTCTTTAATTTCCCATTGCCCTAATAACACTTCATTTATAGAATATTATTTAAGCTGCAAACTCTCATATTTGAGTAAAATCACTCCATTTCAGTGTTAACCAAACAATGCCACTGAATTGAAAAAAATAATTTAAGAATAATGACAATAATAATAATGATTCGGGCAAAACAAAATCCTCATCGGGGAGCACACTGACGGCGGTTTATCGCTGAAGTACTGGAGAAAACTGATAATTAACTGTGGCGCTATAAATTAAAAATCTCTGCGCATATTCACTCTTTCTGAAATAATCCTGTGCTTGTTGTAATCTAACAAAACGTCATGTTTAGATCTTGCTTTCCTAGCTGCCTAGCTCTCACAAATACATTCATTCTCAAAACTACGGATCATCTGTTGCCTTTTTTTTTCTGGAGGGAACTTGTGAGTTTGGAGAAAAGTTAATACTGCAAGTGAAACCACAACGCATAAGCCGGATAATAATGCAAAATATGACTGTAGAAACAGAACGGCATAAGTATTTTTGTTATTCCGGTTGTGTTTATCCTGGGATAACAACAAAAACTAAAATAAATAAGCTGCGCAGACACAGGGGAACTGCCCCCATTTATGACGCGTTTATGTGATGCGTTAAACATTGCAAGTCGGCCTGAACGTGACCAAGAGACACGGCTCGTCAGGCAGAACGTGCGGGGTGACTTCGAAATGCCAAACCAACATAACCGCATCTTATCTTTTATCTGCCAATTCATTTTCGTTAGCTCTCCAATGTTGGCACAGAATCTACCCAGACAGCAGGCAGGGTCCAAATGCAAGATGCGTACAAATAAAATGATCCTGCCTGTTGTGAATGGTTCAAAGTTATGTGGTTAGCAGGTCCGACGACATGGTAAGCGAAAAAAAGAAAAAATTGCCAGTGTAAATGCAAAAAAAAGAACAAAAAAAAAAAAACACACACACACAGCACATCCAACTGGAACAGCAGCAGTGAGAGTGTGTAAACGATAATGGTTTCAGAAGAAGGAAGGGGCATGGCTGTCATGGCTTCGTCCAATCAGGAGCATTCTTGAGTGGCTAACAATGGCTGGAAACCCTCTCCTGTCCTCGCAATGCACACACAGCACCCTCTCCAACTGCTCTACTCCACCCATCTTCTCAAGCAAGCAGACAGTCACTCGTCGTCGAAATTCTGCTGGAGGAGGAAATTTGCAGCCAGATTCTCGTTCTTTTCGCAGGCAAAATAGGCTTGGATGACTAGTCCTTCCGGAAAGCCCAAGGCTTTTAACTGCAAAGCAAAAGAAAACGCTGTGAAAAACAAAACACTCACAGACACATGGTTTCCAGCAGAGCAGGTTTCAAAACTTTCCACAAACTCCCCTCCGCACACTAAAACAGTAGCTAAATGAGTACCCTTTCAATAGCCTCTTTCTCTTGTGGAGTGACCTGGATGTAGTTCGTCTGTGGCGCCCCCTGCCCCTCCGCCCCCTCCCCGCCTAGGTCGCCTCCATGGGGTTCATTCAGCATCTGCACAAATCGCTCCTGGTGCTGGGTGATTTGCTGCAAAAAAAAACCCAATGCGCACGTAAAGATGCAGTATATAATGCTACTTACTAGCTCCAATAAAGTCTATTCAGTGGGTAATAATGCCACAGGTCTATATGTTTGGCTGGGAGGTCAGACGCTTGGGCAGTAGCTTAATAAACTATATTAATTCAACTAGGGAACATTAAGGTGCAAACAGTGGCAACATCCATTAGTGAAATTACAAGAGAAATAGCGCAGAAACGCAAATATGTCAGGGTCAAAGGGAAAAATGGATTGTTAAAAAATACTGCACTTTTAACATCAGTTTAACATGGACTGTAAATGAGGTACAAAACAGTCAAAATCCCCATCACCCAGACGTAACCAATCAATGGGATTTTCCCCAGGTGTAAACAATGCTGTCAGGAATGGTGCGCAGTGTTGGAAGATACATGGCTGCTTCCAGATATTTACATTTATTTTTACATTTTATTTATTATTGGACGTTTTTCTCTAAAACCACGCGTAACAGAGAGCAGGGTTAGACTGTCTCTGGAGCAACTGCGAATTAAGGGCCAAACTCAGGGGCCCAACAATAAAATCACACTGCCAACTCTGGGATTTGAACCAACAACCTTCCAATAACTGGCACAGCGTCCTAACCTGCTAAGCCACACACTGTACAGCGAGAGAGCTGTCCCGTGGGGCTCCCTGCACACTGACCTGAAGCAGCTGGGGGTTGTCCCTGCCCAGCTGCTGAAGCAGAGCCGGCAGGAGGGCCGGGTTCTGCTGGATGATCTGGCGCATCTGTTGGAACTGTGGCTGGTTCCTCAGGAACTCCAGGGGATTTCCGGTGGACTGCGACGCGGGCGAAGACACAGCGCCCGCTTCCCGTCCGGAACAGGAAATTGCAGGTTAACGAGGTACGTGTCAAAGCGACCCCCCACCCAGCCCCAGAATGAGCATTCCTCCATCCCAGAGACAGTCACGCGAGACTAGAAGCCAGAGAGGAGGTCAGAGACGAGGGGCTTGACACATCTGGAAAAGAGGAAAGCGGACGGCCGCTCACTGCCGCCTGCAGGGGGAGCCGGAGGCCTCTCAGTGGCGGGGGCACTGGGGTTCGCCATTGGAAGCGGGTGGCTCATCTCCCGGGCGGGCAGGTCTGGTTCGGTGGGAATTCCCTGTGACAGAAATGTCACCGTTCAACTATAACCCTCTGTCTGGGTCACAGGCCAAACTGACCACCTCGCTGAGCCAGAACGGCATTAGAACAGTATAGTCAGACAGCAACAAATCCAATTCCTGCGACATTCAAAAGCCAATTAAAGTCTGGGGGGAAATCTGATTAAAAAAAAAAAACAGAAGTACAGACATACTGCATGAATGTCTTTTAAAAAATGCAGATAAAATGCAGGAGCTGTTGGCAGTTCAGGTGTCATGAGCGGTAAGCACTGAATCGACGTGCCGTCAGCTGAAAGTCCCAGTGGGACGCTGGAACCGTTGTTCCGCCCACAATCGGGATAATGCAAAAACCCGCTACTGTACAGCACAAGCTCCTTCAGTAGCACAGCACAGCAGAAACACAGCTCTGCAAAGACACCAAGGCTGCTTATTACTGAGGGTCACTGATAAAATGCATGTCGATTTCGCTTTTAAATCACGCTCAACAAACCACAATGAACCACAACGAAACACAACAAACTAAGCGTGTTTATGAGTTTTTGTTTTTACTCAAACAATTTTTAAAAGAATGCCTGTAAAAAATAACTCATGTTGCCTTTGATTTTATATTCCAGTTTAACGATTTTTCCTTTGATTATGCCAGCAGCTCTCAGAAAACAGGGTCACGACAGAGTGGAAACATAGTGCTTCACAAAGCTGCATGATGCAGGTGCCGCACAGCACACGTGCAGAATATGGCTACCAGGTAGTGAAGTCGCCTAGCAAATACCGTTTTCCAGAATGATCACAATACAAAATAAGTCGTACATCAAAAAAAACAAACCAAGAGCAATACCGCACCAAAGGCTGGCTGAAAGTTCATTAATGACTTAGTTACCGTAAGGAGATATTCCACTGCTCTGTCCGGGTTATTGAAACTTGCTCGAAGCGCTGCGATGACCTGCTCCCTCTCATAGCCCATCGACATGATCTCTGTCACCAGGTTCTCATACGCCTGTCCTGTAACTGATCCATGGGAAACGGAAGAATGTGATCGTGTTGGAATCCACAGAGTTACAGCAGATATAACAGACAGACACTATACGCAACAGACAGACAGACAGACAGGCACGATAAGACAGAGGGATAGAATACGATACCCAATATCGACGCTGCCTCTTCTAAAAGGCTCAGGTCATCCGCAATGCTACAGGGGAAAGACAAGAATAAATAACACAAACAAACAAACAGATCAAAAGCTCGCAGATGCTGCGGCCGCTCATCATCGCACACGGCCCGCGGTGACGCAGCCGGACACGCCTCAGAGAGAGCAAGCGGCATCACGTACCTGGAGGGGCCGAGGCTGGGCTGGGCGGCCTGGGGCCGCTCCGGGGGCTCGTCCCGAGGCTCGGCTTCGGCGCTGGGCGGCTCGGGCACCGGCTCTGCCTCTGCCTTTTTCTCTGCGGCTTCTGAGGACTCGGCGGAGGCGGCAGCCGGCCCAGTTTTAGGAGCGCAGTGTTCCTCTGGGGGAGCAGGAGCTGGGGTGGGTGGCGGTGCCGTGGTAGGGGCAGGAGCCGGAGCGGGGACCAAGACAGGGGCTGGGGGGGGGGCCTCGGGCAGGGGTGCACTGACAGTGGCCGGTGCGGGGGCAGGGTGGGGCAATGCAGGTGCCGGCGAGGTAGGTTTGGGCTGGCAAAGACGAAAAGAAATAGCTATTATTGAACAAGATATTTTCCAACACTGACCGTAACCGATAATGACACACACTGTATGTGCACATTTAACGCAAAAACGAGGCTCAAGCGCAAGTAGAATGAACCACTATTTCAGGTGAAGACTGAAGTGCCAGGAGAAATACTGACATGTATGTTTTTATAAATTCAAGTGTAAATATAAATGAACAAAATGACAGAGTGAAGCTGACTTACAGTCAAACTAAAAGGTCAATGCTTATTAGATAACTGACCCATGTAATAATGTTTCTGTTGTTAAATAGTCTGTCAGGTCTTACCTTGGTTACCATGACAACAACAAAACTGTTCTCATCTATTTTGTATTCTTTTAAGGGTATGTCGTCGTTTAAGATTTTACCTGAAACGACACAAATAAACACCCAATAACATTTGATAACATGACAGAACAGTTTTGAACATTTGGAAACAACAGGACAAAAAAAACCATAATAAAAACAAAATGGTAACGATCTCAGCAGCAGTGCGGTGAAAGACGTCTGTGTCCGTCACCTGCATAGATGAGCTTCTGCCCGGCCACGGGGTATGCCTCCTGCCCCTTTTCCGTCTCGATCCTCTCCTTCAGAACTCTGACCTGCACCGAACGCAGTCAGCAAATAGGAAACTCACGGCTCAAGTCAGGAAACAAAGCGCGGACATTTTTTACTTTATTTGTGTAACTCTGCGATGCACCTGAAGCAACACGCACTAAGATGTGGCAAGAAGCCAACACCACAAATCAGGGTGATTAAACACCTTCCACGTTAACAAAGACCCTCTTCTAACCGCCGATATGTTGCATTGCTTTTTTTTGCCTACTTTTCACTATCCGGTAGACCAGTACTGACTTATGTTTATTAATTTGAGGAAGAATTCAAAAGCGATGTAAACTCATTTCTGGAACAGCTACAGCTGGAACGGAACCCTCACATTCACATTGCAAACTGAACAAAATCAGCTAAGTCACAGAATTTTATAAATTACATAATTTAACAATAACGTCAAAATAAAGCAAATTAAACTTTGAAATACAATGACAGGTGTTAACACCCATCAGGTAATCTAAGAACACAAATTATTATAATAATATTATACCCATTCTAAATCTATAAGATATCCATACATCCATTCTAACCACTTATCCTTGGCAGTGCTGTGGGGGGGGGCTGGAGTCTATCCCAGGTAGCATAGGGCAGAAGGCTGGGGCACAGCCCGGATGGGACCCCAGGCCATACACACAGAGTAATACTCCTAGAGCAACGCAGAGGCACAATTAACCTAATGCAAGTCTTTGGACTGGTGGAGGAAACACTTGCAATACTGGGGGAACTTGCAGATTCAACAAATACGGAGAAGAGGCAGGATCTGAATGTCCAGCCTGAGAGATGTGAGCCTGTAGTGCTTCCCACTGAGCCATCAGGCAACAAAAAGTCCATCAGTCAGATTGTACCTGGACAAGTCGCCAGGTACGACAGTAATTCTCAGATTTCGAAATCAGATTGGTCAAGCATAAGTGATTTCCAAAAAAAGACTATTTTAAAATATTATTTTAAATGATAATTATTAAAACATTTAAATAGTTCCTGGAACATTTCGATCAGGAATAATAAGTGTATTTAACATTAGAGACTTTTAACCTGGAATGCGTTTCCCTGTGTTTACACTGACAAACGGTTTCACTCTCCGTTAGATCCCGAGCCGTCGTGCTATTTACTATGGCTTAACTTCCAAAGACACCTTAATGGCCTAGACTGGCTGAGACATAAACATTTTAAAGGGTTAATGATCAGCGTCCTTATTAACAGTGAAACAGCTGTTACTAACATTTCTAACCGCAGCAGCAACATTGACACCGCCTGCTATAAAATCGGAAGGCTGTCCCCGGGAAGCTTAAAAAAAAACAAACCATGTTAACCACATTTCTATCGATCGTGCTCACGTCCTAAAAGTATCCGTAAAAGGAACTTGCTAGACTTTTCCATTTATGCTGCAAGACACGCGCTAATGGATAGGGGCAAAGGCACTTCCAAAAAAAAACCAAAAAAAACAAGGGAAAACGGGCTGATACATTATTGCACTGTCATTGCTGGGCGAAAGCCGGGGAAATCCCTGCTCCGTGCGCGCAGACCGCGCACGCACGTCCCCGGCGGATCCTTCCTGCGATCCCTTTGAAAATGCACCACGTAGGGCAGCGGCAGCAGCCCCCCCGGTGCCCGCAGCGAAGGCCGCGGCTTTGCCTGCCCCCCCGGCCGCGGCGTGCCGGCCGCCCGCTCCGCAGCGCTCACCGTCTGCTCCTCGTCCATCTCTATCTTAAAGGTCTGCTGCTGCAGCGTCTTCAGCGTGATCGTCAGCATCTTCGCCGCCGAGTCCTGCCTCTCGATCGGTACCGGTTCTGCGCACGGATTCGCGGGCGATGAGGGGGGAACCGCTCGCCGTTTGCTACAGCGCCCGGCTGTGTGACTCAGCTATCTAGCGAGGAGACGGGCGGCCGCGCCGTAGTCAGACGCCATCTACTTGCTGCCCGGGACAAAACATGGGCAGCTGGTAGTGAATCACGGGGAGGCGGTGCGCTCCGCTCCGGCGTCAGCGCCGCTCCGGCGTCGGCTCCGCCCGGTCGCCCGCCCAGTTGCCAGCGCGGTAGGACGCAGGGAAATCTCATCGCTTGTCACTTTATTAAGCATTAATGCAAATTATAGTCGCCGAGATGCATGCCGCAATAAGTTTTCCCCTCCTTTTTTATTTCATGGTTAATTGTAGGTGTACGTGCATTTCATTTTAAAATTCCGGATGTCGTTGTCAGAAAAACTTACGCTGAGCAAAATATTTTTAACATGATTTTTTTTAATCACATTCACAATTATCAGCCTTATTACTAAGAAAGAACCATCCACAAGCAAATTGGGACTTAATATTTATTTTTAATATTCAAGGGATATAATCTCTGAATGCACCGAAATATCAGTTTTAAGGATGCAGCTTCTCCGTACACCATGCCAGTTGTAAATGTCTGTTCTAAAACTCATCAGCTCAATTTTCATCGTAACACCATAAAGGTCTCACTGAAATCAAACTGAGCGGTTCAGACAAGGCGGTTACATCTAGCTACTGCTGCCTTCAACTTTGACTACACTTGAGGTTCATTAAATTTTGTCCCCTATTTAGAATCCATACGGCCATTAACCTAATAAACATCTCATACTTAATGTACTATTTCTATAGGAAACAATATTTACATAACCAGAGGAAATGAGGATCAGCTAGGGGTATTACCAGTATTTCTCAAAGCAAGTCCGGATTTTAGCCCTAAGAAAACATGGGACCTAGACGATGTTATACAAGTCCTTTGTCCGCTGCCGTTTAGCAAAGGGATTAGCACGTCACAAAATGAACGGTGGATTACTCATGTATGGGATCTGAACATACGTGAACAATGTGCAAACGCCTGAACTGGCATATCCACCCGCAGAGGCCCAGGCCGAGTGAGCACAGGCTGGCAGTGCGGTCGGGGAGGTTGGCTCGTTCACCCAAAGCTCAGGACAACTTTTTGTTTGGAGGGTGAAACTCCTCTTTAGCTGAATTTGAGACATGCCTGTGCACTGGCCATGTTTAAGTGGTTCATTAAAAAAACAAAACAAAACAAAAAATTCTTGAGCCCATTCCCCCCTCCCAAACAGAAGGATCAGATGCTCAGTCTCGTCCTGCCTGTGCGAGTAGGACGGCTTGGGGTGTCCATGCTCAGCCGCAGATGCCCTGGCAGGAGACGCAGCGGGGCGGACGAACGCCGCTTTACAGCTCATCCTTTGACGGCACCTCCTCGTCCTCCATGGCGCCCCCTTCCTCATCGTTGTCGTCTTCATCCCCTTCCCCCTCATCGCCATCTTCGTCCTCGTCATCTTCCTCTTCCTCCTTCTTACCTTTCTCCTCTTCTCTCTGTTTCCGCTCGTCTTCCTCTTGTTTTTCCTTCATCCTCTTTTCTGGGTCCTGATTTTCAGGGAAGAACAGGTCACAGCAGAGCGTGAGGAAAGAGTGACACCTTGGTCTCCGATTTTACAATTCACGGAACCATTGACGTTCCCTCTAAACGCTCAGCCAGCCGCCACCTGCTGAGCCGCGTGCGGGGCATAATACGCACATGGGTGGCGTGGTTGGCCTACAGCTGCCAACCCCGCAGAAACATTAGCTTCATAATAATGGGGACCGGAGATTTGACAAAGATCATATATTGCAGCATAAAAGATGTGAAATGCGGGATGTCAAAGTAGCACCAGCCCAGAGTTGATTTTGGCCACAGCATCCTGCTTCTCCAAGTCACACAGGTACATCATACATTCATAATTCACTCGAAGGGTCATCATTTACACACTAATCTACTTGCATTATAACATTAATATTAACATTATACAGCACATTCCATAATTCATGTATGCCATTTATGCCCACCATGTCATACACTTACATAACGCATACACGTCATACATCATATTTTTGTACCAAGAGTCAATGTGTATATATAAGACATGTATATATGCATGTTTATTTTCCTTTGTAATTTTTAATTTGTACATTTTAATTGCACGGTGTAGCCTACTTATAGAGCTGCATTTCACTGTAGAACCAGTGTACACGTGACAGAACTCGACATGTCAAGAAATATAAAAATATCCTGAAATTGTACTACTGCTCTCACGCAAGCTGGCAAGGGTATCGGGAGAGAGATGCTGAAATACATGCTTCCTGTGAAGGTTTATCAGCCCAAACGTGCACGACCCGCATGAACTTCGGACACACCGTCACCTACCGTAGTAATGCCCCAGGTCTCGCTTGCAAACTCCCTTGCGGCCTCTTCATCATCGGTAATCAGGAAATTGTCAAAGATGGTGCCAGACTTCACCTGCAGGACAGGTGGAGAGTGTCATCGCACAGCGTCCGAGACGCCCAAGAGCTCCACCGACTCTGGTTCTTTTTCCGGACAAACCTGCCACAGATCGAGGCCCAGAACTCCAATGCTGTCGAACTTGTAAATGTCTTGGTCTGCGCTGTACTCAGGGTTGTCGACCTCAGGGTGGATCCAGGCTCCTTTGTAATTCGGGTTGTCGATTTGTTTTGGCTTCCACTCACCCTAAGACACATGCGCCATGTCCATGTTTGTGTTTAACTGGGTTTATATACATTCATCGCTAAGCATCCCTCTAGGTACACGTCCCAAACTTGAATAGGATCAGCCGTGTTAGTGAGAGTTTGGGCCACGGGGTCACCGCAGAGCTTACTGCTCCATACCTTATATTCTGGATTGGGGATCATAGCCGGCTCCCACTCGCCATCCATCTCCTCATCCCAATCCTCAGGCTTCTTGGCATCGGGGTCCGGAATGTTCTCCGGTTTGTCCCAGTCCTGAAGCAAGACATTCAGCATTTGGCCACAAAGCAGCATTTTTTTCTATCAGAGATGAAGTCTGCTGAAGCTTTTTTTGTTGGGGGGGGGGATAGTTGGGTATTTAAAGGACGATGAGGAAAAACTTCATGAAATTAGTAAACCAATGAGTCTGCTGGTAGCATCCCGGTATGTCCAAAGGTAAATGTCGAGCCAGGAAAACTGTCCCCTTGACTTTAAGATTCTCTCAATGCTGCTCATGGTTCAATTTCACTAGGTAAGAATACTCATGTATTTATGGGACGGAACGTGAAAAGGTACTGATACTGCAGAACCTCTCAGTTTGCTGACTAAAAGCTGCACTTAAACTACAGTAAAATGCATCACATGATTTCTGCCCCAGAGCACTACAGCTTCCCATCACTGCGTCACCATGCTACCTCGCCTGCTGACATTGGCTTTGAATGCATAGCACCACATCTGTCACACATCCCGGTGCGAAGGGCCCCAGGTCTTTTTGATCCCGGAACCAGCAACACTGATAAGCAGTTATGAAAGGCTGATGGACGCTCATCATATGAATATCAGCTTTTGTTTAGTTTGGGAAATCAGCAGTTGGCTATTTTTTTGTGAAGAACTTCTACAAAATTAAAAATATTAAAATGCACAAGGTATTAATGCCAATCAGAGGTCTGACATTTTGCCCGTCACCTCAGGCTTGGTGTCCGTGACATCGTCGATCTTGGCACGATCGTCCCAATCCTCTGGCTTCTTTGCCTCTGGATCTTTGATCCTTTTCGGGGGCAGAAAGTCCCAGTCGTCCTCCAGCGTTCCAGACTCCACTTTTTCGTTGTCGATCTTGACTTCGTAAGTCTGATCGGGCCGCAGAATCAGGGTGTAGACGTGCGTCAGCTCGTCGTCCTGAGAGAGACGGCAGAAACAGGCCGGTCACAGCGGTGCCGGAGATCAGGCCTCCAGAAATCGGTCAGCCATCCCTCAGAACTCACCTTGCACCGAATTTCCTTCTTGATCAGGTGATTTTTGCCTTTGTAGTTAAAGATGACATGAACCTTCTTAGTGCTGTAACCACAGATGTCTGGGCCTGTCCACAAACATTGGAATTAATTGAGTCATACTTACTTCACACAGACTCAATAGTGTGAATAACCTCAACTTTTGTACATCCCAAGCTGTCAAGACCCAGGAGATTATAAATGGAACAGCAGGGCTCCCTCCTCACCAAACATGATGTAATACTGAGAATCCCCATGCATGTTGGCTTGATCCAAGTCTGCAGGGAAGACCTTGACATAGCCTCCTCCACAGTCAATTTTCTGCTCGTGTTTGACAGTGAACTGGATGACAAGCGTCTTTCCTTCGTTACTGAAAGGGTCGAAACGGGAAGAGAGGGCATAGAATCGGGCATCCTGGCTGGTCTGGAGACCTACGGAAAAGGACCCAATGAAACCGAGTAAATGAGACCAGCTCCTCAGAACCGCACCAGGCAAGATAACTGGAGGGCTGATGACACTAACAAAAAAGAAGTGTTTTTAGAATCCCAGACCACCAGACCTGTGTTAATAAGAACAATTACGATACACCAACACTAATCCAGGACGTTTCTGGTGCGAAATTCCAGAAAGTCAGTCACAAACAGAAAATGAAACAAGAAAATGTTCACCTTTATCCTTCTCCGCATCACCATAGAACTTCCCTGCACTGAGTTTCCACTGTCCGTAGTCAGACTTGTGTGTCGATTCCACCCAACGACTCTTCCAGCCATCTGGGTTAAAACAACAGATGACATCATAAACAGGCCTAGGCGGTGGAGAAGGGTGCATGCCTACCGACTCAAGTAAAATGGTCTGCTAAAAAAAAAGCTATTTTGAAATAGTCAAATTGCAGGAATAAGAGACACCTGACTGAGAACGAGTTCATTAGTAGCGCCAGTTACCAGTGGAGCAGCAAGAAATGGATTAAACGCGATTTCAAATCTATGAAACACCAGGAACTACGCTGCTTAGTTACATACAACACGATCAGGTGACAATCAGATAATTGAACTGCTTAGTTTGAGCGAATATAGGCTGTAAGTCACGAGGATTCTGTCTACTCGTGGGAAAAATGTCTACGCCCGTAGCATACCTACAGAAAAACGTGCCCATTTCTTGCTTTTTGGTTGTTGAAATACAATTGCTCGTAAATAAAAGTAGCACACGTCATAAGAAGCATAGGCTTTAACAAACATGTAATGAAACAAAACAGATGCTTATATAGAACATCGTTTATTTTGGATATATATTTGTACTTTGAGTCCTTATTTTATTTGCATTATGTTGTATTATATTATATTATATTCTTGAACTGCACGGTGAAAGCAATGCTTTGGCACAACTATTTCCTTCGGGATAAATAAAGTTTTATTGTACCTTATCTTATCAGGAAGTCAATCCATTTGCATTCTGGACATACAACAAAACAAGTACAAAAGACTTGCAACTGTAACTTGTAAAACAGTGGCATGTAGAGAAAAGAAGAGCTGTATTCAGTCCAAAAAAAATTATCTAATATCTGCTAGGTCAAACTAGACGACAAGGCCGATACATGAATGCAAGAATAATCACTTTAATCGAGTAAGATGGTTTTTCATACAAAAAACGTTACAAGAAAACTTACCCTCATCTAGAAATTGCTCTTTAAAGTATACAGCTGCGTTGGCAGCTAATGCTGCAATAAGTAAAACAAGTACCACTGCAGAAAAATTCATGTTTGAACTCAATGTTTGCCCTCCCGCAACCTGGCGTGGCAGCGCTTAGCGCACGGGATTTCTTACTTCTTTTCCTGAACAGATGGCTGCCGCTCATTGGTCTAGAAACTGGCCAATGGCGAGACACCACGAGTTACCCTGGGAGGCGCGCGGTACCACGCGGACGCTTTAAATTGGGGTGTGAGACTCGCGCGCCGGGGTGTCCAGGGGCAGGCTGCTGCAGTACTGCAATACTGAACACTGAACACTGAACACTTTGCATATCCCAACATCCCCCCCCCCCCTTGAACTCGGTTCCTACTCTGACCTGGGCAGTTTCTAGCTATTTAAATGATCAGGGGCCGCTAAGTCACGTTTACCTGGGGCTTGACTTTTTTGTTTGAAGGAAAATTGGCATCGGAGTTAAAATACTCGGGCTTAAGGACACCCATGTCTCTGACCTTAGAGCTATACTTTAAGCTTACCTTTTGCACATACGCAGGAGTGTATATATACACGTACATATATACATTTCGCTCTCTTGTACTGCAGTCTTTTTATAAGTACTTGCACACACTAACACTGTGTACTATGCACCTCATTATTTTATTATTTACTACTTTATTTTATTCTACTTAAGTGTTTTTTACTGTTAAGTGTTACTATAGTGTGCAAACTCTGAGGGGGCTCTGAGTCTGAGAAATTTCATTACATGTAGCGATGTTCCATTGATATCTGCTTATGACAATGAATTTGAGCTTTTTGGACCATTGCAATTGTAATCATTATTTACATACTGAGGGCTGTACCCCAGCCTTATACCCAGGGGAACCACTAGAGATTTTTGGCCACAGCCTAAACCAATCCAACTATGTTCCAAATTTTTATATCATCCTACAACCCACCCCAAATTCTTGGAATCGTCCTATAACCCCCTCCCCACCCTGCTTCCCCCTTAAACTTGATATTTGTGATTAAGGAAAATTAATGAGTTGTGGCTATTGTAAAACTAATTTATTCCAATTCAAATGTAACTACTAAGTTAATCTACCTAACCTGGAAATGTTCAGAGTACTTTAAGTAGTGTAGAAAGGGGATGGATGGATGTGAATGGATTTTCTTGTTAAATAATCAGTCTAACTTTTCCATATTTCTGACTTTAAGCATGATGAAGTATTCAATCTAATTTAGGGTCAGTTGTTTACAGTTATAATTTAAATATATCTGCATATTACAACATGTATCACACAATTTAAATAAACTATAACGTGTAACCAGAAAACAGCTGGGAAAATGTTTCTGAAATAAATGTAATAATAAACCGAGAACTACAGTGGCTTCGGTTGTCTTCTCTCCGTAACGCGTTAGATTTGACGTTGTGTTTGTCCTTCGGACGATCCGTAGACGGAAGTGCCGCGCGTTGCCCTTTGCCATGGAAACATACGCCGCGGTAATTTGGCTTAAACGTTTCCGAGCTGGTCTGCCAATCCATGTAGCTACGATTAACATATTAGACAAGACAAAACAGCACAAAACACTGCAGCAAGCGGAGCAAATTAGCGACTCCCGTCACCATGGCTATCCGATAGCCTGTCCCTGAGATTTGTTTTATTCTAATGCGTGATGCAGTGTCAAAATAAACATTAGTCGTAGTAGTGCAGGTCTGCATATTGTCATGAAAAGCCTTGCTAGTATTAGTAGTTACGTTTAAACTTGAAGATCTAAAAAATAAATCAAAGCTTTCGAGTTTATAAATTATTACTCAATACATACTCAAAACTATATACTCAGACTTAAGTGCATGAAACTGTCCTGTTGTGTTTTTGGATCTTTTTCCGGAGTTGTTTTATGCGTTTGCGATGTGGAACCGGCATGGTACCCGGAGTTCGGCCCTAGAGAGGGCGATGGCACAGCTATCAGGACAAAGGTTTTCGGGAAGAACAAACGTCGCTAAGAGGAATGAGTTCCAGGTATTTGTCAGATGAAAAATAGGGCCTTAAATCCTATTTATTGTTAAGAAATTAAGGTTTTACGTTAAAGAGGGCTCTGTTCGTTGTCATACTTTGTAAAAATATATTATATGTTTATTTCCAGGAATACGTGGAGGCCCTGTCTATGAAGACGAGGACATTACAGCCCAGACAGTCCACTGTCAAAAATTTGAGTGACATCTCAGCTGATGAAAGTGAAACCGAACCTCAGGATGGCGTGCCTGACACTGTCAATAGATCCATTAAGGAGGAGAGGGCGGTGGGCATGGCGAGTAGGTTTCTGAAGAAGGCTCCTGCACGTGACAGCCTCTCCCCTGCACTGAGTAAGGCGGGCGCAAGGGGCACAGTCTCCATGCGGCAGAGCCGCTCCCAGAGTGCGGCACTGAGCCGCCTCGCGCAGATCGAGGACCGCATCAGGAAACGCAAAGAGGCTGCCTCGGCTCCAGGGACGGGCCTACGGGCACCCGACGAGGCCGCCATGATGTCACCCCAGTTCAACGACGACCTCGGTGTGAGGCTCAGCTGCTTCCTGAAGAAGGGGACCGCTCAGCAGGAGCCAAAGATCACGCCATCAAGGAGCGATCCCCCGTCACACGTCAGGTTCATTAATGACGGTGCAAGCCTTGGCAGTGATGAGGAGGACATGAAGTTATTCGGAGGTTCTCCTGACTCAGAGGGCAGTTGGCTGAAAGAGAGCCTCTCTGCGTCTCAGAAGGGCATCGGTGCACTAGGAAAGGTAGGGTCTGTAAGGTATTTACCAAAGTGTGTGTGTGTGCGTGCGTGTGCACACACACGTGCGCGCATCTGTGGGAGAACGTGCCCTGTGTTGGACTAACATCCCATCCAGGGTGTCCCTCACCCTTGTGCTCTGTTCTGGGATAAGGTCTAGATCCAGGCTATGCAACTCACAGCCCTCAAGGTCCAATCCCTGCTGATTTTCCAGCCTTCCTTCTCCTGTGAGCCAGGTGTGAAGCCTCTGGCCAATCAGAATCAGTAATTATTAAACTAACTAACTAACTAACTAACAGAAAACACTGCCTGGATTTGGAATTGAGCTCCAGAGTTGAATACCTCTGGTCTAGGTCTTACTATTTACCCAGTAGCCGTTTGTTTATTTATAAGGCAAGGCACATAATTACATTGTTGTTCACTGACAATTACATTTCAACTAATCTAGGAAAATAGTCAAATTTATACCTTTCCTGTCCACAGTAATCATACTATTCCAAAGACGAGGAACAGATTATGTATTTGCTTTCACTTTCTCTTCCATTAGAGGACTTTCATTAGAAGCAGCCTTAAGTTACAGGCGGCCTCACCCCCCTCCATCAAAGACAAATCGCCCTCGACATCGGCCCCAAGCATGGGCTCGCAGGAGCCCTCTAGTTCCCACCTTCTTCCTCAGGGGAGCCCACCCCAGGCGATAAGGTCTGCCACAGTGGCAAGTTCCCTCTCCCCATCTCCACCGACCACTCACTCTCCTGAGAGGATCATGTCTCGAAGGATTAAGTTCTCGAGGGCCTCCACGTCATCAGCATCAGCCCACAGTGACATCAGGTCCTTGGAGGAGCTCTTTGTACAAGGCCCATCTTCCCACGACACCAGTAGCGGAAGGACCACTCCATCGGGGGGTGAGGCTTCTCATTCCTGTGTTTAGCTGGTTGTAGGTTGGGCTGAAAGCATAATTCATACTTCACTTGCCAGTGTCTGTATACTTATATGGACGAAGCTAGTATGTATGCAAAATTCAGCATGCGCAACCATGCAGTTAGTTCTGTTTTTTATTTTAAGAAACCTTTTCTCTCCAATGCAGAGTTCAGAATTAATGTCATGAGCCTGGATGACTTGCTGCCAGATGTGGGGAGACCGGAGACAGACAGAGAAGCGAAGGCGAGTTAAAAATTCCGGAGTGCTTAGTGTGTCGTAAGGTTTCTGCCTTGGATGACCTTCACAGTCAAGTACTCATGTGTCTTTTACAGACCAAAGTTGTACAAAGGGTAGCTGAGGATGGCGGGTTGCTCTCACACAGCCTGGATGTGCGGGATTCCGGTGAGACCGCAAGTGAGGATGAGATTCAGCCAGCAGAAGATTATGAAAGCGACTTTGAGAGCGAGATCAAGACTGAATCGGAGGGACATGTCTGTGCCACCTCTGGACGCCATGGGGACGGCGACATGTCCACAGGTAGCAAAGGGCAGGACTCCAGCCAGTCAGAGAGAGACCGCAGATCTCATAAATATCCTGACTCATCCGAAAGCAGTAACTGGAGTTCCCCACCGAGATCGGCTTCCCGATCTGGTACCATCACCCCGCCCCTACATAAAGACAGGAATGCGAGAGAGGCAGCTACACAGACCCAGCCAGGTGGGCTGCCCTACCCCTGGAGCGCAGGTTAGTCATTGTATCTCCCTCACTCGTCATTGTGCATCTCTTCTTTTGATTTAACCAAGTTGTTGTCTTGGATACAGCTACTTGGGGGCCTTCAGTAGGAATGTCCTACGCAGACCCTACTCCTGTTGCGAGTCACGTTGTCAGTGCTGAAGCTTTGGAAGGTAATGGTGGACTCTCTCAAACAGCATACATACACCACAGCTCCATCCCAGTAACGTAACTCAAGTTTGGATGGCCGCCAGGCATCGTCAGTGCCCCTTATGTGGCTCCTATAGGTCATACTAGGCTCACACAAATGTTTTTTATTTCTTTATGAATCCTCTATATGCCCTTTGCTGCTGAAGCACATTTCTGTGTGTTGTTAGGGAGATGTTTCCTCCATTGAGTACTTCGCAAGATGTTTATGCTGAGGTTAAATCGGATGCAGTTCTAGGTTATTTTTAACAGAAGCTGAAGTAATGTGCCTTATTTAGAATCTTTTAACTGTTCGTTAGTCTCTTTATTGCCGTCTCTTTGCTTTTTATTTTTTTTTAACCTTCTCAGGTTATTTTTTAAGTGACCATGAATTGTTATATGTAACCTACCTTTCGCCATGAATGCAGCCACAGCTCCTTGCATGGCGTGACGGCTCCCGTCTACCTAATCACTGCCCTTGTGACGCCTGGTTCTCCCACAGAGCTCAGTGCCTACAGCCCAGCTGTGGTTGCCCTCAATGACATGCTGAGGCAGCAGCTGGCTCTCACCAGGCAGTTTGTGGAAGCCAGCAGATACCTTCACACCTCGGTTTGCCAGTCCCTGGAACCTGCAGGGTACTGCTACACAACCCTGGAGGAAACTAGGGAGGTAAACTGCCATTAATCTGTTAGATCAGCTGACTAGTGAAGAACTTTGTGGCTTTAGACTGAAAATTTTCTCTCCACTCTCTTCTGGAAGTTCATAAAGCGTCACAGGTCCCCCAAGCTGACTGTGGAGGAGGCCTTGGAGGAGGTATTGCAGGAGATGAGGGATTATCACTACCTGTGATGCAGAGGAACTGAATTCAAGAGACGACGATGTGGGTCATGTGACAGCCACGTGGTCTCTGTTTGTAATGTTGCCCGTTTCGTCCTAGCTTGCTTATGCATGACAACAGTAGATTTCCTTGTCAGGGGTCAAAGATGTACACCAATCAAATCAAAGCTACAGATCTCACTTGTAAATCTAATGCAGTGTTTCCCAATCTGTGCGTCCCCACGGACCGAGTTGGGACGCACTTATCTAATGTCATTCCACTGTCAACACCTTCGCAGAAGGTTTTGTTTGATAGTCAATATGCCAAAATGTTTTTTGCAGTAAAATTTATTTTTGTACAAAGAAGTGTTGCACTCATTTTTTTCTGTTTTCTTTTACGTTTATTTCAAGGTGGATGGTGGTGTTTCGTTTTACTTTGATTACCCAGCATTGCATTCATTCACATTTTAAAACCCACCAACTGCTACAGTGACAGTTGTAGTATCTCCCAGAGGTGGGATGACTTCTGGCCAGGCTGATTTGATCCATCACAGATATTCAGATGCTGATTGGTCAGACGGAAGCACAACCATCAGCTTCTGCATATGTGCTGATCTGCATTTAGTTTGGCACTGCTCCCATTTACCAGTATTTTCGCTGATTCCACGCAGTTGAGGTTTGTGCCCAGAGGGCTTTACAGCAGCACGACTGTGAGCCGCCAGCGCTGCTTCTCCCAGAGCTCCGGCGGCTGCAGGTAAAACTGGGGAGAAATCTGAGGGGGGGGGGGTCTGAGCCAGTAATGCAGCTTCTACAGTCTGCTCTCTGACTATTACAGATGTTTTCTACAAACTCTAGACCCTGTAACTGTATGAAACAAAATATAACTCTGAGGCTATTTACCACTATATGGACGGTCCTTAAGGCAAATATCATTCGATGAGAGTGCCTTTTTTTAACAAAATTACAAAATTATAGTTGTGTGATGCCTTACAACAGTTTAGCATAACTTCATTCCAAATATCAGGTTTTAGTCATATATGAATCTGAAGTTTATTATGTGTGCTGTGTGGATGTCTGGGGTGATCTAAGCACTTGAATAAAATCCGATTAAAAATGGAATTAAAATGCACCACAAGAGGGCGTTGGAGAGCAAATATTACCCACTGGAAAATACTTATTAGTACGTTTTGTGTGTGTGGTCAGAGTGTGAGTAGTTGAATGTCCAGCTTTTGCCATTAAGGTGTAACATACAGAACATCACGCTGTTACAGGAAGCTGTCTGCCTAATACACTGACTACAACAGCAGGTCCGATGATTCCGAATGCCACAGCAACGCCAGAGTGACCTAAAAGTGACATCAAACGTTAGATAGACTTGTGCGTTAGTGACGTCTGTTCCTGGTGTTTATGCGCCCTGTGTGCTTCTGTTTTTCTCATAGAAATTATTCATCCTATTTTTCCCAAAAGCCAGTGGGAAAATGTCACAATAGCAGCAGATCTATTTCAGTTTCTTGTGAATGTCATTTATTTCATACATTTTCACATTGATAAAACACTTTAAGTGGGGAATGGGGGTAGGAACTGCAGTCTAGGAAATTTCAAAACACTTTAACGGTGCTTTTAGCCTTTCACACCGAGAGGGTGTAAGAATTCTGTATGAATTCTGTTAGTACTAGTACTATTATTATTATCCAATGACAGCAACGAGTGGTAATATTAGAAAACGGTTTGCAAGAGAATTAATAAGTAAGAATTAATTAATAAGCAGATGCCGACCCGCTGTGTGACAGAGCGTTCCTCTGAGCATGGTCTCTGGAGGGCCAACACAGAAGGAACCTGTGAAATCCGACTGAGGACACGCATGAGTCACCTTGAGTTTACAGTGACCAGCAGCCCGCGTGACTCCTGCGTCCATTCCGATTGTCCTCATTCTCGCACGCTGGTATCCCAAAACTCTGGCGCCAGGCAGCCTCTCCCCCGCCTCCTCCACTGACCTCCTAATTATGTCATGTGAAAAAGCCGGGTCCCATTGAAAAGCTGTCGAAATCAAACCCGATTACTTCCGCTTCTTTGCCTTATTATCAGCGCTGAGGAGTGCGTCTTCCCCACCAGCCTACAAAGCGGGAAGGTAGAATACCAGCAGCGTTACGTGATTGGAGAAACGTACAGGAAAGTACCTGCAACTGGAAGAAAGTTTCAACGAAAATATCATTTCTTGCGGTGAAAATAAGGCCGAACTTTAAGCTGCGGCTTGTTGCCTACGCCGGGCACACACCGACTAACAGTAGATCCAGTGCCGAAAAAGAATTATATTAAATTCCAGAAACTTCAGCAATTTTGTAGTTTCATAATCTTGAAAGTAATATTCTACACAAGATATAATTTTAAGAATGGGATAGTCATAGAGAGTTTTAGCTGTTATCCGTAGGTCTGACTCAGTCATATGATATCTAATGTTCCCAGGTGGCGCTGGATCCGTATAAAGCTGTCTGAACGTGTTACATCTGATATTGTTGTTATTTGATTGCTTGCTGGATGCTTTTGTGCAAGAATTTAAACCATTTATCACAGCTGAGGTAATTTCCATTATAGCTTGGCGGGGGGTGCTGCCTTCGGTTGGCTTGAATCTGTCACCTTCCTGTAAGAATTCCATGTCTTTAAGCATTATGCTAACTGCTGTCTGGTACATTTATGCCTGTTTCACAGGCAGTAAGGCTGGTTAGTAGTCATCGCTGGCTCAGAATTACTCAAAGACTGAAGTGAATCAGCTGCCAGTCAAGTTAATTACACCAGGTGCAGTTTACAGTGAACTGGTGAGCAATTGGACGTAAGCCTGACCTATTACAATAAAATAACTATTATTAATAAAAACTAGTGTCTGGTTAAGCGGAAGAGGACAAGTAGCCCTGTTGAAATTGCTCTTTAAATTAAATTTTATAGTTTAAGAAAACAAGATATAACCTCAAGCACTGGCCTAAATGACTTATTATTACTAATCTCTGAAATCCTTTCTTCCTAGTTTATCTGGGCCCCGTTTGCCTGACCTGTAGCCTGGGCTTAACTGCCCACCTCTCCAGAAAATTTTCCTACACGGGCTTTTACTTTAATGTCCTAATATGTCCTAATTAAACTAAATACCAGCGGAACCGCAGATCCTTTCCCCACTGTTTCGCATTTCAGATTAGGCTGTATTATCTGACTCTTCTCATTAATAACACACTCCTCATCATGAACTTGACTAAAGCATTACTAAGGCATTAATGCAATTATAATTGCACGACTTTGATTACGTCTTTGCCCAAACACGCGGTAGCTTTAATGCCACAGTTTGTTTTTTAACCACTGTGTTATTTCTGGGGTCGAAGTGACCCCAGCCCATTTTTTCAAAATGAGGTTAAATTATGTAGAATCTAGAATTTAGAACGGAAGAAGTAAAATACACAAGGGTTACATGTAAACGAAAAGAAGGCAAATTAGTTTGCGATTATATTATATTACACAATTATTTAAAGATCCTTGTCATTTAACACACATATGTATAGTACACAGGCAGGTTAACATTTAAATACTAATATACTAACTGACTTGCTTTGATATGAAAATTTCATTTGACTGCTATTTTCAGAAAGATAAGCTTACATTTGCAGAATTTGTCTTAAAAGGTGTTAAATGGCCTCAGCATTTTCGCCATTAAAACGAAGCCTTTCGGTGGCCCAGTACAAACTGGATAGATCCAGGAAGCACTGCACGTGTATAGGAATTGGAAATTTAGTGTGAAAAAGACATTATGCGGCAGAAAAAATCAGCGAGCTTCCGCTGTGTGAAATGCGGGCGTTCATAGCGGCGAATGCGCATCTAACGCAGGTCTCTGGGTCCGGCTGCTCTGTAGTAAGACTGATGACCTTTCAGCGGTTACTGAATAGCCTGTAGGGATAACTGATCACCATAATGCCTTGTGATCTCATGAATATGGCGTTTCAACGGACTACTTAAAGCTCATGGTTTATCCGCTTGTTTAAGAGTGGTGGGTTATTTCCAGCGTGAATTTCCCTCGAAGTGTCTTTTACGAAGCTGTGTAACAGTTACCTGTCGGGCTGCTCGAATATTTTGGTCAGTATTGAGATCATGCTTGTTTAACACAATTACTCATTGACTTTGGAAATATCACGCATCTATTGAATGTTTAAAAAAGCTTGTCTTTTTAACAGTGGATTTCCTTGCACTCAAAATATAATTCGAATGAGAAACAAATACAGAGGGGCTGGAAAAGCGTGCGCTGGATTTATAACACAAGACAAAACGGGGGCACCATCGTGAAACGGAATGTGGCACAATAATCGTTTTACCTCAGTTGTTTTGTTTTAATAGTCGTTGGAAGTCAAAATCATTATTGAAATTTATATTCAATTAATTGTTTATTGGGGCAGCACGCTGGTGCAGTGGTTAGCACTGTTGCTTCACACCTCTGGCACCACGGTTTGAGTCTCTGCCTGGGTTCCATGTGTGTGGAGTTTGCATGTTCTCCCCGTGTTGTCGTGGGGTTTACTCCGGTTTCCCCCCCACAGTCCAAAAACATGCTGAGGCTGATTGGAGTTGCCAAATTACCCATAGGTGTGTGTGTGTGTGAATGGTGTGTGAGTGTGCCCTGCGATGGGTTGGTGCCCCATCCTGCCTTGTGCTCATAGGCTCTGGACCCCCTGTGACCCTGAATAGGATGAGTGTTGTCAGAAAATGGATGGATAGATTGCCCAGCCTCGTATCCACCATCTAACCTGGGCAAGGTTGCAGGTGCCTGGAGGATATCCAGACATATTTCTTTAGAGTCTAGTGAGTCGATTTCCCTGTACTAAAGGCACTGGCCGTAGCAGCGCCACCTTCAGGCTTTTTAGTGAGGCTGTTAGGATCACTGAAATACACCTGCATACTGCCATGGTGGATATGGTTTGTAGTTCTTACACTCAGGTAATTTCATTTCTTAAGGTGGCTGCATGTGCATTTGACAGCTGAATATTCAGTTAATGAGTGTTTTTAATCCCATAGTCATGCCTCGTCCATAATTGGTTGTTATTGGCCAAAACCGGGTTTGTTAATGAAATTCATGTCTGACAAACTGAGTTCTTGCTTTTGGGTCTTAAAATATAAAATCTTTGTACCCCTGAATGCTGCTTGCAGGATACATTCTAATTCCATCACTGTCTTCAGTGCAAACATCACTCGGTCAGTACCAGAAGAGAACAAAGCATGCTTTTAAAAATGCAGCCCAGTACGGGTACTGGTGCTGCTGCTGATCTCCTGCTCCTTTCCCATGTCCCCCCATGTCCCCCCATGTTCCCATGGCCTTACGGGGGCTTGCCTACCCCAGCCGTGCTGTGCCAAGCCGTCGGGGTCTGCACGGTCCCTGGCGTGGGCCCTAATCCCCAGGCTCTCGGACCTCGCGCTGAACTCATCCTGCTCTGCAGAAGAAAGGCTCTAATTGGAGCATTTTCCGCACTGTTAACCTGCATCGGCAGCCATCCCTGCTTGGGGCTGCATCCCCTCTGACTGGTTCCTGCAAAAGGGGCGGTCAGGCTCCCGGTGAGGCGACACTTTCATTAAAAGGTGGTTTTTTGTCTCGTGTTGATTCTGGAGCATGATGTTGCAGAAAACAAGCAACAAAAGTGTTTATTTCGTTAACTTAGCAGCACTTTGGTGACATGTTCATTCCTTTATATGCTATGTGCAATAAGAGCTGGTTTCTGTCATAGAAAGTCCTCCTCTGTGAGCTGTTTCAGACAGTCATTAATAGAGAAAATTAATGTTTCATAACCATAAAAAACAACAGGATTTCATGTAGTTTATTTGAGGTTCACTCTTTCTCACCAACACAGAAATCAATCTGATCTTTTCATAGACAAATACTTACTGCAATTATCAATGAACAAAGTACACCACCTTTTAACAGGCACAATTTGTGTTTTGTTCCCCATAAACACCTGAACGTACTTGTAGATCAGACCAGATCACGCTTGCCACCTCTCCCCATGACGGCACCGGTGCCACCCGCAGATGGTCCAGTGAGGGGATTCCCCCAGCCTCCCATCTGCCCAGAAGTGCAGCTCGCTCGCTGTGAACACAAGCCCAGCTGGAGCAGCTGATGCTGACCGTGTGCCTCAAGGAGCAGCAGCGAGGAGGACGATTAGGGGCCGGCGAGTCCCTCGGAGCACACCCCCCACTCAAGGAGGCCTGATTGATTGGAGCTACATCTTCCTAACAGGCTGGCAGAGCGCCGGCCGGCACTGAAGCGCAGAGGGCGGAGGGCGGGGCGTTGTGTCTGTGCCCGAGGCCAGCTGGGAATCCAGAACATAGCAGCCGTACTTCACACTGACAGAGTGCAGCACAGCGCAGGGTGTTCCTCCTTATATTTATTTAAAGTGTGGATGTCTGTGTCTATCCAGATAAAGTTCATACATCTACATTCATGTGACACAAATAATCGACATAAAACAGAATATGCTTGTACGGTAACACTTGTACTACGAAAGTGCCTACTTTTAGTTTTTATAATATTTTTATTAATATCAACATACATTAATATTTAATAATATAATTTTTAGCGCCGTTTAGATATTTTTATAAATATTTTATATCATTAATATATTACTGAACAAAAGAATCACACACGAACAAAGTCCACGTATCATCATCAGCTGGAAACGTTTTCCCGTCTTAAAGCCGCAGTACGGTGTTAAACTATCACTTCTGTTACATTTATTCAGCATTTCACCTTATGTGGAAGAGTTTAAAAGCTAAAATCGACCAAAGTAATCAAACATTTCTCTCGACCTGTAAACTATTCGGATTATGATAGAGTGGCACTGTGGGCGAGGTGCCGACTGGTTTCCAGTCAATCAGTCACATTTGGAGGTGAAGCAGTTGCTACCAGAGATGGGTAGTTCAGGTCCAGAGAGCAAAAGGTCAGACCAGGATTTTGTTCCAACCAACCAGTTGAATATCTGCGACTGTGGCTCTTTATACTCATCTGGTTGGTTGAAACAAAATCCTGGTCCGGACCTTTACGCTCTGCAGGTGAATTAGCCACGTCTGGTTTCTACAGGAGTTTTATGTTTCATGCTTCTGTTCCCCTCAGTAAACCTTCTCCCTGTGGGGAACAGCAGGACAGCACAAAGTCCCAGTACTGGGGGGCATTCACAGCAAGGGCGTAGGGTTTTTTTTTAACATTGGTAGGGACCAATTAATCTGTGAACCCCCTGGCCCCCTCAACACACGGTACTCCCCAATTATGTGTCTCTATCGTCCAAACCCAAATCTACATCCTTAGCTCACAATCTTATAGATCACCCTATATAACATTATCAGATCTGCCTACTATTAGAGAGCAAGCCAGTCTTAGAGAGCCCCGCCACGATATCACCTGTGATATAATCATCATTCTTTCATATTTAAATGACAAACAACAAGCAAAATCAAAGAAAGAGTGTGAGTGGACATTGGCCACGCTGTCCACACGCAGACTGAAGCTGTAAGGGCAGCTGTCAGTCAAATCAATTGGGAGCAGGAGATAATCACTTTTAAAGTGGTTAATTAAGTGCTAAGAGGATCTTACTTCTGCCCAAATTTAATGACCTAACAGACTGTGGTTGCACCCACCCCGTCCAACCCCTCCCCCCCCCCCCCCCCCCCCCCCCCCCTTTACACACAAACCCCACCAACCCCCAAGGACTACCCCCAGCTAA
>JAAGVU020000032.1:1894471-1917285 GCA_011763525.2 Mormyrus iriodes
GCCCACCCCTACCCCCCTCTGCTTATACACAGAACCTCAACAGCCCTGAAGGTCTGACCCAGGATTAACCTTTTTTTTTTTTTAAAAAAAAGACATTAAGTATAAAGAATTGAGAAAATATAAAGCCATTGTCAATGGTTAATTTGTTGCATGTACCACTAAAGACATGAAACAAAGAATTTTTTTCCACTAAAGTTGAAGCAATTAATTGTTTCAGCTACTGACCTTTTGTATAAGTTATGGAAAACACTGAGACACTGCAATCTAATTTTCATGCCAGTTTAACATCTTATTTTGTCTTGAACACTTCAGTGACAGATAAATACATAGATAATTACCCTTTTCTGACTTAATTGGTCAATAGTTAGCTAAACAGCTTCTGTGTGATGGTGACCTACTGCAGCTTGACACAAGTGTTAAGTTACCTCTATTAAAGTCTGTTTAAACTGTATAATGGGGAAAAACCCAGACTGGTAGAAGTAACATATCAAGGCAAGTAGATCATTAATGAATAGAACATAATAGTGTAAAATGACATCTGACAGGCAAACCTTACTTCTCTCCAAGTTGGCTAATGGGTAATATTATTACATAACTTTGGAGGAATTTAATAATGTCAGCATAATAACCTTGTTCACGGATGAAACGTATCTTTGCTTCTGTACATCAAAAGCTGTACCTCACTAAAACTGCTTGTGATTGGCTGGAGAAAGGTCGATCGGCACTTGGGGGGGAAACGACGGCAGATATGTTGCTGCTCTAAGGAGGATATTTATACAGTAGCAGGGAAAAATGCATTTCAGGATCCTTTCCAGCGAAGGGCACGATTCGGATAATGCTTCCCTCGGGGAACTCCGAATAAGTGTGATTACCACGGCTCTTGCAACACTCTTCAGAACCTTGAAAACACATATTGACAGAAGCTTTGCATTTGAATCACACATTTATTTGTAAGAGTCAACTTCTCAATGGTGAACATATTCTTGTTGAACAGACTGATTGCATAGACCAGTGATTTTATTGCATTAACTGCAAACTAAGCAGAATAATGTCAATGAGGTGAGACGCGGTCCTCTGTGGTTAGATTCTTTTAAAATGGAACGTTTGCACTCAAAAATAGATTAAAATACACCCTTTATCTAATCTGTTATAAGTATTGATGCATATAAAATGTGTAAAGTTGGGAGCCCGTAAGCCATGGTGCAGTAAACGTCACAAGGTCAATGACTTTTCTACCATCTTCTTACTGTGAGGAATACTGTACATTTTCCACGTAAAAACAACGATAAGCTCTCTTCACCGTACTATTCCATTAGCTCTGCTTCTAATAAAAATGAACAAAAAAAACTATAAATGCTTGTAATTTTCCTGTCTTGTCAGGTATTTCACTTGTGCCTGTCACATTCAGCTTATGCAACCTGTTACACTTGTGACCTCACTCTCCTTGGAACTAGCTTCCCTACACTGACTGTTATTTACAGCATAACAGTTATCCAGCATGACATCTAAGGCCTCGGACAGAGCAGGAAAGCACTGCTGTCATTATAAATATCCGGAGCTCTATCAAACGCCAGCCACGCTGGTGGCCCCTTGTAGCTGCATCACACATAGGTCCCCAGTGGAAGAAATGGAAACACACTGTATTTCCTATTAAACTCTACCTGTGTCCTAATATATTGTCCTTCCAATTCACTATTTAGAAAATCAGAGGTTCAATGATGGACGGAGAAGGGCTTCTTGCCAGCGTGACTTTAGCTATGACTCATGGCTTGTCACATTGGCTGCCAGGTCTTGTCCATGGACTGGACGTGCTCCTTGGCCCTCATCCTCAGCGCTGCGATGCTGGAGCTACGCTGGTCTACGTCCTCCATCGGGTATTTATCAGCGAAGGCTGCGGGACACTGGTAGGGGGGCGGAGCCACCGGCTGCATTCCTTGCGCCATGGAGGGGGGCGTGTTCAGAAAGCTGTGGCTGGGATATCCCTGTGCCGGCCCCATGAAACCAGGGATACTGTGCACCGGTGTGGCGCTGGACAGTGGCGAGGTCAGCCAAGGGTCCAGGGGCAGTGAACTGGTCACGGCACCGACGCCGCTGTGCACGGCTGGGCGGCTGAAGGACAGCATGGGCGAGTCGTGTAGCTTCACTGCGCTGGTGTCCATCTTCTCCTGCCGTCTCCACTTGGCTCTCCGGTTCTGAAACCAAACCTTAGAAGGGGAAGCAGGCAGAATAAGAAGCCTGGGGACTGTCCAGCATCTTTCCAACAGAAATCGGGCTGGCGGCTAAGGACCTTCAGGATAGAGAGACATACCTCCACCCCCGACCCAACGTCATACCCAAGCTGGACTTAGACTCTTTAATCTCCACCCTCGATGATCTCCATCACTCAAGGCACCTCATTTATCTATCAGTCAAGCACCATGTGTATCTTTTTATCTGTTTAATAATTAAAATAAATTATAGTAAAACCTGAATAGTCTTGTTGATGTTTTTAAACCTTAAACAGGGGAATTGTACAAGAAATGTACTTCTGTATCTGTGCACATGACAAATAAAGTTTTCAATTCAATTCTGTTGTATCAATGTATTCTTATTGTGGAAACCATGGAACGACCGTAACTGTCATAGTCAGGACTTCTGTGTGATCTCCAAATCAACCCACTTTCGTATCTTCCCCTCTTCCTCCCACGGCCATTCCGAAACGACATGTGGACTTATTACGGCTGTCCTGAGCATCTCCAGCTGCTGTGCCAGGGAATAAGCAGATCTACAGGCTCATTCGAACTCACGGACACCTGTAGCACATTCCCCGGCATGAACTGGAAAATAGGTCTCTAATGCCTCCCTGAAGACTTCCTGCACATAAGCCTTACATAATTAACGTTAAACAATTTTTTGACCCTAGAGTCCCCCGTGTACTTCAGTATGTACAAAAGACATGGTATAACAGTCAAACCTGAGGAGGTACAGTACCAGAGAAAAGTCTGGACACGCCAAGCTGCCTACAAAAAAAAGTGATAGTTTCACATCACATGACCTGGTCATCTGATCTAAACACAGTAGAAATGGGTTTGGAGGGGTTTGACCAGAGAGTGAAGGAAAAGCAGCCAATGAGAGCTCAGCATATGTGGGCCCTCCTTCAGGACAACTGGAAAAGCATCCCAGGAGGCCTCCTCATGAAACTGGCATAGAGGAGACAGTGGGGTCAGCCAGTCCCTGGAGCAAATGGGGTTAAGGGCCTTGCTCAAGGGCCCAATGGTGGGATCACTCTGCCAACCACGAGATTTGAACCGGCAACCTTCTGACCCTCCCCAACAAATTAATTCTTTTCATTTAATACCTGTTTGGTCTGTGCACAATTCCATACATGTTATTTTATAGTTTTGATGTCTTTATAATTATTCTGAAATGTAGAGAATAGTCCAAATAAGCCTCTCTATGGGTAGGCGTGTCCAAACTTTTGATCGTCCCTTATATGGAGACCCAAAAGATCAGGGCGGTGCCACAGAGGTCCTACCTGCACACGGACCTCGGGGAGGCTGACTTTCATGGCCAGCTCCTCACGGCTGTACACATCTGGGTAGTGGGAGTTCTCGAACGCCCGCTCCAGCTCGTGCAGCTGGTAGGTGGTGAAGGTGGTGCGGTTCCGGCGGTGCTTCTTCCTCGGCGGCTCCTCGCTCGGCTCGTCTGGCGACTTGCTGCCCGCATTGCCGTCGCCTCCCTTCGGCTCCTCGTTCACCTCCCCCTCACGTTTGTTGGAAAACAGACCCGAGTCTGCGAATCGGGTTAGGGTTAGAAGCTCATTTCGGAGTTAGTTTCCAGAACATTGACCTGATATTCATGGCATTCAGGTGCCTTACAGCATGAGTCAGACTGAGGAAACATTCACCATCTGAAACAAAGAGGGGCACGACATAACAAAACACATTTCTGCATGTTAATTATAGTCATGATTCTAGAATGTTCTCCACTCTTAACCCATCCATCTTCCACAACCACATATCCAGTACAGGCTTGTGGTGACCTTGGAACCTACTGCTGGAAGCTTAGGGTAGGAGGAGATGGTCTGGACCAGATGGTGATTCAGCTCTCAATGAACTAGCTTATTCTTTGTGAGTGACTTATGAAGTACTGCCATGGTGAGACCACACATTCCTAAATGGTGAAGGACAGCAAGCAATAAAATAGTACAGTCCAATGTGCAGTATAGTACAGCACCAGTTTGTATAAGAATAACAATATAACAATGATAATAATAATAACGATGGGTTGGGGCCATTCCGGGAATGCATTCGTCAATTGCAGTACAAATCAGGAAATGGACTATAACATATTTAAGTTAATCGACATAGCTCTTATCACTGATTTTCTTTTATGCAGTCAATCTCCTTTGAAAACACAAGCCTCTGACCTAATCAAACTAACTAATCTGTCCCAATTTGCACTTCCAGCCTCAGAAACTGTTTAAACAGCTGTATATAAGCAAAGCGTAACCTTGATGTCACTTGTAGATATTCGGTCTTCACTGACTTATTCTTGGAGAAGATAACTGATATGTTTGATTTAAGATTTCTATTCAGCCTCATGCTGTCATATTTTCTTTGTAATCTACAGAAAATGTGTTGAGGGGTATATAATCCGGCAGAAGGTTCCGGGGCATCCGAACATCACGGCCAGACACTCTTACGGCTTCTTCCCCTGGCAGTCAGGCTCCAGAACACCCTGCTGACCCACAGGGAGCCCAAGGAAAACGGTACTTCAGTGCTTTGTGTAGCTGTACATGGAATGTGTGGACAATAAAGAACTCTTGAGTCTTGAGTCTATAATCATGTGTCAATATATTCTAGAAACACAAATGAGATTTAAGCAACTGTTTTCTGGGTCCCTGGCAGAGAGACAAATATTCATTCATCTAAAATTGTACCAATTTTCTACTCTGGCCAAGCTCTCCGTACCTCCATCCTCCACATCCATCATTGAGTCAGTTAATTACCAAGCACAGGCTGTAGGTTCTCTAATGTGTGTTTCTTATCTGACAAAGGCCATTAAGAGAACAAACTGAAGACGGACGAACAACCAGTCCGTGAAACATCTGACACATCCAGTCCTCTCTGTCATGTGGCACCAGCCATCGGAAACATGGTCCAGGCCATGAATGGGAAGCTGTTGCTGTGTTAGACGGAGCACTGAGCGTCTACAGACAGGCTCTCTAAGACTTACTCATCAGTGCAACTTTTCTTCAGATTCTGGTGACAGAAATTCACCGCGTTGGTGTTTTGTCCAGAGGTTCTGTCGCTCATAACAAAGCTTATCACCAGTGGAAAGTTCCCGTCTGCTACACTCCTATGACCTCAAGTCCATCTGTACTTATGGTACCTGTTATTTGGGTATGTTTGCATCAAAGCCCAATTGAGGTGGGAAATACAGGCAGGAGAAGCAGTGTAAGCAAGAGCCTAGTTAGAAATTCTGTGCCCCCTGACAAAATGTCACCTTGGCCCCCTTCCCCACCATCACGTCCCTTTCACATATTCAAGAGCCCCTGTAAAGTGTTGGGCCCCAGAATCTGCCAGGGTATCCATGCCCCTACTGTGGCCCCGTGTACAGGACTGCAATGCTGTATCAGGTGCACACTTACCCTGGAAGGCAGACTGAGCTGCACTTTCCTTCAACGCAGGGAGGTGTCCATAGATATGAGCCGGTTCCTGCTTCCCCAAACCGCCAAGGGTCTCGATCCCCGCCTTCTGCTGCACGGTCTGGTTCAGCAGTGGGTCCTGGTCCTTGCTGAAGCCCAAGATGACGTCGATGCTGTGGACGCGGCCGCCCGCGGACGCCCCCCCGCCTTTCACCATCTCCTGGAAGTCGGTTGGCAAGAGGCAGCCCTCGTCCGCCATGCTGACGGTATCCAGGGACAAATGCATCGGAGAACTCTGAGTCACTCGCCCCCGGGGAGGAAAATCCAAGAGGAGCACTGTGCGGGCAAAGAGCCTAAAAACGCATTCGCTCCTGCATCAAACGTCAAAGGGCAACTTTGGCCGGACGGCAAGAGAACAGCCCATCCAGGAACAGACTGGGAGTGAAATAAACTTGCTTTTCTTGAACTTTATGATCCGTTGACGTGCCCCAACATCTTGAAAAAAATGAAGAAAATGTTTACTAATCAGAAATCCACATTATACAATTATATAATACTTTAATACATTATACGACCGAGTTGCCATATGTTCAAACACAGAAAAGATAAACGGGAAGACAGCTGCTACATAAAACATAATCATGCAAAATACTGAAACTTGTAGAACGAAAACAGAATCTGTAGATTGTGACCATTTAAGTTCATCCGCGGCTTTGAATCAATACGATTAATTACTCAAAAGAGTGACGCCACAGTTGAATGGCGTGACAAACGCTTTCAGCCTGCTCATTTCTGCACTCGGTCCGTTCTGAAGCCATTAAGCTGGCCGCCGTCTCTGAGCGGCCCTTGCGTGTGTCCTGCGCTGCATTAGCTGTGCAAGCCCATCCTGTGCGAAAGACGTCCTGATGCCATGGGTAAAAAAAAGTAATATGCATTTCTTCGTTTTCTAATCTATTTTTTATGATAAAATGAGTTGGTTACACCAGCTTGTAGTAGCTCGCTTTTTTACGTAAGAACAAATTAGTGCAAACATAACGGCATAATAAACCGTCTAACACTTTGAACTGAGTAGGCCTAAACTCCTCTATTACCAAGCGATGTAATTAAATCGCCTGAATTTAACAAATAAAACAGTCTTACAAGTTAGGCGATATCGGATGTGACGTTCGATATTATAATTATATGTACTGAACAGAAAGTGTCTATCGCGAGTCCGCCGATAAAATCTGCAACCGCCTGTCCCGGACTTACTTCGCCTAATAAATGAAGCATTAAACGAACAATTAAAATTCAGTATGAAAGCGATGCAACGCTACGCTCTACAAATAATGCAAATATAAGAAGTTACAATCAAAATGTCAGCAAACGTTATATAAAAACAAACAACGAAATCAGTGCAACGCCTAAAAATGCAACTACGAACAGTTACGAACGAAATTCCTTTAAATGTGTAGATTTTTTACTTTTTTGTTGCCATCAATGAAAGCCATAACTCTGCCTAAAGCATCACGAATCACAAATGTCAGTTACGCACGCATTTAAGCACATTACATATTGATGACTTTTAAAATCTCAGTAATTACCTACTTTTGCACGGAGTGTCATAGCGAAACATATATCCAGTTGCTGAAAACAAGCGTTCGACCTTTCGGTTACCGACAAAGACTTTTATTGTAAAATAGTATATTCCGGTGCCACTTGTTTATGTTATTGTGTTCATAATTATTATCATACAATCACCGTTTCGGTTATGACGTCACATTACTTCTTAACGCTAAAGTTTACTAATCAGGTACAATTTTTTTGTATTTATGTAATTGTTTATTTTATATTCATACGCACATCGTGCTTTTTGAAATGAGTCTGTGAGACGTACCTGTGAGGCGGCTTCTTGCGGGAGCTGTGCGGCGCGGCGGCGCAGGAGCGCAAATGCTGAGGCGGCGTTTGCGCTGGTCCTTTGAATGACAGCAAAGTCCGTCAAGCTTGTCAGGTTCCGCTGAGAGCCTCGACTGTCTGATTGTTATTCCAATATCTATTTGTGTTCCTATAAACAAACGAGTAAACAAATATAATAGCCATGAAATGGGTATACAGTGAGTCAATGATTGTTTTTCGCCCCTTCGGTGAAGACCTTTTCTAAATCGTGCAGACGGCAAAGGTACAATGGAGAATGAACGTTAAGCGAAAGGATTAAAAAGGTTTATTAATTGGAATCCTTCCCCTTTAAGAATGACTGACAATTGTTTTCTGGTCAAGTAATTGCTCTAAATGTAGCTTCCATTCACCCCACAGGAGGAGGCCGGAGCTAATGAAGCCCGTACAGGACTTTCTTTCAAAATTCTATTGTTTTTCAGACAAAGAATTGCTGCTGAAGGTTTTCGTTAATCCCCCTCATTATTCCAGCGAAAGCGTATATTCAGAAGGACCCGCAACCTTCGACAGGAGCGGTTTTCTGTTATATGACAGTCGGCTGTACACCTAGAAATCAGGTTGTTGATCATAAGACATTATTTCCAGGTATAACTAAAAACTTTTTTTTTTCTGAAGTCTGATGAGAAATACTGAATATATATAATTTATCAAGTTTCCAAATGTCATTTTGCTGACAAATTTCAACTGCTTTGTGGAAACTGCAGAGAGGCAAATAAAATACATGAAGACAGAAACGATATTTTAAAAAAACGAAATTCAGCCGCCCCAGAAAGGTCACTTGTCCAAGTTTATTCGTTGTGCTGACTGGCCCTGACCACCCAAACAGCTAAATTAAATCAAGCCCTGAATATGCATAGTTCTTCAGGCAGAATAACAAGAATGATTAAAATCATTACATACACGCCTCCACCGTCGGTGATGCAGCGCCGTGTGGGCCGGGAGAATTTCATCAGCAATCAAATACAACACAAAAAAATCTAAAAAATGTACCTGAATGCCAAGCCCTGCTAGATTTAACGAACAAGAAACCGGAAACTTAACAAACGTAACACATATATTTTCACTAAGAAAAAATAGCTAACACACTTGAAGAAATTGGCTGCAATAAAATGTTTTAATGATATAATTAATTTACCCATTACCATTTACTGGATATATGGATAAGTACATTAAAAATAATACATATAATAAAATAATTTAAAAATACAGTTTTATTAAAGAAAATCATACAAAAAAATCGTTAGTGAAAATGACATTGATAAATTTATTAGATTTTTTTTCCCCAAAAAACATATTTAGAGCCATTTTATGTCACCTTGCACTGTTTTAATACTATACTGCGGATATTCAAATTAAAATAAATCACCATTTGTTTACCAGGCACAGTTTGTTAATTTGTGGATAATATAAACTGGGTGATTTCTTATGATTTGCTTTCAACTTGAAATATTTTTTATTATTTCCGTGTACTTTTTATAGGAATACTGTCAGCTCCCAATATGACCTGTTCCCGCCTGCGTGGGGTGACAACGTTACAGTGTCAGAGGCTACGGGGAGGGTAACTTGCAACTGTCCCGGGACATGGTCCCGTTCATTTAAAGGTGCGTTTATTGAACCGTTTTGACTGAAATGGTTCCAAATTAAAAACATTTTGAAGGTATGAAATAACCTCAAAGGATGCTATAAGGCTCCTACCAGAGCTAAGAGGAACCCCTACGTATTAAAGACGAACCGCTCACACGTTGTCAATTTTTTCTCAAAATTAACAGGCACGGTTAAATGAGGGAGCGAGATTATACCAGTTCATAATTTGTTAAATCTACACTTTTATTCTAATAGAAAGCTCTATCGGCGCAAAAATGAAATCAAAAACAACAACAAACAAACAAATAAATGACAGAAAATACCACAGTCCTTAATACTAAGACACTATGCTGGAATTTTCCGTATGGTTCACCCCTTTTTTGGTCCAAATGCTGTCTTTAAGAGTGCAGCATTTTTGTTTTTTTTTCTGACCATGTCAAGCTTCCTAAAACCATTCTCCAGAGCTTCTTAAACTTATCTTTAGATTTCTCTGAGGTCAGAGGAAATCCCCAGAGAAGTATTTAGCCTCATTAATGGCAGGATTGATCACTGAGACACTAACCTCTTTCAGCTCAGTCAAGACCTAAGGATGTCCTCCTGGCTGCACAGGACATCTTAAACTAATTATGTTTATTTAGGTTTTTATTTTTACTCATACACACACTGCCTCTAAATCTAATCGTTGTCATGCTTTTTAGATTTTCCATGTTGTATAACGCAGAAATGTTTTCATTAATGTAAATCTCATGATATAATCGCAAAATGTAATCTTTCTCGCAGAATTCGTATCCCAGTCTGTGAGACTTTTTGGCTCTGCTTTATACAGAGTAGGAGCGACTCAGCAGGAGTCAATTTACAAAACCAGGGCTAAAACCTTAATTAGCTGTTAAACAGGGCGGAGATCATTCTTCTTGAATTGATTATGTCAGTAATTGTTCTGATTTATAATTTATAACAAATTGGTAAACAGCTGACAGCTAACTGTTCTTGGTATCACCAAGCAAGTCAGGAGAACTTAACACGTTACAATGTTTAAACCTTGTGCCTATTTAGATACAATACAAACAGTAATTTTTGTTCACTAACTTTGTAGCTAAGTAATGATATTAGCGCATCGACATTTCTGTCGCCTGTCAGCTTGACTGCGTGTTTTAAGGCTTCGTGTGAAGTTCGCGTCGCCCAAGGGAGAATAGCGTCACTTCTCTGCGCTGTTTCGCTCGGCACCTTTCGGTGAGCGTAGCGCGCCGGGTCAGGCAGCTCGCCTTCTCCAAATGCAGAAAGCGGGCAGCAGAGCAGGACTACGCTCCACAGACCAAAGTCCGCCTTAAATGATTGTCTGGTAACACTTTACTCGAGAGTGCACAAGTAACTTAGTAACTCAACTTACTACTCAAGTACAAATCATGAACAAACATAGTAATTGCATGGAATACATGGACCATTATGACTGATCAAGATGAACAAACATGATATCAATACGTGACTAACACTTAGTTTCTGGTTAATTAATACATTAAGTAAGAGTGTAGTACCGCATTATTTGTGCCCCCTCGGGTAAAGCGTTGGAGATTTTCTGTCTTTCCTTTGACCGGGAGGATTGTACGGGGAGGCATTGGCCAGGTTAGAAGCTCATTCTCCCTCTAAGAAGGACAGTATGAAATATATGGTCTGTTGGGGGTTACATTGTGCCTTATAGTAGAACTATTGTGAAAAAAAAGTCTGATCATCAAACTAAAGCATACAGGTTAAATTAATAAATGCTCTGTTGTATAACATAGGCTAATATGTTCAGTATCTGCATGCATTTTAACGTGGATCGAGGAGTTATTGACAGATACCCAAGCAAAATAAAGTATTTTATGGACTATAGGCTGCAGACAGTTATATGTGAGATGGTGCCAGTAAAATGATTCTATTTGTTTTACAGGTGCTGGTTGGTCCCCCCCAACACTTCATTTCAAAAATGAGTCACGATTGAGATGGATGGAGAAAGCAAAGTGGATTTATGATAACAGCGTTGTAATTATTATTTGGTAATGCTTTGCATTGACTGGACTTTCATTATGCCTTTATAATGCATTCGTAGAACTTTCAATGTACCTTTATAATGGATTCGTAATACATTTACAGCACATTCATAAGTAGCATGGAGGTATACCTTCATAACAGCTTTAATATACACAAGTAACGAACATTATACGATTGCAACATTTGTTATTATTATCATGTAATGTTTGTAATTAATGTGTATTTAAGCTGGTACAGTATATTGGGACGTTAAGGTATACTTACATGCTGCCTACGAATGCTCTATGGATGCATTATGAAGGTGCAGTTAATGTGAAGCGTTGCTTATTTTATAGTGCCATAGTCTGCAATTTCATGTAATATGTATAAATTGTAATCCAGTGTAATCTTGCTACGTTTCAAAATTAGCTTGCTGCTGTTACAGTCCCTTTATGAAACTGCTCTTATGTATGTACGTCATTCCCTGTGTTTGTTAATATACATGTATCACAATAATGCAGGTGTTCCAGCTTAGTTACTAACTGCATGTTTACTGGTGCTGTTTTGGAAATCTTTCTATGTTGAATTTGTCTATTAATAAAACGCTTTAAAAAAATAAACTTAAAATCCAAAACCTAAAATAAAACTTTTACATCGCCGTGCCTGATTTTGCCCTTCTTACCCGCCGTACTTATATTCAAGTTTAAATCTTCATTAAAAATATATATAAATATATATACCGAATACATAAACACAAAATGATAACTGTATATATTAAATTATGAATTGATAAATATGATAACATATGTTGCTTACTTTATAAAGACGCCACCTTGAGGTACTATATGGAACCTTATCAGTATGTTAGTAACTGAAGCGATACGGCCCTTTCAAGGTGCCTCCCAAAAAGGTTCTGTTAGGAACCATCTTGAGTGCCATATATAAAGCACATTATAGAGCCCTTAACAGCACCATATAGAGCCATTTTTCGAACAGTGTAGAAAATAGCATCGTTTGTCAGGGAGACATAATCACACTGGGTTTAGACAGATGTGTCCATTCTGTTATGACTCATGTTGCATTGGATGTTGGACAATAGTAGTTTATGTAGATTGATATTGAACTGTATCTGTTGAACTATATTTGTTTATTGAAATAGCAAATTGATTAAAAAGCACAATGACTTGTACCGACAAATCTCTGGAATGTTAGCAATTATGCAATATAACTGCGTACACCAGCAGTTTTCGACATGGAGCACTCAGCTCCCTCAGGAGGCCCCGGGGACCTCAGCAAGGCAGTTAACTCCCTAATGATCAGAAATTTTGTATTCCTAGAGAAATATTCCTATGGAGCTTAATACAACTAATTAACTTTCTTCACCAGCTGCAATGAATAATTAAAAAATATTAGAGTAATATCAGATGTTTTATTACACACGCATAGGTATTACTACTGGCTGACACACACAAACACACAGCCTGACATGGTTTGTTTAAAGTTATATTTTGCATTTTCTTGACCGATACTTGCGTCATCTGTTAATGAGATGATTTTTTTGTTGTTTTATTTAAAATATACCTAAAAGAGGTCACATTTAACCAGAAACTGCTATGAACTTATTGCATCCCTGCATTTTGTACTTTCCACATGCTAGACAAGATTAATGAACACATCTAATGAAATCTGAGACCATTCTTCCATGCTGAATCTCTCCAGATGCTCCATACAGATCTCTCAAATCTCCAGGTCCTTGGACGTGGCTTATAGTCTACCCTCTTCTGCTCCCCCCACCAGTGTTCAATGGGGTTTAAATCAAGGGTCTGGAATGGCAAACAAAAGTGTCATTTTGTGGGCACTGAACCATCTCGGTGTGGCTTTGGAGGCACGCTGAGGATCATCTTGTTGAAAGATCCAGCATGACTCACTGCAGTTATGGACGAACACGCCCGTGGTGCTGTCGATCGACCATCATGCTGCACAGTGGCAGATTGGCTCTTTCCTACATGACCTTGACTTATTTCCCACCAAATCCAGCTCTGGTGTTTCAGAAAGTTCTACTTTTGTTTCATCTGACAACATACACGCAATAAAATTACATTAACGCAGCAACCTCCAGGTCTTTATGTTTGTGGGCTTGACATCAGCAAAGGGTTTGTTGGAATGGAGATGGCAACTAATTCTAGTTTTACTGCTGTGTTAAGCCCAAGATGCAATCAGCTACTGTGATTGTCATGTGACAACATTTTGCCTTTCCATCCATCCTTTTCTCAGTGTTTGTGAAGGCAAAACAGGTAAGCGTCCTCCTCCAGGCAGGGTCATCAAAGCTCCAGTGCTAGAGACTTCTTGATTGTTGCTCTAATACTGGAAATGCAAATTTTTTACAGTCATCGCCGGATATACGTAGGTCAACAACCATTTGTCCATTTGTGTATTCTCTGGTCTTACCCAGGCTGATGAAGTTTGGTCTCTGTGTTACGTCATATTTATGATCCAGAGGAACAGGACATCATGTGTCACCATTTCTTAAAACTTAAGGTGTGCTTGTAAATCAGTTTGGTTACGAGGTTTTTTTTCGGGAAGCCAATAACTGTTATAAGTCGCTCTCTTTTTTTTGAAAAAAATATTTCATTTAGGTGTGGATTTATTTTCTTTGAATAATTTTGCTCAATATCTCTCGTAATTTCAGTGTAGGATCAGGCTAACTGACAACAAAGACATTTTTCAGAGCCTTCTGGGTCATTTTTGGCAGGAGTGCCTGCGCTGCCCAAAAACATGAATTAAGCGGTATGATAAGCAACCATTTAACAGGTGACTGAAAGCCTATTCGCTGTATTAGCTTTCAAAGATTTCTTCTAGCAAGAAGCTAAGAGGGTAACCAGACGGGCAAAAATGCCTAAATGCACCAGCGTGAGGAACGCGACAGAAACTTACGGTACCGATCAAATGTGCATCCCTGCCAAGAAATCAACTTTCCGCACCAAGCTGGCCCTGCCTAGGCATAAATAACGTCTGCTGTTACTGCCCGTTATTATGGCGTGCAAACCCTGTCAATGTAAAGAAGCAGGGACCGATAAGCGCATCTCATCTAAGCCGGTCTCATCGCATGCAAGGAGTCTGCCCCCCCCCCCCCCGCGTTTGGGACAGCAGGGCGAAATGTAAAAACCAGGGGGGCTTTGTAAGCTCCTTGCTCCAAATTTAGTTTTGTTGTCAGACTTAAACGTTGCACTTTGTTAAAATAAACCATGCCTGAGTATTAAGAAAGATTTTTCGTTCTACTACGTAGAGAAACCTTTGGCCAAACATTGCATTAGAAATATTACACGTGCTACTATTGAAGTGCGTGTACATAAAACGAATAGCTGATTTAAATAAAATCTCCCTAAATTAAACTAAATTAAATTAAACAATAAAATATTTAAAAACTTTTATACTGAATTCTTTGCCGCTTATTTTCACAATTAAATGCGACTACAGCAGAGATGCTGTAACCGTTAAACGACTGGAATAGTTAAGCGCGGCCGGTTCTGGAATAACGATTTCAAAGGAAAAGGCAGCGCAGACAGGCTGTCCTGCCGTCACCCCGGAGCCGCTCTTAGGCCGGTTCCTGTCTTATGATGCCGCTGCCACTGATGACAAATTGATTGATGTTCTGGAAGCAAACAAGCAAGTTAGTGTGTAATACGGCGCCTGGTATCCTGTACTTCCCTGCTTGTTTCCTCATTCTCCTAATTGAGTACAAATTGGTTAAGAAGGTACGGCACAGCTATCAATCTGCTTAGTTTTATCAGATGACAATATAAGCCCCCCCGATCCTATTAAGGAGAAATCTGCTAACGCCTAAAGGCGCTGTGTCAGCTTACTGGGGGTAGGGGGTATGGAAGGGGAGAGGAGCGCGTGCGAGGCCTCTGTCCGACTGTCTCCAAACCCCCCCACTTCTGACGACGCGCTTTTAAAATCCGCGTTCAAGTGCTTTGAAAGGCGTTTCCACTGACGCTGGGGAGAGGTGTGACTTTGTTGGATTTTTATGATTCATTCTTCGTTATAAATTCCGTTTATAGAATATACTAAAACATTTTGAAAAATCTCCAGCCAACTGGCATGGTTTTTTTCTGTTATACTGACAGCTATGCAGCCTATTTTAAGATTTTTGGTCACTTTAGTTGTTTGATTGCAGTCACAGATTTTTATTTGTTTAATTTATTTAAATTGAATTTCCCCTTTTGGGGGACCGAAAAAAAACGCTCAGAGTCAAAATAAAAGGTTTCTTTATCGCATTGTGGGAACATTTAGTCGCCATAATGTAATATATACATAACCTACACGCACACACACGCTCTATTATTAGGTAGCTACGAAAAAGCCTTGAACCAGAAAAGGACTGATGGTGGAAGCGAACAGGAGGTGGACAGATGAGTGCCATCTAATCAGCAGATTATGTAGCAGACTGCAAGCGGTTGTAAGGTATATTGGTGTTTGTAATAGTCATTATTTTCAACAGCTACATAAGTTTGAATCATTTTACAATGGCAATGCAATTCAAATTATGCTAAATCAATTTATGCGTCGGTTTGCTGAGCTGGGGGCTGTTCACATTCATATGCTGCATCATTCAAGAGCATCTTAATAATCAGAAAATGGGTGTGAAAAGGCAAGTGTCTCCATGGGTCTAATTAAATTCAGTAACCACCCATGAACTTAAAAGAACCTCACCATCTTGTAAATTTGTATGTGGTATGATGTAACTGATGATCTGTCACTGGCACAGACCTCCACCCTTAACCAGGCCAGGTGAACATGGTTGGATGGATCAACTGATGGATGACTTTTCTTTGAAGGGTCGGGGAATCACCTAAAATAATTGTTTTCTTTTTATTTACTTTTACCATAAATGTAACATTAAGTGAAATCCAGCTACGTTTCTATGGAAATGTGTCACTTTCAAATGTATTTTTTAATTTCTGTTTTGTGTGTGTGTACGTGTGTGTGTATGTATGTGCGTGCGCGTGTGTGTGTGTGTATGCATAAATTTCTCTATATTTAGTGTCCATCTGTTCCATGTTCCACTTCCACCTGCAAAGTCTTGAGAAAATGTAACAAATCATGTACAAAATTCAGAAAAATAAGCATGAAAAGCAGAATGGGTCTAGTGTATTTGCTATGTTTCAATGTCCTTCAGTATATTTAAACCAGTGTTTCCCAACCCGGTCCCTGGGGACCCCCAGCAGTCCACGTTTTTGCTCCCTCCCAGCTCCCTGCCAGACAGTCCATGTTTTTGCTCCCTCCCAGCTCGCTGCCAGACAGTCCACGTTTTTGCTCCCTCCCAGCTCCCTGCCAGACAGTCCAATTTTTTCTTCTTTCCCAGTTCCCTGCCAGACAGTCCACGTTTTTGCTCCCTCCCAGCTCGCTGCCAGACAGTCCACGTTTTTGCTCCCTCCCAGCTCCCTGCCAGACAGTCCAATTTTTTCTTCTTTCCCAGTTCCCTGCCAGACAGTCCACGTTTTTGCTCCCCCCCCCCAGCTCCCTGCCAGACAGTCCATGTTTTTGCTCCCTCTGCTTTACGCCTTAAAGTGATCAAGATCAAATTATAAAACACTGAACCACAAGAGGGAGACATTACATCCAAATGCACTTATGTAGTTGTAAGAGTGGCATCAGATAGTTTTGTAAGTGTCTCTCTGAAAAGAGCAAAAAAATAACCTTGCAGAATTTTTAGTAGCACAGGAAAGGCAGGGCAGCCTGCAGGGTGACATTTTCTTAGCAAACATCCTGTATCTACTCTGGCTTCTGTGGTTGAGGCTGGTAAGCAGGAACTACTCAATTCCAGCGGAGTTATATGAAGGTATTAATACTACGTAAATAATAAGCATAATAACAACACATTTACCACTCGAATAAAAAGGAACCAGCTATGAAAATAGGGACCAGCTATAAGAGATGAAATGTCGTCTGGATGATGAGACAGTCAGATGGAGAGGATTGTGAGGAATAAGAAACTTAATGTTTTCAAACAATAATCTTTACGTGCTGGTAAATGTTAAAATAACTCATTTTGACACAGAATCTAGGGGTGAGACCCTGGCCTTGAGCTGAGCCAGTGTTACCCTCAACAGGGGCCAAAAAATGCAGGGAGGAACTCCGTTTTGAAGAGGGGGTTTCCAAAAATCACATTAACAGACAGGGGTACCCCACATCCAAAGGGATCAACACTGAGGTTGGTGGTAGCAAATGTTTCGGGCAGCTCCGGTGTGGTGTGGGGTCAGAGCCCCCCCCAGAAGGGCTCAGGAAGGTTACAGATTTCAGGCTGAACCTCAGATAATCATTGAATTAATATAAAAAATTAAAGGGTTCTAACTAATACCCCCACAAGATACTGCTTAATTTTAAATATGGCGGATGATTTTAATTAATTACGTTTTTAATCATTAAACATTAATGAATGATTTTAATTATTGTCAAGTTGAACCGTATAAAATAAAATGGTATGTTTTTTGTTCATCATTATAGAAACTGTGTTCAAAAATGTTTTATTAAGACATTGAACTGTAAAATAAGTAAAAACATGCCTGCGTTTTGTTGTAAAATTTGCTTTTAATGTTCATACGGGTAAACAGTCTGCAGAAGTCTCTTTATAACTTCTTGTGTTCATTTTGTAATAAATATTTAGGCTTTACAAATATTTAGATCATTTTTTTAATGATAGACATGAGATTTAAAAATTCATTAACGCAATGTTACAGTGGCTGGCTATTTCAGGTACCATGTTCCATCCATTAAGAACATAATCCTGGGCAGCTGTTCAGCGATCACTATGCGTTACACCACCCTTCAGCTACACCCACCAGTCATTGAGCTACAGCAGCTGCCAGGACCAGGTCAGAAGCGGCTTGGAGGCTCAGACAGCTGCGGAGAAACACACAACATGTCAGTGTGAAAATATATGTCTGCAAATTATTCATAAAAGCACATAAATTGCATGCTTGTCTATCTCTATACTGGCTGTATTCCTTCAAAGGGCGTTTCACTGTAAACCAGCATCAAATTTTTCCCTCCAGAATAAAAACGTTAATGTTTGGTCTGCAAACAGCATTTACTCTACGTTGGGAAAGAGAAACATTAAGAGGCTCAGGAAAACGCCTCAGATACATTCAGTGAAGCAATACAATGAAATAACGTGAAAGACGCTGTTACAAGTTCTCGCTCTCATTTGCTAGGTCCTCACACACGTGCAGCTTCCTGTGAACAAAGAGCAACCAGGGTCAATGAAGTTTCTCTTGTGTGATTTGGGTTCCTGCTTGAAGGTGAGCGTGCAGCAGTACAGGCTGTGCGGTCTGCATCAATCCAGGCGCCAGGAACAGCGGTTCACTCCAAGCCGCCGTTGCTTTACGACCCCGTGACGGTGCTGCAGTTGTGCAGTTCCTTATCGAGCTTCTCCCGAAGTTTCCGGAAGCACGGCCTCTTGCCGGGATCCATCTCCCAGCAGGACCTCATGAGGGTGTAGACGCCAGCAGGACAGCCCTCCGGTGCCTCCATGCGATAGCCCTGCTCCACCTTCTCCCTAACCTCCGTCAGAGACTGGGTACAGAAGGAGAGGGGACAAGCTCATCTTGGGACACTCTGCAGAAGGGAGAAACGAGGGAGCTTTGCCCGTTGCCGATCAGACTGAGGCCAAAAGAGCTCACGGTAATCAGGATGAAGTTACCATGCATTGATATCCTTCCCATTGCTCTGAGGGATATTAGGCTGACCTCCCTTGCGTTCAAGGTCTGAATATGTGCAGAAGATTGACAGCGAGGCTGTGTGTCACGGGGAGCCTTAAGGAAGATAATCCAGCGTCCCGCCTCACTACAGGTCCAGCCCACACGCCTTCCCATCGCCACCCAATGCGCATCCAAGAAGCCGTTTCCATAGAAACAAGACCAGCTCTAATACTTCTTTATCCACGTCTATATAACCTGCTTATTTTCCCCTGAACTGTTGCATAATAAAGGGGGAAATGTAACACGGCTGAGTGAAGCTGCACATCTTAAGTCACGTCAAAGTGTCTTTATCAAGTGTCATGTTCACCAGCATGATCCATGGGTGCAACAGAACACAGCTTATTCTACATGTACAGTTACTGACATGTAAACTGGATAAAAATAAGGTTCAGCTCATAATGAGTGGAATGATGCTGTGGCTCGAGGGGAACTGGTGAGTGAAATATGGCAAGATTAACGTGTTGAAATTTATTAACATGGAGCACTAATACATTACATTAACAATTACAAATAAATATAACTATATTTAATGAATTAAGATATTAAATAAATTCACAAAACATTATATCAGACCTTTGCGTATATTAAGATCTATGCTTGAGAGGCTTTAGAGACCCACCCTGACGGCCCTCTTGTGGTTAAAGTCTCTCAGTGCAAAATTGTTGAACGCGCTGTGTCTTACTCCAGTGCATTCTCTTGGCTGACAGAGCGCAGTAAGTGGATTACTTGCCCACGGTTATTTACTAGTCCTATTCTTTGCCAGCCCGCTAGAGAAATTCCCTGCTAATAGAAAAAGGAGTCCATCGACTGGGCACTCAAGGGAAGGTTTCACACCGCAGGAACTTTTTCCAGGAACTTTCACACCCTGGGAACTTGGACCAACTGTAGTTCTGGGGAGGCAGTTCCGGGGCCAGTGGAGTAACCTGCCAGCTTTTCTTAGTGGAATAACATTACAAAGTTTTTTATTCTGTGGTAAATGAAAGATTGATCTGCTGGCCAGATTTACTAATGAATTATAAATGTGTCACAGGTAGCATAAATAAAAGACAAAAATAAAATATAAAATTATATACATTATATATACATATATATAAAAGGCTGTGATTCCCTCAGTAACTAACAAAACAAATTGTTCACCTTCCATTGGTCTGGCATGGGGGTGCAGTTTCGTATGAAACCATGTGTGAAGTTTAACCTACGAGATTTTTGCATCTCCCATGATTATTTAGTGTCTAGGTCCCTGTACCTGTTGTGTGGTGGGAAAGCGACACATGGAAGTGGCCAGGAGCTACAAAAGTGCCCGGTCAACTAGCAAACAGGTGCCAGATTTCAGAACTTCGGTGTGAATGTACCCAAGGTTTACTGAAGCAAACTTACACACTAAGACATCCCTGTCCTCTAGCTAGTGTGGCTATATGGTTATGCTACCAAATCATGTCATAGTGGCCTTTCAGTTTATGGCTATTTATATGTTTAAGTGGAAATAGATTAATGCAGGGTCGTAAGATAAGATCTTACGTATGTTATCAGGTCACCATCGACAGAAATAGGTTATGTCTACATGTGAATAATTTTAGCTGTTCATGCACTAGCTGGTGGCAGTGAAAAACAGCCATTTAGCACACAGGTACAGCCAATGAGGGGGAGAACAGAGATGTGAATCATACAGGAAAGCAGGTATGCCCGTATGGGGAGGCTCAGTCAAATGTGAGGACTCACCATCTTAGGGTAGGGCTGTCGACCATAGGAGAACGTCTCCCAGAGGAGAACCCCATAGCTCCATACGTCCGATCGTGTGGAGAACACCCCCTAGCCCGAACGGTGGAAACCACTTTCAACACAAACAGCAGCAGCATCACTTCACCCACAGTCAAATTTCCAACATGACACCTCCACCACAAAGTGACATTTGGATTCTCGTTCGCTCCTCACCCCTTTCTTCAGAGCCTCGGGCGCTGTCCATTTGACAGGCAGCTTGGCGTTGTCATCACATTTTGGGTCCACCTTCGCCAGGCCAAAGTCACTGATCTTCGCCACACTGTCACTAGACACAAGGATGTTGCGAGCGGCCAGGTCTCTGTGGACCAGCTTCTTGGACTCCAAGTACCCCATGCCCTCGCACACATCCCTGGAGGTGTGGCACATCCGAGAGATTGCTGTCACAGACTTCCGAACACCAGACAGCATAACTGTCCTCCCCGTTTCGTTTTATATGTCTAAAACTTCAAGGTTCAAAGTGTAGTAAAACTTGTTCACTCTGTTTATGAAGTAAACATTTCACAGTATCACATTCAAGCAGCACTAACACATCTGTGGTTTGTTTGCAAAAGATTCCATTAGTAACTGATGTCACAATTTTTTCCATTGACATTTAACTAAAGGCCAGCAGTCAACCTGTGCAAACTGCAACGAATTCTTACAAAAATGGAACTGAATGAATTTCAGGCTTATCACTCAGCAGTGTGGTCTCAGCAATGAGTATTTTATGTGGGATAGAAAATGGCCGGCAGCATGCAGGTCCTTACAGAGCAAAGCGAACAAGCTGCTTGCAGGTGATTACGGCTCGACCTCGCGTGCGAAGGAAGTTCACCAGGTTTCCCTAAAGTACACACATAAGAGATGTACAAAAAGGACAGACCTGAAATGCCTTTGGTGGCATGTATCGTTGCAGTATTAATTCACACTAAACAACAACTGAAACAAGTGGAGAAACCGGATCCTTGCGACCTGATTTTTTTCCACGCTCTAAGGCTCAGAAAGGCAGGCTGGTCATTTTCATAGCTGTACCTTTGCCATGAACTCCGTGACGATGTAAAGCCCATTGTGTAAGATCACTCCTAGCAGTCGTACTAAGTTCTTGTGCTGGAGTTTCCTGGAGGGAAGATTCATGAAACAAAATGAAAAAGGAGAGAATGTGTCCGTATCGAAAGGAAGGCACAAAGACAGAGCTCATGTCCTCCTTCTTATAGATTTAATGGCGAAAGATATTTCGTGCCGAGATGAGAGGGATGAGATACTGACGTCATGACTGCAGTCTCCTGCAAGAAGGCTTGAGTAGTGACGTCACACTTGATGTTTTTCACAGCCACCTTTTGGCCCATGTAACTTCCCTCGTACACCACTAGGGGGAGACAGAACAAGGAGGAGAGGTCGAGCAACTCTAAATGGAGTAGTGTTAAGAAACTTACTTGCCAAAGGAAGCTGCTTTAATAACATAATCAACATGCTTTAATGACTTAATAAGGATTGCAGTTGGATTAATTGGATTGTAAGACACTAAGTGCAAACAATATGCACCAATTATCGCCCTTCCTGGCACTAGTAAAGGAACGCAACTGTTCCAGTCTCTAGACGACATCAACTAGTCTGTGACTGAGAATCTGAATAAAAGAGCCTTAAAATTTTATTTCAGCCTTTGCATCTTCCAGGATGTAAAGAAAATAACTTTACAAAACGTGCAAAAAAATCAGATTATTAAATAGTATTCTTTCATTAAAAATTTTCACTGCAGTTCATAGAACAATTTGAAGGAAACAGCAGGCATTTGGTCAGCTCACATCAGGTAGACTTACCCCCAAACTCTCCCTCTCCTATGCTCTGTCCGAGGGCCAGCTTCTCAATGTCCAGCAGCCAACCAGCTGAATCAGAGAGAGGGAGGTCAAACAGACGCAGGAAGGCAGGGTGGGGCTGCTGAGGTTAAGAACTGGCACTGCCCTCACCTTTGGAGAGTTCCTGCTCAGCTGACTTAGTGCCTTCCTTCTGTTTGGGCTTTTGCAGGATGGTGGCGATGGCCCCCTGGTTCTTGGAGTAGAACTGCGGAAGTCGAGATAGAATAATAAAAAACAGAACATTGAGGTAAATAAATGCTGATGGTGTGATTAAAACAGGCCTTGGAACTACAA
>JAAGVU020000032.1:1917385-1936132 GCA_011763525.2 Mormyrus iriodes
CTGTTTCCATCTCATAATAGAGAAGGGAAGGTTCCCACAAAGAGCACATGTCTGCCTGAATGCACCGTGCAATCGGCCAACTGTTTCCATCTCATAATAGAGAAGGGAAGGTTCCCACAAAGAGCACATGTCTGCCTGAATGCACCGTGCAATCGGCAGAGATGTTACATAAAGATGGTTGAGGTTGTTCATTGCGCATCATATAAACCATGTAAACCATATAAAGCATGTAAAGTTAGTAAAATTGCAGCTTTGAACCCCCCCCTGAAATTTGCCTTTGTCTTTAGAATGTTTTGTCGGAATAATCTGCCAAGGTGGACCTGTTGGACACCCCATAATATTTATTTCTAGCTATGGGCCTGATGCAAACAAGTCATTTTTCTCATTTCCTGAAAACATATGAGCGAATTTTCTTTTGAATTGTGAAACTCTGGGTATGACCTGACCTGAGTCATTATTAATACAATTAACATAAACACCACAGTCGCTGGCTATGTTTAAAACGAATGGTCAGTCAATTAGCCATAGTCCCTGTGGCAGCGGCCTTCTGCTCCTCGGCCAGAGCCACACCTGCACACCCTGTAGCATTTTTAAGTCCATGTTATCCATTATGATTGTTCTCAGTAAGCCTGAGATACGCTGGTTTACAAGAACATTTTTTCTATTGTCCCAATAAGAGAGAAAATGATGGCATTGCCGTACTTTTCCTTGGATCAGAACTGCTTCCAGGACATACTGCTGCAAGTTTAATGCCCACAGCACTGCTGAGCTCAGAGGGGGGGTGGGCATCCTGAGCACTATCGAATACATTGCTTAAGGAAGTGAGTCAGGATCCACAGTGACCTCTGTTGTGTCAGATACTGAGGGCTGCTCACATGATACTGACACATGTGCATGAAACCCCCCTCGTTTGGGTTATGGAAAGTCACAGACAGATAAGCTCTCTGAGGCCGGTCTGTGCACTTCAGCTAAGTCCTGGGACTCTGCTAGAGTGGCAGATAATGCTTCTAATAAAACAGATAATGTGTCTAATAGTTCATGCGGCAAAAACGAGCAAGAGGACTTCCAGCTCAGTCACCAGTGAACATGCAGTGGTATTTCGGAATACGTACATATCGGTTCACACAGTGACCTATCAGCTCCACCACACAAAACAATGGCTTAACCAGTCTGTGGCCTTACCTCAATCATATCTATAAGATTGTAGAAAAACTCAGAGTTGTCAATGGTCAGCTTCTTGTCCCGGTATATGACCCGGTAATGGATGATCTCACGCCCCAAGCTGACACACAGGACATAGTCCCCGGGGTGTCGGATCGATTCCCGAACAAGGAACAGCCCGTCCTCCATTGGCTGTAGCTTGTTCACAGCTTCCAGGCCTGATATTTTTCCATGGAACCAGCTATGGGAGACACACAGTGTCACCTTACGAAGGTGCCTCTACAATAGCATTGTTATCCTATTATTATGCTTTTACAGAAGCATTCTTCCAAAGCGAAAAAATACACAGCTACCTATTGTTCAAAGAAGATTGGAAGAAAAAGTTTTGTGTTTCTATGAGATTTTGGTGCCAGCTTTCAGACTATAAACCCAGGGTGTACACGATGTAATGATCACTGTGCACCATCAGAGTCACTGCTGTCAATTACAGCAGGATATATGAACGATACAAAGAAACTGCAGGAGTTGCCTTGATGGCTATGAACTGAGATTCATGCTGCACCTCCACCCCAAACAGTTTCCTTATTGTGTCTAAGGGCCGGTTTCTACTTGTCGTCTGCAATGCATCTGTGTACACATCACGGCTGCCACGGATTTCCTGTCTTTATTTCAGGCATCATTTGTGCACCTAAGCGTGGAATTAATCCTACATGAGAAACAGTATCATCAAAAATTTTGGGGGCGGTATGGTCTTCTTTTGTAGCAGGATTATGTGTTTATATACAGTATACTTGGTATTAAAGTAGCATCTATTTTTTTTTAAGAATGAGTGACCAGAAGATATTGAAAACTGAATATTTTCAGAAGCATGAGAAAAAAGTATTCCAAACACTGTGCCTCCGTGTAGAGGGTCTTCAAAATTTAATGGGAGTTCACATTGCAATACTGTTTAATAGCAGTATTACAAAATTAGCAACTCGCTACGGAGGTAGCAAACTTAAAACATTTCATGCCACAGCCTCATACAAACAAGTAAGACCAGAAACAAAGGAGCCGACCAAAACTGATTTTCTCAGTATGGTGGACATAACGTAAACTATGCATGTACGCATTTCAAACGTAAGTGTACACACTGCAAGCGTGGAGTATAAACCGGCCCTAAGAGGCCACCTGTCAGGTTCACACCAGGGGCTGCCCGCTAAGTCACCGCTACTCCTTCTGTGCACTTAATGAACGTTTTGTCTTCTATCCTACACACAGAACAGCTCTCATAAACAGATAGAAAGCATTGCTGCACAAGAGCTATTACACATACTGATCACTTAATGCATGTATGGAGTGCTGTGTAAGGCATTTATTCTGTGAAAGTTACTTTGTAGATATGACAAACGAATAAGCAACCGTTTTCCCTGGTCAGGGTCACAGGGGGGATTGGGAGAGCACACACACCCCCAAACCTGGAAATTTCATGCCACTCCAAATATATAAAATGTCAAATATATTCTGAAACTAATCTTATTGCCTAAAATCTTCATAATGATAAAAACGTTCATGCACAAACACAAGGCGGCGTTCCGCGCGCCTTCGGGCCGGCCGGTCGCACCGCCGCCGTTTTGCGGGGGCAGGCGTGTTCCTCCCTGCGTCGCAGACAAAATTGGCAAACAACCACAATGTTCAACTTTGAAAAAAAAAGACTTGTTGGTTATCACAGAAAGACTCTAAAAAGTAAGATCTGGGATGCAGTGACCGGTCAATTTCACGCATTATAAGATGCGAGGCCGAAATAAGCAGAAATGTCTAGAAACTCTTTTAACTAACCGTGCATATAAATACATTAGACCATAAACGAAGGGATGGATGGATGGATGAATGGACTGGGTAATCCCGGTTTGCCCTCCACTTCCCACATTAATACCATGACAGAGGCACGCGGACGGCGCGCGCGGCACCGGCGGACTCACGGCATGAGACTGAGGCCGGGATCCGCGCGGATGGCCTCGCGCTCGCGGACGCCGCCGGCGGAGAGGAGCCCCTGCAGCCCCGTCTTATTGTGCTGCGCCTTGTACGTGCCTTTCGCCTGACAACAAACGGTAAGCCAGCAAATAAATAAGTAAATGCATTAATAAATAACAAGCGCACACACACGACTATGGAAGTTAATATTAAACCAGGATAAACTCAGAAAGCCACGAGGTATCTGACCGTACCACTCCTCTGTCAACGATGGTTAGAATGTCTCCTTTCCGGTAGGCCAGCTCCCCGGCTTTGGGCTTGCGGTGGTCGCTTTTGGCGACACACTGCGTGCCAGGCACCCAGCTCTTATGCAAGAATGGAGAAAGGCAAGACGACTGCAAAGGTCAGTGCTCAACGTTAAGGCTCGTAACAAAATGTTAAGTTATACTGAAGCCGTAGCGGCCAGAAAAAGAAATGCAAAACGGCTGTGTGGCTGATTCATTTGTATCTAAAAATATAAACACAAACGGTACTATTTTTTTTGTCTTGTTTTTTTTTTGTTTTCCATTTAAAAATTGAGTAGAAGTCATGCATAGAGTGGTGATGCATGACCTTTATTAGCAGTATTAAGGCCTTCCTAAATTTGATAAACAGGCCGCATGAGACATTGCAGTGACTGTAATCGGGGTTGCCAGGTCCTAGCAATGTTTTGAAGAGCTTAGCAAATCCCGCTAAACATGGCCTGAAAAGTGTCATTTCCTGGTGGTACAATAATGCGCTTTACATCCAGGTTCCAAGCTGCAACTTTATGGTCACCATAACACTGCATGAAAAACAAGTAATGTTCCTGAAATGTGAATAAAACGCTGTGATGGGCCTGCTATTCTGGACACTAGTTAGTGCCAAGGAGGGGGCGGGCACGCGCTCTGGGGGTCTGCACCTGTACCTGCCCTTTATCAGCAAAATAGCCACCGTCTGTACCAAAATGGGCCACCTTCCCGTTCGATCGGAAGTGGTTTACAACAAAACCACATTTTCAACTGCCGCAAACCCTTCTGCAGAAAATCCGCAAGCCTGACGTGGCCTGAAAGTCAGTAAAGTGGCAGCCCCGATTGTGCGGTGCTGCGTGCCTGAAAGCATGTTAACGGCGATTCCACATGCTCTGAAAAGCAGACTTACTGTTGCCATCCTTACGGGTCTGTAGATTTTTTCATGTGGGCTGAACTGAGAGTCTGAATGAAAGCAGAAGGCAGACGAACAAACAGGTGAAAGTTGGTGTAATTCCAAAAATATTAACCACAAGTTAAACAGTTGCCGCGTTCCACCAAAACTTTCCCATCATTCATGAACAATATTTTAATATTAAAATGATACATTTTTATGTCGTGAGACATCTTTCTGTGACACTTTACAGATTCTTGAAACTGCATTTAGAAAAGAATCGTTTTACAAATACGTATTAGAAGTCATTTGTTAAACTATCTAAAGTGTGCAGCGAATGCACCGTTCCACCTGTCAGAGAAGATAATTATCATTATCTGACACAACAGAACCTACACACATTGAAAGATCTTGTCATGTTAGTGTAACACTATCGCGTTACTGCAGTTATTTATCATCGCAAAAAACTGCGGTCCGCTCAGAGCCGTAATGCGCAATATACTTAAGCAGATTATAGGCAAAGGAGAAGGTGTGAAAGTACATGAATGCAGGTCAGCTTAAGCCCGAAACGTAGCCCTGCTATCTTTAGCGTCCCACGTACCAGGTCGCGCCTTCAGCCCCTGTATCGGTGTCCGGAGCCGCCGGCGGTGCTGTACTGTGCGGCTGAGGCTACGAGCGCTCGGAAAGCGGCGCTCTCTATTGCCCACCCGGCAGCGACAAGCCGAGATCAAATGACCGTGTGTGTCTTCACTTCCTTAATTAACATCAAGGCATCGGCAGCATGGCATGTATTTAAAAAAAAAAATCTTTATTTTTAACTCATTCTTGTTGGTTTCGTTCCACACCATTTGTGCAGCACATGTACAGTAAAGCCCGTAGTTTTGTCATCTTTAAACTGCGTATTATTCTTTTAAATGTGTGTAACCTGGAGTTAACTTCCTGTAGCAGTTACTGTATTTCTTCGCGTATTTTTTTAAATTGTTTTAGTAGCTCTTCAGCTCCGTTAAACCGTATATCTACAGCCATTCTGTTTACCTTATGTTTACAACTGATTTAACAAATCAACTTAAATCCAGAATCCCATATGATAAAAATTGGATTATTGAAACCTATGTAGCAACAATACAATGCACTTCTTTCTAAAGGTCATTTAAAATGCTTTTCTTCTGTTTTTCGGGTTTTCCAGTGCGTGAGTTGTGTCGTCACCCTGATGTAATAAGGACAGACCTTTCTTAAGAAAAAAACACTGGATTCTGGTTAATTAATACATTAAGTCAGAGTGTAGTGCTACTTTATTTGTGCCCCTCAAGTAAAGTGCCATGTGAATTTTATTTTCTCTTTTCTCCTTAGCTTGTTGTTTGCCCAGCCATCTGTGCCCATAGACTCAGGAACATGACCTACAAAATCATACAAAAGTGCCTTGTTACAGACAGCTCAAAGGCTTTTGCCGAAGAAAAGAAAGAAAGGAAGGCACCACACGGTTTCTGTTGGTTATCTGATACTGATGTTTGTTGTGGCTGAAATTATCTCTTAAAACTCTATAGCAGATGACTTCCGCCACTTTGGGGCAAAACAACCCATAGCATCACAGACACAGGCCTACTGAAGTGGCCACGAGATCCAGATTAGTCTCGCACACATAGGCTTTGGCTACGTGAAGGTAGCGGTGGAAATTTCACGCAAGAGCCCCTAGTTTTCCCTTACTGCGTCTAAGCGGAAATATAGATTACATAATATGTCGACCGAGAGAAATTTAATTTACATTTTCTCCAATAGAGTTTAGATTTTGAATTTTCTTCCCATGTCGTCTTAGGATTCCTCCACTAATGTGGTTAAGGTGATTGTCTGCAATTCTGTGCCCTGTAACAGGTTGGTTTTCTGTCCAGTGGGACCACCGCCTTGGGAGCAGTTCCTACTGGGAAATGAGTCTGTAATGTATATGCAGTAAGAAGGTGAATAGATGGGTCATCTTCATTCCTCAATTATGCAGTTTCTTTCTTGAAAATAATAGGATAATAAACCAGAATGATTAAGTAACAGAAATGGGAAGGAGGAGTGAACCTACCGGTCTGCCTCATTTATTGATCATTGGAAGATAAAAAAAGAGAAACATTTTCGGACCAATGCATGTTTTTACGACCGACCAAATTTTGTACACCTGACAACAAGTCACGGAAATAAGAGCGATCTTGGAATTAGAATGTACAAGGTGTTCTTAAAAACGGCCACTTCCTGAAGGGTGAAAGAAACTGAGTTTGGAAAGCTGTACGTCAGCTAAAGCTATAAGCACAGTCGTGGTCACGCCTGCGCTACACTTAAGGATGGCACTTAGCGACAGTTTCCCTCAGTGACCTGGTCATTGGAACGGAACTTAGTCGTTAAACAAGGAGTCGCAGGGAAGAATGACCTATATTGAAAAAGACTAGCAAACAACAAACGAATGGAACAGCTTCAGCTGTTTTTAATTAAAACCAGAAACGGCAAATTGGCTCATTTTTTTCAGAGTTCTGCGCAAGTCTGAAAGATATTACACAAGTCACACACAGGGTCTTCTCAACCATCATGTGTTGAAATGATTACTTAAAGTTATATTTCACAATCATAAAACAAATACTAATTGTACCATAATCCCATGTCTTCCTACAAATTGTGGCATTTTTGAGGCTTGACAGGCTCAAAATGCTATTCAGGTGTGGGGTATGATAGTAGGCGCCAGGGCACTGCATTTGGCAGGAAACATACCGCTCTGATGCCACAGATTGCGAGACGCATCAAGCCGTGCAAACGACATAGAAAAATACCAGGAGATGGTGGAATGTGAACAACGGAGCTTTCCCCTCTAAATCCTCATCAAAACTCAACTTTGCAAACATCGACTCAAGCCTGAGCAAGGGGAAGTTCATTGTCCTTGCACTTTGTATGACAAGATGCTTACAGACATGCTTCCTGCAGACTTACGTAACGGTGCAACAGCAGAGAAGATTAGACAGCGGCGGCATCATACGACACCAGACTCTAAATAATGACAAAATAACTATATGACAAAAAATGGCAATGTGAGTGATGATGATGACAACATCTGGACCTTTCTCGTGTCTCAAAAGAAGTAAAGACATGGTGTGTCTTCTCGATTGCTGCGGATGTGTTTTGTGTCCATGTAAGGTTGACTAGTGTGGCGGTGAATCCTGGGAATTTAAAGCTGCTCAGACTTCCACACTATGCCTCCTGCTTCCTGAAATCCCTGAATTAACCAAGAATTAACCACACACACTGGCGGTGGACGATGAGCCTCAGGCATGCAGCTGGTTACCATGTTTCCTCACAGGCAGCTACAAGGATTGCCAACTAGGTTTGACTGGCAGCTAGTAATCATACCAAGCGACCTTCACTCATAAGGCCAAAAGCCCATGTAAGGAGAGAGGTGAGAGATCAGAGCGCAAGTGCCCTGTTTCAGATGAATACAGGATAATCACCCTAAAGGCACTGATACCTTTGACTTAACCCCCCCTTCTTTTTTTAAGTTTTATTTTAGAACTCTGCAGACCAAGGCATTACAATTGTAGAAACAACAGAAGATACATAACATATACCACAATATTACAAAGAAAAATAAAACACTTTAATTAATTTTGTTTAAAATCCAACCAAGTATTCAGATCATTATAATTTTCTGTTCTCCCAAGCTCAGCCACTTACACCTTACATACCTCACAGTCAGCTCATGGCTGGACACTTATCAGGTGGGTGGTTACCGCATGGAATGATGGGAAGGGGGCTGGGTCAGGCTTACCCAATCCCCTAGCGGCATGCACTGCAATATGTTTTCCCGTTTTCGCCTCAAGGGGATTTTTCCAGCATCTGTCTCCTGAGGCATTTTAACTGTGACTTGCCTGTGTACAGCCAGTCCAATCCCAGGAGACGCTACGCTCTCTGAAGCGCTGACATAAAATAACTGTACATTATTATAAATATATTATATTATTATTATTATAAATATAGTGTACAAGTGTACATGAGGTACATTTTTAAGTCAGCAAGAAAAAAAGTGTTGATTAAGGACCAAAATAACAATTAATAGCTAATTAACAGTGAATTAAGTGATTCAATTCCGGTTCAAAGAAATAAATCGTGCGTGTGTGTGTGTCTGTGTGCGCGGGCGCTGTTTGAGGCTGACCATGGACAGAGGTCCTTAACAGTGTGTCTTCTCAGAGCTGAACTCGTCTTCTTCTGCCAGGAATAATTATCACATTTTCTCCCTCTCATAGCCTACAGCTTCTGCTTTCTCAGAACCCAAACTCCACATTTACACACTTCCTGCATATGAAAACATAAATGAATCGCATTCATCCATCGCTGGTTATTATTGTGTCGGCTTCGAGGCTATTTATTGGGCCATAAGGTGTAAGCAGGGATAAACCATTGAAAGGACACCAATGCATTCAACCCACAAATCAAATGAATTATAAATAAACGCGTAAGCCTCTTTTTAAGGTCATTAACAGTTTGTTCCCGGCGTTTGTTGCGCCAACTTGCCTGCGATATCTGCAATGAGATTGTATCTAACGGTCTCGTTTCCAGACGCCACCTTGTGGTGAAGTCAAAAAATACCTAAAGTACGTGTCGCCAGTTCTTCTGTTTTCAGTCCTTCATTGATCCTCAGCTTACGAAGTTAGGAAACCTGGTATAATTATAATTCTAAGAATATATTATTATTATGCCTATTAGCAGTAATATTGTCCTGTGTAAAACTTGCTCTGGGCGGGACGGTGATCAGAACCACGTGATACGGGGATGGGCGGTAGGAATATTAATACTGTTTGCGAACGGGAGGGGGGTGACGGCTTCGGCGGGGAAAACAGACACACACAAACAGACGCAGGTCGGATATCAGGATCCGGGACCGTTTACCGGCAGCAAGAGAAACCGGAGCTCAAGCGTTATACAGCAGCTGTGAACAAGGGGGCAGGGGGATCGTATGGGAAAGCGGAGTGTGTCTGTACTGAAATCATTTACTGATCTTATAATAGGGGACTATCAGCCTAGACGAACCATTTCAAACACTGTTCAACAATCTTTGTCATACAAATGTTTAATTACCCACGATCACAGGGGTGGGGTTCAGCTGATAAGGGAAATTAAATAAACACTGCTTGGATTTTTATTTGATGACCCCCCCCCCCACACACACACACACACACACATATACGTATAAGCAGACCTTTTATATATTTTATATATCGCCAATGGCGAAAAATCAAGCCCGTCGAGACATGGCGTACGAAGCTCTGGAAATTCGTTTCATCAGTATAATGGAAATAAGAGGTAACGCGCGGCCGTCGGGGCGTCCAAAGGCTGGGCGGATCGGGAGACGTGGTTCCGCTTCAAATGCTGCCATGGTTCAGCACCCAGGGGTAGCTGGCGCAGTACGGAGCCCCTGCAGCCGGGGGGCGTGGGTGGGTAACGTGACAACAACAAGCGTGTTAACAAGTCAGCCGGGGAGGTGAGGTGGGGTGGGAGGGGGTAGGCCAGCTGTAGGGAGAAGGGCAGATGCTGTTGCTAGGGAACAGCGAGGAGGGAATTGCCAGAGACTGATCTTACGGTGAACTGGAATGCAGCTTAGAATAAATCGCCCAGCTTTCGTGGTATTTTGGAAAAAGAAAGGCTGACAGAAAAACAAAGAGAGAACTCGGGCTGAGGCGAATATCACAAAACAATGGTGTGCATTACACCGGATTAAGGATGAAATGGAGACCAAGTTAGTCTTGAGATTTATAAGTGTACATAAAGGGATAGTCCAGGCAGAAATTGTGCCACATGGGTAGAGGGTGAGCAAAGTAGTCATTATTGTGACTGGAGGAATACGGTTTCTTTACAGTCTCTATTTAGTCCCATCAGCAGTGCTGCTGCCGAATAAAGCTGTGCGCTGCTCTCACGCCCCGCCACGCAGCGCTTTGGTCTCGGCAGCCCCGGGAAGAGCGGATCCGCCCTCCCTTATCACACACCTGCTGCTGCGGGCTGCGGGAGCCTCCGAACATGAGGCTTGTACAGCGCCATTCCTAAGGCATCACTCAGCACAGGGCGAGGAGGAGGAAACAGAGGAGGCGTTGCGGAACATATTACCCGACATATGTGAGTACGGTCCGGCATTTTCCACCACGCCCAGTCTCTGCATTTCATGTTGCAGAGATGCACTGCAGTTTATTACGCTTTATCTGTAGAGAAATCAGTCCTCCAAAAACTGATGCTGGCACAATTTGCGCAATATTTTAAATTGCATTATAAATAGTCATTAAAACTCACTTAATTAGATGACATGTTACGTCCAATAGAAATGTTGCTAATCAGATAGCCCATTTCATAATTAAAAATGATCCTGTGTCTGTCAGATAAATGTAGCAGATTAAGAGCAGTCATTTTGTGCAGCTTTTCGCATTTCTTCCCCGCAAGGCTTCCCGACGTGCAGAGTCTCTAACTGGCGGGCATTCCAGCCCCCAGCGCTACGCGGCACTGGAACAGATGTCCTGTCAAAAAGCAGAATAAGCTAATACGGTCTTTAAAATGACAATGGTGTTTGACACGTAAGGGATGACGTGAATGACGTTTATGACAGAATTATTGTAAATTTGTCATTTTTTCGGAAGTTTAGATATTATGTATGCTATTTATTTTTAAAGGTCAAGTTTCTGATCGTTTTCCGCTTATATTCCATATCTGTTGTTTAATTTCCCCGTCATCGTTTCTGCTTTTTAAGTGATGTATTACCAAAACACCATTGACCTGGGGAGCCCAGATCTCCTACAGCTTTTCCTTTATCTCTGCTTGTGAGTTTGGAAGTGAAATAGCGCATAAGATTAGGTTTTGTGCCATTAAACAGCCTTAGGCAGTGGTAATAAACAGCACCACAGTAGAGATCTTCTTATGCAAGAGATACATATATATCTGTTATGGGGGGTGTTGGAAAGTTATGCCCCTAGGTTATACCCTCTCTCATGTGCGTGTTTGTATTGGGGGGGTTAGGATGATTCCAAGGGCCCCTGATTGATGGGGGCCCTAAAAATTTTGGAACACAATAGGATCAGTCTGGGTTGGGGGCCTCATATGTTGTGCTCTCATGGGCCCCAAAATCTCCAGCAGCTCCACTGGGTATCAGGACAGATGCAGAAAGGATCTTTATAGCTGCGCCTTGTGACATCCCAGTACAAGTCTGATTCCTTACAGGCAGAGTGGCACGAAGGACCAGCCGTTAGCAGGAGAGGGAGGCAGCTTTGCCGAGAGTTAGGGCTTCATGGAAAATGGCATCAATCTGGGTATTAAATACCTGCAGGGAATGATATCTTCAGTTATCTCTTTTAAATCGAGATTCGGTTAACACCCTTTCATTAAGATGGATACAGTCTGTGGGGCAGCTTTGACAGAGGCTGCCTTGTGTCTCCTGGTAGCCTGAATCCCTGTGAACACCAGCAGAGATGGGCACTACGGAAGCCACACTGCGGATGGAAAACATGGAGGTGAAAGATGAGTGGCAGGACGAGGACTTCCCCAGGTACGCTGGCTGTCTGTGTCTCGCACCCGAGGATCAGACACACCTGACGTGGACAGTTTGTCTGGACGGCCAAACACCTTCGAGACGTTCAGACTCCAAGCGACCCTGTCTTTTCCGGAGTATGAAAGAGGCAGCGATCAGGAATCCAGTGCTGTGCAGCTTGGATGTTTTTGATATTTAGCTGTCGTGTGTAGATATGGACCTGACCATCAGAAGTATCTGCATGACCAGAAGGAAGTCGCATGAATGGTCAGTAGGGCAGCTGCTTGGGGCCAGTTGGCGACCCCTGTGAGTTGCTTTTTCACATGTGTACTTGGGCATCTCCTGGGTCCCCTCTGGGTGATCGGAGGAAGGTATTTTTTTAATCATGGCTGCACGATATCAGAATATAGCTGGACAAATGTTTAAGCCTGTCATTTGGAGTCCTGGTCATTTTTGTGCATGCGTCACGTAATTGTGGTGTGATATTATGCAGCCCTATATTTAATGTAGTCACTCTGTCATTTGGTTGCAGTTCTAGCTGCGTTTTCAATTATCAGCATGCAGGATGAACTATAGGCAGCTGTCAGAGAGGGGGCTGACATAGCAGAGGGCTCCAGTAATAAGTGTGGATTTAACAGGAAAGTAAAACCCTGTTCCCTAATATCAAGGTCATCAGCTGCAACTGATAAAATGTTGCTCACCGGGAGGCAGAGAAGTCGGGTATAAATGCAGCCTTTCAGTCTTTTAAAAAGGTTTCTAGACATTTCAAACCTATAAACATAGAGGTAGGGCACTGTGACATTCTTGTGTAGCAGGGTGACCAGAAAACATTTCACCTACAATTAGACAGAACATAAATTTACTCACTGAAGTGCGAACACTTAAGAAACTTTGTCCTGCATGCTGGAAAAAAATAAATGTAAAATTATATTTAACATGAACATATTTTACATAATACACCGAATGCACTAGATAAATAATAAACAAAATACCGGCAGTGTTTAAGGTTATGCAATTTTTGTCTGATTATAGTTAAGAGCCCCTGTTAATTGCATGTCACATAATGAGATCAATGTTTACGTATGAGGAATGTTAGTGTCTGTATTGGAATAAATGCAAGGTGACTGTCTGGTATATAATGCTTTGAAAAACTGTCAGGAGGAAAAACAGATAAAGAGAAAGAGAGATAGGAATAGACAGAGAGAAAGAGACAGAGAGACAGAAAGAGTGCTGTGGCGGGAGATGGAGAGAAACGGCTGGGTCCGGGAGAGGAGCAGGTGCAGCCCTGCCCTTAAATGGTAAAAGGCTGTGTCATGTGACACAGTCAGCAGAAGACAACAGAGCGTCCCCCTGTTCCGATGGAGGCGGGGCTGGCTCGGGAAGCGACCAGCAGCAGACACATCACCATGAAGGCCGGATCCCTTTGTGTGCCTCCTTTGTGCTGTGAACACGCAGCACTCCGCGTTTGACAGGGCATTCGCTGCTCGGGAATATAGTCAACAGAGCCATTCAGATCACATTATAATTCTCCGTTTTAAATTGGTGAGTACGAGCCATTCTGATTCGTTTGTTATGGTGCTGCGTGGTGCCATGGGGAGCGCCGCCTGTGCACCGTGCATCAGCCTGGCTGCTTTATTTAGCATAATTATTAGCAAAAGATGGGTTTGAAACACTGGCGCTAATGTGTGATGTGAGCAGCCAGTGTGAGGCCCAGGCGCTCAGCTCCGTGCTGAACACGCTTGTTATTGCTGAGCTTGACGGTTACACTGGCGTTGGAATCGGTATTCAATGCTGCCCAGTCGCATCACTGACACACGCTGTGCTGTTAAGTCACAGCACAGTAAAACAAGGTTTTATGTTGCTGTTTTTTAAAATTAGTTACATCTGTTAGTCTTCTATTCATGTTTTCTCTCAGTTTCTCTGCTGTTCGGAAATGCTTCACGTCATGGGAGGGATATTAGCAATAATACCTAGAGCAGGAAAGCTGACAGATTGTACCATTTCCAAATAATATCATGGGAGATATAAACAGAAATGAATTACAAACAGTACCATGGATGCAGTCAGGCAGAGCGATTTATCATCCCTGGTTTGATAGTGAGATATATGTTCAATTCTGGATTTTATAGTAAAATCAGATGAGTGTCAGTCTGCTTAAACCGGCTAACATTAGCAATGCCTGCAAGCTGCCGACCCTAAGGTCTGCGTTGGTATCAGCCGGGTCGCTGGCTGTCTGCCAGGTTGATCACCGCTCATGCTAAGGTCCGTCTCATTTCCTGCTGTATTGCAGGCCGCTGCCTGAGGAAGGTGACATGGAAACCTCCTGTGGTCTTACGGATGACAGAACCTGTGAGTAGGGCTTCTTTGCGCCTGTGCTGACATGCCACGCTGTGTGCTGATCTGCCTGCGGACGGTCAGAATGCATATGTTTTATGTATATAAACAATTTTCGGTGTCTGTAAGACCTAGCAAATCAATTACAGAAAGGCTGTACGGCAAAGTCACGCAAAGCCAGTGTGACTGGTTCCTAGAAACGGCTGAAATAGTACAAACTGGAAAATCAAGAAGCTATTTCCATTATCTCCTTTGGGGAGAATTATAATTCATTCCAGGTCCATCCAAAAAACCACAATTAATCTCCCCAAAATATCCCTAACATTCAAAAATTCTTAGGTCAGCATGACAGAGAACATTTTAAACACCAATTACCTAATTACCTAATATTTAATGACTTCTGTGATTTATATGCAGTTCCATGCATTGTGTTTTAGAGGAATATAAGTGGACCTTTAGTAGTTAATAAAAAATAAATGGAAAATAAAATAAAAAACTAAACAAAGAGCAAAGGCTGCAGTGATGCACAGTTACTGTGTCAATGTTACTGGGGAGCTCGGCGATTGCGCAGAGACCAACGGCTTGTGTGAGCCAGCTGTCATCGTTGGCGGTAGGGCGACTGTCTGTTTGCTGCGTCCGATATCACTTAGGCAGGTATTCCAGGAAATTCGGAAAACCAGGAGCTAGTATCCCAGGGTACAGGTGCATGTTACATTTGCATGTTTAGTAATCGTAATGGTTTATATCTTGCATGCAGGGCGCCTCACACATCCAGCTCTGCCCATTTGAATCTCACCTTCATTCTGTGTGTGTGCAGTTGGCATATTCTCCCTGTGACACGTGGGCCTGCTTTGGCTACCCCACAGTGCAAACAGGCATTTCACAGGCTTATCGGCACCACTCCGTTGGCTATAGAGTGTGTGCGAGTGTTTCTGATTGTGTGCCCTGTGATGGACTGACGTTCTGTATGTGGTGTCTCCAGCCTTGTGCCCTGTGCTGCCCCCCCCCACGCCCGCTGAGGATTAGTAGCTGGAAGGGAGATGGATGGATGGATGGATGGATGGATGGATGAGTAACTGAATGATTTAATGCAAGAAAATAGTTTTTTCGAGAAGATTAAAGTATAGAAGCAGAGAAGTGGCCTTTTCTGACCTGGGGGTGTGCTTTTCCCGCCCCAGCTCCTGCCGGATCTCTGAACGTGGCGGGCGGGGGCGGGGGTGGGGGCGGGGGTCCAGTGCACCATAAGAGGCGCACATTAGTGGCCCCCGAGATGAACTTGTCGCTGGACCACAGCGAGGGCTCCCTTCTGTCTGACGACTTCCTGGACACGCCCGATGACTTGGACATCAACGTTGACGACATCGAGACGCCTGACGAGACTGATTCTCTGGAGTTCATCACCAACGGCAATGAGTTGGAGTGGGAAGGTCAGCTCCGGGCCCGGCTTCCAAAGGGAGGGTTTTTCTGCTTGTAGACTCAAGTCAGTGGGAATCGCATGTATTATCTGCAGCGTTTAGGTTGTTTTTAGCCCCTGTGATTGCAGGCTGTTGACTTTGGGTTAAATAAATGTTAGACTAAGACATGGAACAACCTTACCAGTGGATTTCCAGCTATGTAATTAAATGGATTGATGCAAATTAGTAACTGTCATGCTTAACTGCACACTGTGTGGACTCAGACAGCTAAAACGAAGGGGCCCTGATGTCTGGGTGTGTTTCCCTGTGCTCAGATGACACGCCGGTCGCATCGGCCAAGGCCCCCCCTGGAGAGCAGGGCGGCCGGGAGGGCGAGGACGGCGACGGGGCGGGTGGAAATGGGCGGCTGTGGAGAACGGTTATCATCGGGGAGCAGGAGCACCGGATTGACATGCAGGTCATCCGGCCGTACCTGCACGTCGTCACACACGGCGGTCAGTGCAAGCGGACGAGTGTCGAGCCCCGCCCCCAGTCTCCGGGCTCTTCAGGAAACTCATGTATCTTTGGTGTCCTCTCCTCCCCGCCCAGGTTACTATGGTGAAGGCCTGAATGCCATCATAGTGTTCGCAGCCTGCTACCTCCCTGACAGCAGCTGCGCAGACTACCCCTACGTCATGGAGAACCTTTTCCTGTGCGTAGCCAGGATTCACATGAGATTTATATATTTTCAATAGTAATATTTTTTGATATGATCTCTTGGAACCAGCTGATTTCCTGTGCCTTAGTCATTTTGAACTCTATAGAACTGTGAAATATGTGACCTGTTTCTGAATTGTTCACGTATTTATCCCACCCCCCCACACAAAACAAGGTATGTGGTCAGCAGTCTGGAGATGCTGGTGGCTGAAGACTACATGATCATATACATGAATGGTGCCACACCGCGAAGGAGGATGCCAGGGATTAGCTGGCTGAAGAAATGTTACCAGATGATTGACAGAAGGTGCCAGGCTCATTGTCCCGTTCTTTAATGAGCCTCATTCTTTAATGAACCTCATTCTTTAATGTACGTCATACAAAGAATGGGCAAAATCATGCAATATCGTGAGGGAAACCGATGCAAACATGAAAATGAAATTTCTCTTTGGAAAATTTACTCAACTGTTAAAGGCATTTTAGATTTAAAGGACATTTCTGATTTGATTTTTTTTCTCTCTTCTTTTTTTGGCTAATATGTTAGCTTTTAAAGTACCTGTTTTTCTGTTTATCGGTTGCTGTGTCCCGTGAAGGCTGCGGAAGAATCTGAAATCGCTGATTATCTGCCACCCTTCCTGGTTCATTCGCACTGTGCTGGCCATCTCCAGACCCTTCATCAGGTACAGCCAGTGGCTTGCTGGCTGCTGTTCCACGGCACGACTGGGAGTTGCTCCACGCTGCTCAATGTTATAGTTGCCTTGTGTTCTGCAAAGATTTTGAAAGTTAAGACGAGGGGGGGACAAAATGTAATTAAATATAGTAAGGCATTATTTACATAGAATTTACTGAACATAAATTGCAAAAGATTTATTTTGTCACAGAAAGGTCATTTTGGTAATAAGAGTCAGTGAACTAAAATAAACAATGGTAATCTGGAATCGATGACGGGCTCTTATTTTGACATTATGTGCGGTTCATTGAACATGAAGCCAGACTGATTATGATGCATTTCTATTGAACCGCAGTGTGAAATTTATGAACAAAATCCGCTACGTGCACAGTCTGGAGGAGCTGGAGCGCATCATCCCCATGGAGCATGTGCAGGTCCCAGAGTGTGTCCTGCAGTAAGAACTCCTTTCCCTCAGGGGGAGCAATTCTTACAGTCACAATATCTATATTTACTGTAGACTGTAGTATACTGTAGTAGACTGAGTATTTTAATATATAAACATATTCATATTGTAACATTTATTAAAACTCGACATTTAAAATATAACTTGGTATTCTAGATGTAACAATGAAATTGTTGTTGTTAGAAAATTAGATAATAACAATAATTGAAAACAATTTTAGGTTCATATCCCAGCCTCTAATTTCTTTTACAGGTTTGATGAAGAAAGAATTAAAGCTCAGAGAGAAAGGTGAACTGTTGATAGTGCACACAACATCATTGTTAATATGAATGTATATTTCTGATCATTTTAAATGGCACCAGATTGTTCCAGAGCACCATAAAAACTGCAGAATGTGAAAAATGCCTTGTTGCAAGTCAAGGGCTAGTGAAGCCAAGGAAGGTAATGTGTGTAACGGTCTGCTGCCCCTGCAGGATGGAACAGGAACAGCAGAGAGAACAACTACAGGCTTATCCACAGGCTTCAGCTGATCCAGAGAGGTTAGAGTGGCTTGTACATAAATCCATGGTTCTGAGTCTTTTTTATGTATTTACTATATATATCATATATGTGTGTGTGTATATTTTTAATTATATCTATTTTCACCCGCATACAAACATAGGGTTACATCAGCAATGGAGGAGCAGGGGCTGTAAAGAAAATATGTAGCTCCGATCTTTATGCAAGGTAAGGGGGCGTCAGCACTATTCCAAGACAGTTGCAGTTCTAACAATGGCCACAAGATGGCTCTCCAAAACCTTTTTTGCTTTTTGCGCTACAGCTGTAAGATTAACGATTTTTATTTGGCTCATGCATGAATGAACTGGAAAGCCAGAAGTGAGATGAGACTGCAGATACTCCACACTGTGCAATAAAGAAGACAGAAGGCTAATGGGATTAAAGTAATGTAAGTTAGAAAATTAAGCAGTTTAAATATGAAGTATATAAGATAAGATAACATTAGAAGAAAACATTTAAAGTGCAGGTTGCAGTTATAACTTATCTTTAATCTTAGTTTTTAATTGGTGGGAGTAGAAGCTTCTCCTTAGCCTCTCCTTCCGGCCGTAAGGCTCCGGAGGTGCCTGCCTGAGCGCAGCCACTGAAACAGTTTATGGCATGGCTGCTGAGTCTCTGATAATGCTTAATGCCCTGGACCTACATCGCTGGATGTAGATGTTCTGCAGGCTCCTGAGTCTCTGATAATGCTTAATGCCCTGGACCTACATCGCTGGATGTAGATGTTCTGCAGGCTCCTGAGTCTCTGATAATGCTTAATGCCCTGGACCTACATCGCTGGATGTAGATGTTCTGCAGGCTCCTGAGTCTCTGA
>JAAGVU020000032.1:1936232-1963719 GCA_011763525.2 Mormyrus iriodes
GTAGATGTTCTGCAGGCTCCTGAGTCTCTGATAATGCTTAATGCCCTGGACCTACATCGCTGGATGTAGATGTTCTGTAGGCTCCTGAGTCTCTGATAATGCTTAATGCCCTGGACCTACATCGCTGGATGTAGATGTTCGACAGGGCAGGCAGTTTTGTCCTGGTGATTATCTCGCCGCTCTGTATTGCCCTCTTCAGGACTAAGGCTGCCACACTAGGCAGTGATGCTCCTGGACAGTAACCCTGCAGGAAGCTTTTTGCAGTGCAGGGGAGATATTGAATTTCCTCAGCCGCCTCACATGGTACAGGCACTGCCTGGCCTTCTGCACCAGGGAGGATGTGGGGGTTACTTACATTTTCATTTAAATTTATTTACTTAGAAACATACCAGCGAGGATGCTTTGGGTCTAAGAGTAGGGTCAGGCAGTAACCAGGGTGACTGGCAGCTATGCGTATGGGCCGAGTGTAAGAGCCCAGCGATGACGCCATGAATCAGCCGGCCACGGGATCCGGTTAGACATTCCAGCCAAGTTTCCAGCACGGCTTTCAGAGCTGAGCGCAGGCTGCGGCTGTTTGCTTTTTGACAGTGCTGTACCTGCCAGTCAGTTGACACATAATAAAATGATGCCTTTTTGGGATCCACTGGTGTTTTTGCAGTGTTCATATCCAGTTGTCAGTATAACTTAAATGCCTTCGATCAATGAGAGCATCAAAATATTATGTCCAGATTTTTATGCTTTGCACACTTTTCATTATTTTCAGGTTCTCTGGAAACGCATGATTCTAAGAAACGCTGTGTAATGTTCTGCTTTTACAATTTGGATGTATTTAATGCGCTCAAAAAATAATGGACCAAATTTGCAGAGTCATGAAGTCATGAACTGTAGTGCCATGTGCACTGATATAACACTGCAGACAAACATTACTAGATCTTTACTATTGTTTTACCTCCCTCCGAGATTTTAATGTTTCTTTATCTCTGTCTTCAACGACAGGAAGAAGTTCGTACAATATTTATTGGAGATTGGGGCAGGAAACACCCACACAATGAAAAAAACTGCTTCTCTTCTTGATTCGTTATTGAAATTAAAAACACAAGCTGCTCTTTGAGATGCTCATCCAGACCCCCCCCCCCCCCGTCAAACTGCACGCTCCACTAAACTGTTTGCTATAGGATTTCTGATGTCACTGAAGAGCCAGCAAGTGCCGCTGCAATGGAAACAGAGTCTTCTTGGACATACGAGCTGTGAGATCCTAGAGAAGCTCCTCATCTCTTCAATAAATGCACACCAGTTTTAATGGCTCACAGCATGCGCCTCCACACAGCCCTCGCTAAACATGTAGCATATTCATTACAAATCTAATTCAAGGGCGCTGTTGTCTTTGAGAAAAAAAGAAAACTGTTATCAAAGACAGGCAAACCCAGGGAAAGATGTCATACAGTGTGTTTTGAAGACAGGTCGGAGTTTTTATACAATATCGAAGGCATTTTTATTTCACTTGGGCGTAGTACCGTGAAGAGGCTGGACAAGTCAGCAAAGCTGTTTGTTATTGTGCTTTTTTTTGTATTTACCGGTTTATACCCTGTTATACTGATGACCAGCTCAGCACCAGGTCTGAAAGCCAGCTGTATGTATATCCTCTGTGCATGCCCTGTGTACCTGCTGTGTGTACACTCCCTGTACATGCTCTGCCAAGCAGATTGGAGGGGTACGGCTCTCACTGCTGATTTTAAAGACAAAACTTTCTTTGTTTATAGGAGTAATGCATTGATTTTTAAGGATACATTTCTCACTGCTGATTGGAGGGATGCATTTCTCACTGCTGATTGGCAGGATGCATCTGTCACTGCTGATTGTATGGAGAGATCTTTCACTGCTGATTGGAGGGATTCATTTCTCACTGCTGATTTTAAGGACAGGTCTCTCACTGCTGACTGGAAGAATGAATCTCATACTCTTCTGATTGGTAGAACATAGCCATCACCGCTGATTGGAAGGATGCATGCCTCATGGCTGATTGGAAGAACAAATCTCATACTCTGAGGGCTGAATCTCTCGCTGCTAATTTTAGGGTCAAATCTCTTGCAGCTAGAAGCCAGCGACTTGCAGGTGCCAGGCAGCATAGGTGGAGATGATCCTGAAGAAACAGCCACTGTTACCAGCTAAAACACTCTTTATACACCCCTAGTCACAATCTCTACCTGACACAGCTGTGTACTCTGTGACCCCATGGCTCAGGGGCACCTTCTCGTACACCACGAACGAGGACCTTGGAAAGACACCTGTGGGGGTTCTGGTTCTGCTAAACGCAAATAACCGCATCCACCAGCACAAAACAGCAGTCAGGAGCAACAGCCAAGCTGTCATCAGCTGTCATACAGATGAATCACCTGTGTCATTCTCAAAGCACACCGCGTCCCGTAAGACAATCACAGCTGGAGCATCTATCAGTCTGTCCTGCACAGTGGGGAAACGCTTGAAGTGTTGATGTTGCTACTTGTGCCCATTGTCTCAGATATCATCTGAAGTCTGTAAAAATGTAAGTGCTTGAACTTTCTTCCCATAAAGCTGTATAATACAACTGCTCTTCCACTAAGTGTACCTTCCATCCCACCGCGATGTCGCGCTGCTTATGTTCTGATTGGCTGTTTCTTTTGAACTGAGGGGAGACATCGAACACAAATCCAGTGGAACGTGGCCCGTACTCATTTTGGTGCTGCAGCAAAACGGTTGTTGCGGTAACTTACTGCAAGTTTTTGTTTATGTAGCTCAGTGTTTCCCAAACCATTCCTTGGGAACCTGTAGACAGTCCACATTTTTGCTCCCGCCCAGCTCCATTGCTCTGTCTGGCAGGGGAGGTAGCAAAAACATGAACCATCTGTGGGTCCCCGAGGAACGGGTTAGGAAACAGGGAGCATCCATTTATCTGAGAGCCCCTGAGTCCATGAAGGAGTCTCGTCCCCATTCTGGTCTTGTCCGTATCACCTGGTCGAGCTGACAGCATGCTTCGTTTGCTGAATTGCATTGTTAATTTATTTAGCTACTGCATCCAACCAAACGAAAACTGAAACAAACGTCATCTTATGTTTGCATTAACTGGCAGTAGGAAACATGCCTGAGAGTTATTTATTTTTTCTATTCATTACATAATGTTTATATTGTTTGAAAAATGTTTCTTTGCACTAATAATTCTCTGATTAGTTGTTATGGTATAAGGACAATAAGATCTGATTTGGGCAATTTTGATGCCATGTTAGTTTAAACTTTTTGTCTTAATAAAAGGAAGACCTTCAACGCATCTTATTAACGAGAAAACTACAAACAAATGGACACTGGCGTCCTGCTCCGCAGCCTTAATGAGAGAGCATCCATTTTTAAGCCAATTTTGCATAGTCATCTTCTATATAGTCACTTTAAAATAAATTTCAAAAATGTAAATAAATGAAATCAGATTCATTACTCTGACGTATCGTATTCTGCGATAAGGCTTTAAGAAAGTCAGGACACAACCGCCATTAATGTTTTCACCGTGGTGAAATTGTCCTGTTGATTGGCCTTTGGCTTTAACTTGGTTGCCAGTCTTATAAGGTTCTGATTATTTTTATATTTACAAAGAAAGTGCCATTTCTGAATGATATGCCGAACTATATTTTTGTGCCAAATTTGTATCACCCTCGTTGCGAGGCTCACCTGGAAGAATGCACTGCTACCACTTAGGGACAGACTTGGAGAGTAAAGATGTGTTGATTCTATATTGCTCTTTGTCACAACATACACATAAATCTGTCTCACTGAAACTGTGTTTTGTGGAAACAGCCAGTGCAATCAAATGTTTTCTTGTAAGTAATTCATGATGTTATCAATAAAGTAAAATTTGGGAAAATTGCAATGAGAGAATGTTGTGTGGTCAGCTGGTTGTGTGTAAAATACTATAAAATTAACTGGGGTAATGTTTTGGCCCCTTGCGTAGCACCGCTACAATATACCTGCAGGGCTGGGGGTCAGACGCAGGGCCAGCTGTGTGTGTGAGAGGTCTGTACATTGCCCTGATGTTACATGGGTTCCCTCTGGATACTCTGGTCTCTTCTGTAGTCCAATAACATGACCTTAGGTGATTCATACCCTCTAAATTCTCTGTAGTGTGTGTGCCCTGCAGTGAACTGACATTCCATCTAGGGTTTGCCCACCATCTTGTGCTTCCAGGGATAAACGTCAGGCGGAGTGTGCCCCTGTACTGCTTTGACGGTATATGGAAAAAAAAGCAGTTCATGTGTTTAGCTCTTGGTCTTGATCCTTTTCTTGAGAGAAACCCACATTGACCAAACATAATGTGGTAAAATAAGCAAAAGGTTCCAAGATTAATGAGCAAAAGTTAAAAAGTAGCTTTGATTTCACAGCTGGTCAAGTACCATTGTTGCAAATGTTGACTTTATGAATATCTTACAAATCTCCCGGGGAGTTCTGTTTCAAACGGATCTTCATATATGTTAAAGAAAAAAAAAAAAGTTGCTATGAAAATATCACAGGACAACTCCAGGGGTATTTGTGTCCAGTCAGATGCAGAGTCACATGAATTAGCACCGTGTGTTGCTGGCGGTTGTGTCAGGAAATGAGTAAGTCAGTCACAAAAAGGTCTAAATAAAGAACAAGCCTGAGGACCACAGAGGGCAGAACAGGCGCCGAAAAGAGGCAAGATCAAAGAAGTCAATATATATTATTTAATACTACTCCAATGAGTCAAAAACAGGTTTGTAGGTCTACCATACACTCAACAAACCATGAAATCCTCAGTGCCACACAATATGACGTTCCCCATAAAATATCATCCTACAAATCCAGGATGAGATTAATTCTCAGTCTTTGGCTCTTAACTTTCTCTTCTTCTCATCACTTTTTCTAACAGGCAGACTGTAGCAATGTTAGGCAGAATTTCTTTCATAAGCACATTTCCTCAAAAGCAAAAAATATGACTATTTTAAGTCAGGAAGAGCATCCAAGCTTGATATTTCAATTAAAACATTAATTTCTTTATTATTTTGTTAAACATGAATTGACCTTTATTAAATAATGCCATTTAAATGTCAGACCGAATTATACACCCAAACGTGGATTTGACTTGCAGTCCTTAAATGTGATGCTGCAAAGTCACATTAATGCAATGCATTAAACTGTGCTGGAGCACACCATTTCACATTATGCAATGAACAGATTGTACTTGCCGAGTTCGTTTTCAAAAAAGTGAAGTACCTTGAAATATTTTTTCTCTTATATGTCCTCCTTCACTGTGTGACGCTTTTAATGGTTTATTTAACTCCTGTTGTGATGCACATTTACTTGACTCGTGGTGAGGCCTCCAAACATGCTTTGTACAGTACAGCATCTGCTGACAGATATAATAAAACTATCCGATGCTGCTCAGGTGATAATCATTTTAGAGCTGATGATGACATCATTTTTTTGAAATAATGTGAAATTTCTATTCTTTCATATTTTTTCAAATTACTGTGACAAGTAAAGTTATATAGTAACAGTACCAGATGTGATGTAATTGTATGTAAAAGAAAAAAAGTGTCAGAAATTTTCCATTTAAGACAAGTCCCACGGCTATTTTTAGGTTAACAGTCAGGTGCGCAGTCTGGATTTCGGGACTGTACTTGCATGGATGGACATGGAACAGCAGGTGCAAGAGCGGTCCGTGCCACCATGCAAATTCGCAATGGCAATGTCTGCGCTGATTGGATGCGCCCCGTATTCATAGGTCTGTGATTGGCTGCGGACAAAAGGACACCGGGAAGCGCGGTGGACACGTCACATTACGTAGACAAGGCATTCGAATGACGCGCCCCTAATTTGGCTATAAAGTAAAACAGACATGCGTGCTTTATCAATGAAGTTGTAGAGTGTGGAGCTGAAGGAGAGAAGAATTACTTTGGACACTCCGTAACTGCTTATTTTCTCCTAGCAGTTGTTGTTACTAGATTAACTATTTGTTTCGTTATTTCGCGTGCAAAGAAAGGAAAGGGACTTGAAAGATGAAGTATATAATTGGCATTGGCGGGTAAGTTGCTCTCTAGTTCCATTATTAATACTTTCGTTAGTTCTTGTAACGTGTCGTCAGTTAGTTTCTATTAAATAGAATGTTTAAATGTTTGGTATATGATATAAAGATTTAATATTTGTATATTAAAATGTACAGTAAGTAATAGTTGTACGGTACTCTGTTACGAACGTGGGCCAAGCTGTCCCCCCCCACTACTAACTTACTTCCATAAAGACGCAGTTGTGTGTGTCTGTGTGTATAATGATAGATTTGATGCATTAATGAAATGTTAGATTATTTTTAATAATGAAAAGACGCGGGTTTATTGGCTGAGGCGGTGAGCGGCGGTTTGGGCGGGAGATTTAAACCGCGGCGCGCGCCTGTGCCTTTAAAAGTGGAGGGAAGTGGGGCGGCGCTGCTTTATGGTTACACTGTGACCGAGCTTATCCGCCTTAAGTTACAAAGTATACAGTGTATTAGCTGCTGCTTACGTGGGCCTCGTCTTTAAAATGCCATCTAGTTGAAATGCAACAAGTGGGCAATCTTTGTTTTTCCCGAATTGTAAGTCGCATCCGCCTGCGAACCGGTAAGCGCGGACTTGAAAGCGCTGCCTGCGACGTGACAGATATAATAACTAACGGTACGCGATCGGCTTTCCGATCGGCGGCATTTTATTCGGTGTCATGCAGATGCCAGGTATTTTAAGGGCAGGGTTTGGAAGGTCAAACGTGCAACACGTCTTTCTGATACGTGTCCGTAACCTTTCAGCGTGACCAATGGTGGGAAAACCACTCTGACAAAGAGACTTTGCAAGGCATTGCCTAACTGCTGCGTGGTCCATCAGGACGACTTCTTCAAGGTAAGCAGGGGTTCGGGTCCGGGCCCCATAGCGGTCACTGTCTTATCTCGTTAATCTGTGTGCGTGGGGCTCTCGCGGCGCGTGGGATCCCCCTCCCCGATAACTGAGTGTCTCTGTATTGTAGCCTCCTTTGCACTAACCTATCCCCTGACACGAGAACTGCCCCATGTTTGCCCTGTGCATAACGCATATTCGCATTTTTCATCTTGTTTGCTTTACATTTCTAGCCTATTTAGGTAACTTAACCATTTTAGACTTCTCCATCATTTGGACACTTATGGATGTGCACGGAGTATCGCGATTTTTCTTGAACACTGGATTTTCCAGTGCCTCCTAAGAGAACCGTATTTCAGTTAAATTTTGCATCTGTGTACATATTTGCAGGCTCTTAAATAGACGGTATGCAGATTATTGCTTGTTGGATGATATTTGGAAAATCCCTCAGTGGATCCCTGATTTAATGTAACATTATTACTGTAAATAGGCTCTAGAAATAAGCTAATTATAAAACCAAATGTTGCCACCTAAATGTAATTTGACTTAGGACTCATAACTGGTATATTAGCTGTAATCGTGTACAATGACTAACTGGTTTTAGCTAACTGGATGCCTAACCCTTCCTTCCTTCCTCTCCTCCTCTGTCTGCTGCTGGCTTTCCCGCTCGTGTGTGCAGTGTGTCGCTCTCCCTGTGTTCAGGTCTGCAGGGTTGCCAGTGACCCTCAGGTTGCTGCAGTGTTTTATTGCTCACTGTTATTTCAGCCACAAGATCAGATAGAAGTCGGAGCAGACGGCTTTAAACAGTGGGATGGTAAGACTGGATTTCACAGTAGGACTTAACTTTTAATGTACTGTGGTGTTGTGTGTTGGTACTAAGGCCCTACTTAGAATCTAAGTCCTCCAGTCATTTTCCTTCCACTCGGTTCTGTTGAATGTCATGCCGCAAGCTCCGCTCCTGCCTGTTTTAATGGTTCCTCTTCATTCTTGTCATCCTCAGTTATTACGGCCTTGGACATGGAGTCCATGGTGAACACCATCAAGGGATGGGTAGAGAACCCTGTGAAGTTTGCTCGTTCCCATGGCATCCCGGTGTCACCTACAGCTGAGGTGTCTCACCCAGAGAATGAGATTCATATCCTGATTGTGGAGGGCTTTCTTCTCTACAACTACCAGTGAGTTGTTGTTGTTGTTGTTGTTGTTGTTGTTTTGTTTTTTTTTTCTGCTGTCTGTTGGCCCTTAATCTATAATAAACATTAAATGTCGGTCACAAGTTATAAATCACATCTGCCCTTATCCAAATGGCTATTTGTTACCTGCTCTGATCATGGGATGCAATTAAAGCAAACCGAGCAAATATATGGGTTATTGTTGGCTGGAGTAAACCTTCCAATAACTCATCATGACTGTCTGTTCTTGACCTCAACTTGTCCTATAGACCCCCTATATAACCATGTCAAGACTTCAGTTCTATGACACTGATACATAATAGCTTCCATGTCCACTCATTCTGGGTCTGCAGATTTGGAGATTTGGAGGGTGTGTGCATTGACAAGGCACTAGAGAAGGACTCTTGTAGACGTGCTCACAGGACACTGTCTAAAACCAAGCACCAAGGTCTCCTCTCAGGGCAGAAGACATGTCTTGAGTTGCACGGTGTCAAAAGCACCCTTTCTGGTGCTTCACTTTCAACATTGTTCTACAATGACTGTCGTGTTCTTGGTTCCAGGCCACTGCTTGACGTGTACAGCAAGTGCTACTATATCACCATTCCATATGATGAGTGCAAGAGGAGGAGGAGGTGAGCGTTGTCCGTGTGGTGATCTGAATGAGCTTTTTCCCCAAGTACACAGGCTCATTTTCCTCCCTGCCATCCCCAGTACAAGAAATTACACTGTTCCTGATCCCCCTGGGCTGTTTGATGGCCATGTCTGGCCGATGTACCTGAAACACAGGAAAGAGATGGAGAGCAACTGCTTTGCCATTGGTGAGTGACCCCTGAGCTTCATAAGCCCTATTTTTACATATGGTTTTGGTCAAGTGATCAAAACTTATTGGTTCTGAATCTGGATTTGGTCTCCGAAATCGCTTATTAGTTGGTCAGTTTTGCCATAATTTTTTTTCGCCTTGGTTTTCCAGAGTATCTGGATGGTTCCAAATCCAAAGATGACCTCTACAACCAGGTGTATGAGGACATCCAGAACACACTGCTCAATCGTTTATAGGTGGAGTATCAGGTTTCATGAGGGCATGTTGATTTATGCTTTAACTTGTTGAAATTACTGACTTTTTTTTTTTTCCCCCCTTTTCAGCAGCAAGAGATCCTGTGCTTCCCAAAGAGCAGTGTATAAATCTGTAAATAGTGTGGTTTTTTTTTTTTGTGATGGCCATTTGCTAAATGATTTCTTGTACATAGTATTTTGGAGGAATAAGTTATCATTGTACGTCGAGTAATATTTTGTATTGTCACACATGCAGCTGACCTTTTTAAACTGAAATTGTACATATGTTTATGCTTTCCAGTGTTTGTCAGCAGCTGGGAATTTTATTTAGCTATCCTTTTAAAGTCTCCCATCTAACTCCAGAGGGTTTATGTATTTTATTCAAAGAAACTTTTCCAACCTTCAGCTTTGTGTCCTGTGTTCCTTTTTTGCATTTTATTTATATTTTGAAGGACAAAGCCTTATGTCATCATTCGCTTAATATTTACCTTGTTTCTGTTGTCAAAATGGCAAGCCAATAAACCTTTTGTATTTCTTCATAATTGTCGTCGTATAAAAAAAAATTTATTTAGGTCAGGACTTGCCTCGGCCCTTTGTGGATAACCCTGGAATTTGAGCTTCATACGTTAAATCTGTGTTTGGTGTTTTAAAAAAAAATTTCAGTATATATTGTCTTGCAGGTTTGGTTGTAACAACCTTATCTTGGGGTTGGGGATCTCCAAGTCCTGTTCTATCCAGTTATTCTTTAATCCTAATTCGTCATCTTAACTCCAGCTAACAACCCAGACACGAATTCTTTCAGTTAGCCTAAGCGATCCTTAAGATGTCACTTAAAATCTTGGCATCAGTTCCATTCATCTTCTCTGCAATGTATTTAGTTTTGTATGACCTAGTGCTAAGGGGGGTGAGTCCTTGAGTTTTCTTGTCTGATTTTAGGATATTGCTTCAGTTTTTGGAACTTCTGAAGCACAGCTGAGGTGCTTGGACGTCCCCTCACAATCCATAATAATGCAGTTTACATGTTTCTTCAGTGTTTTGACAGTATTTGAACCTTCTTATGGACTGGTGTGCCGGCCAGTGTGTACACTGTACTTCCTGGGATAGGCTCCAGGCTCACCAATACCCAGCACTGGGCAGGCATGGATGGAATGGGCACACACATGGCTTGCTCTGCAGTAAATTGTTGCATGGTTAAACTGGTAACTGTTCTGATACCTCCTGTATCACACTCTTCCTAAAATGTTTGTTTTAATAGATATGTGTAGAGTAGAAACGTTGAGTCAGTGTTGGCTGTGTATGTCTGTGCTTTGTCCTGTCAATCAAAAGCATTTTGACCTTCCATAGGTGCTGCCTTGTCACACCCCCAGGCGCAGGCTTATGTAACCAGGTGACAGGAGAATGTGGACATGAGTGGTGATGTGGCTTAACCAGTTTGTACAATGTGTCCGTGTACTGACTGAACACCGTGACACTGAGCACTTTCCCCACTTAACCCTTGTCGCATTCATTCCTTTTTTCAGAGTGCTGTCATCTGACAGTCATCCTGCTCAGTATAGGTTTGTATCACGGTGTAATAAACAGGCTTTTCAACTGGACAGAGATAGAATATGAAAATGAGCCGTAATGAGAGAAATAACATGAAACGGCCGTCTAAAGCACCATTTACTAACCTTAAAAAAAAAACCTACTAACCCATTAACACACACTCTTCTTATCTCTGCACTAATGTCCTTTTCTGTAACGGTTTTTAGGTGTGTAACCGAGCTGGCAGTAACTTAGTTGGCTGACAGTTGTTCTCCAAGTCTAGCTTTACAAGAGTGAAGAATAGTCATGGACTCCCGAGCACTGCTGTACGTCGCTCTGGATAAGAGCGTCTGCTAAAAGCCGTAAATGTAAATCTTAATTACTTAACTGCCATTATGCAAGAGAAGATTTAATATTAAATTGCTAGTATGTATTAAACTGAATGCACACTTCAGGACTATATGGTCTTTGAATTTCATTGAAGTTCAATATAAATGTAGTGTTTGTTTGATAGACTATTAAACCTGGAAGAGTGCAGCAGTCCTAAAAGCATCACCAAAAGGCAGCGTGATGGGTAGGTTTGCTACAGTATCGCTGGTATGGGAGCCTGGGGTCTGTGTCTTGTCTTGCATTGTCCCTGTGGAGTTGCTACGTTGGTGTTAGAGTGGGATAAATGCCTGTGTGTTCTGCTGTACATCACCTCAGTTATGGTTGTCAATGGAGACCATAGAGCCAACAACAGAGTGCATGTACTCCGTGATTAACACAAATTCAGATTAGCAAGTAATTTATCTATATTTTCATCTGTATGATTTGAATTATACCCTGCTTTCAATGGCTAATTAAGGCTATCAGCAGGGCATGAAAATAACTGCATGCTGTTGGCCATCAGGATGAAGGAACTCCTTATGTGACATTAACTCTAATACAGCTCGTCATTTGTGGCTACTGAGAGTGCAGACTTAATGCCCACTTGAGGTCATTACTTACTGGTACTTATTATTGGTTATTAGGGTTAAAAATTAATCAGTTAATTTGATGCCAGGTTGTATGCCTGTCACTGACCGCACTCTAATCATATCTTTTCCAGTTAAACACATCTTTTTTAATTTTAAACCAATAATTGTCAGAAAATGTTAAATATTTTGATGTGGTAAAAAGTCAAATATGAAATTCTGGTGTGAAACAAAAAAAGACTTGATAATATGACGTTTGCACAGGTATGAATGCAGGAAAAATGGAATGCTTTAGATTTACACACATCCCATCTTGCTGTCCTTTCCGGACATACACGCATACGCAAAGTGTGGTGTCAGGGCACAGCGTCAGGCCATTAATCCACCACCTCTGGAGAACTTTCCGAAATATAATCATGTTTCCGCCATCTATAAAAATTAATTTATGGCTGAATACATATTTACAGCCCTGTAATGAACGGACATCCTGTTTATGGTGTACTCCAGCCGTGCGCCCTGCGCTGCCAGGAATAGGCTCCAGGTGACCCTGGGCAGGGTAAGCGTTTAGAAGACGGATGGATTTTGGATTATTTTTCATTCCCAAAATATTTCCTGGTGATCTTGTCCAGGATAATTGGTTAGAAGATGGGTGGATGGATGGATGGGTGGGTGGATATCATCAGTGTTCTGAGTGAGTTGCCTGTCTGATTGCTCTTTGGAATAGCGGAGAGGTCTGTTTGGGACACAAACAATTCCCACCCTGACACTCAGATGCCAGGCCAGCCGAGCCAGCCCTTTGCTGACATTGCTGGGAGGCCCAGAGGCCCGTGAACATGGCTGTATGTGGGGAGGATAGGGGGTGGAGGCGGAGGGGGTGCGTCTGATATATTTAGCCCGAATTCTTGCAGTGTCAGGGGAGTGAATATATGGGCTTATTAAAACTGGCACCCTCCTGTCTTCTAGATGACAGGAATTTCTCCAATGCCCCCCCGGGTGGCGGTACTCTCCCAGCACGTGTCCAGTCATGCCGCCTGCCGGATCTGGCAGGCCTAAACAGGTGAAGGGTGATGCATTCTCAGCCTCTGGACCTCCAACTGTATCCACCATAACATTACTACCAAGCGTGAAAGGCCTGAAAGGACAAGGGGCGAATGCTGCCTGTTAGTGTACAGGCTGAGCTGGTGAAACGTCACAGTCGAGAACTGATCATTTCAGTGGATGAGACAATTTCCATTTCAGCAGGACATTGCATACAGTTACTGCCCCTCTCTGTTGCGCTGTATTGATTTTTTTTGTTCGTTGCAGGTCTCCCATAGAACATGAGTGCATCGGAACATTGATGTGACCTTCTTTGGGTTCATGTCATGACTATGCAGTCTGTCACTGACACGGGTCTATACCACATTAAGGCTATTCTAGGACTTCTCTTATGTTCTCTTTCGTAATCGAATCTGACAAATGGAGCTACAAGATGTTTGACACAGACCAAGCTCACAACATATGCGAAACACTCAAACGGCCTCTTGTCGTGATCAGTTTCAAGGCTGCACACGCAACACCATGCAGATACTGCTGGAAATGATACTGAATGCTCTGACCCAGAAAGAGGAAACTAACAGGCAGACAGAGACTGAGATCTTATCCATATAACTTTATTTTTTACAAAAGAGTTTTTCAGGTTCCCTTTAAGAAGCGATGTTTTCATGCACCAGTCTTTATGATTTGCCAAAAATTGATTTCACGTCACAACGACCTCTAAACTTTTATTAATGAAACATATAGTTCAGTCAGAATCATTTACCAGTTCATACAAAGTGGCTATTAATTAGTAAATCCTTACTCTGGATCAGTTAGCTTTTAACAGAATTCATGTTTTATAATAGAATTACTTTTTATCTTTGTCTCTCTGTTTATTAGCCTGAAGTTTCTTTTGTCAAACAAACCAATCTGATAATTCTGGTCTGAGTATGTAAGCGTGAGGCACTCATGCCTCGGTCCCTTAGAGAATTGTTTCTCCACTTTTTCCCCTTCTCCAGCTGTAATTAATCCCTTGGTCGATCATCAGTTAATAACTCGTCAATGATCTAAATCAAGACTCTCTGACTACCTTGAAAAATGACACCTTGCACCAATAGCAGGTCAAGCATTATCAGGTCTATACTAATATAATTCAGTGCAGTGTTTTATTTAATCAAAATCACTTTCTTGGAATCTGTTTAAATCCAGTGTGAATGGCTTATTTGTGAATAACGTTGTGTAATTAAAGTATAATATTTTCACTACTCATTCTTTTATAAAAACACTCCAGTTTATACTGGTATATTCTCCTCTGTTTATACACACAAATTTCAGCCAAACACCAGTGAATTTACATTATTTTTGATCCCAGGAACAGTGGCTATATTTCTAAAAAAGTCACGCAAATATTGCCATATTGAGCACTTAGCGTGAATTCTGAAGTCACTGGAGAATCTAATGTCAAATAATAATGTGATGTTCAAAATAATGAAAAATATTCAAATTTAAAAATGTGACAAACTCTTGCGATATCCAGTTTTTAATTTTTACTGCTGGGCTGAGGATGTGTAAATTGTGAATGGTATTGCAAACTCTGATTTGCTTATCAGATCTCCTAAAACAGCACTGACAGGGAATGGCTGAGCGCGACAGTTATAAACCATCACATTTATGTCAAGCGGCTTAGACATTCCCCCTGAAGGGCGGGCGCATAGCCAGCGAGACGGAGCAGCAAAGCCGCCAGTCATGTGCATTTCCTTTAATCTAAACTTACACAAACTGGCGATTTAAGGATCTATCTCGTGGCGATGCTTGAACACCCTTGTTTAAAATGTTAATTTAAAACTATAATATACCTACACTGTATCGCACAACGAGCACGCTGGACAGGCCTGCAGAATGTATTGATAACGGTTAATAAAAGCATGGATTACACACTCTGTCAGTTAGGAAAACCTCGTGGCGATTGATGCTTAACTGTACCTTATTAGTGTAAAATATGGAAAGCGCAAAATCCAACTTGTTTGAGAAAGATGAGATCCTCTGTCATTGTTCCTCCGTGCGAACAGATCCATTATTATACACTTGGATGCCAACTGTGGTTCATTCCCAAACAGAAAAAAACCCTTTTCACTGATTAGCAAAGGGACTCGATTTTATAACCGTGAACTCCATTTTTGCAATAATAATTTACTCGTGTTTTGTTCGTCGTCTTTAATGTTGTCTCCAAAAAAGTAAAGTAGTTAAAAGACCTCTGGAAGATCAGTCGGGGGAAAAAGTCATGAAAAAATCATATTGTTTCAAAGCCGTCTGGCCTGAAATGTGCTGTTTAGCGTGTTGCTTCACTAAACGTGAAAGGGGGACGCGATTATTCCAATCTTGTAGTGAAAACAGTAAAGATCTCCTTCTTTAAATCACTTAAGCAGAAAACATCTGAGCATCGTTGGAAACCTAGGTTTGTGAAATGAAATATATATTTTAAGCCATCATAGAAAATATTACACCACTTTCCAAACAAACAGCATAAAATTTACATTTTTCCCTCTTTATTTAGACACCATTGTTTCGTGAGACACTCAAGAGAATTAAAACCGTAAGCAATTATTAATCGTTTTATTTAGTCTACACGTTATGACCATATGTGACATAAACACACATTTTCACCATTTGTGAAGATAGTTTGGACATGGTGTTTGGTTTTACTCAGTCAAATGGCTCTTGTCGACGACAAAACAATCTAAATGTAGCATTTATACTTACTGGAGGCTATACTTTGCGTTTCGCGTTCAGCGAGAAGCGGAAAGTCTTGTGCCGAACGCGAAAGCGCGATCTTGCGCTTTTATGCCCCGCGGTCAGGGGGCGGCTCTCTCACCCTCACGGACGGTTAATAATAGACCCCGAGCCGAAGACCCTTCCTGCCCTTATTTGGCTTCCAGTTCTCCTTGACGAAAACCACAGCGGGAAAGAGCCTGACACATACGTCAGATCTGAAGCTTGTCCAGCTCTTGGTTCATTGTGGCTGTTCCCCAGTGTTGCTATGCGTTTGATAGTTGTATCCACGGGCGTCGTTAGGTCCGATAGGTAGATCTTTTCAATAGCTAGAAATGCCCCTGGTTGTATCCATAATAAATATTCCCTGTTAGTTATTGTAGCTACCTGTCTTCCTCCCTGCCTTTTGTACTGTGGTTCGCGGTGCTGCTCCCTGCCTTAACTTCTGTTTTATCAGTGTGGTCTGACCTCTTGTGGTCCCTAAACTTTCTGATTCCCCTTTTGTGTTGCTTGTGTTAAATAAACCCTGATTTATTGTCATGGTCTGTGCTGTCCAGCCCTGCCCTTGGTGTCTCTTCACAGTTGGCCAGCAGGTGTCACTGGTCATCCTGCTTTTCTCCTCCGTATCTTTTAGCCCTAGTGCGTTTTCTTTGCTCCTTGGACCGTTGCATAGTTCTATCAGTGTGATTGTGCGGCTTAAAGACTAAATTCTCTGGTCAAGGGTTTGAAACTGGCTAGAGGCCAGTCCTATCTGTTTATTCGTGTTATTGAATTTGTCCCCCAGTGTTTGTAATTTGCTATCTTTGTTTTCTTGTCCTTGATTTGCCCTGCTTGTGTTCTGTTCTCGTTCAGCTTTAGTTATCCTTGTGTTGTATCCTTAGTGTGTGGTTTATGTTTCCAGACCAGTTCCAATAGTCAAGAATACAAGTACAGAGGACTGTAAAAATTCTGAAGGATTCTGAACATCAGCTGGGACGAAAAGCACATCAATCCCAGCATACATGAGGAGGTGAACCTGCCCACCGTCACTACAACCATCGCCCAACATCATCTCAGACGGACTGGCCATGTTCTGCGATTGTTCAACCACTTCCAGCTTCTGATCGGACACTGTGCCCCAAGAGGTCAAAAAAGAGACGTGAGGATGAATCATCTTCCCGAAAATTCCAGAGGATGCATCAAGACCAACCTGAAAAAGCTGCACATTGACCTTATAGCCTGGGAGCAAACGACAGCAAACAGGAAGAGAACGAGCCAGCCCATCTGCCAGTGAGAGCTGCTGTAGCTGCTCGTCTTGGCGACTCTGTACATATATGCTGTCTGATTTTTATCTAGGGTGACCTGATACACCGTGTCAGGCACGACACTATGAGCTACTTCAGGTTTTACAAACTGCTTTAAAACTGAAAGGCTCCTGTGCTCGGCTAAATAGTTCAGTTCTTCTTGTGCTTTGACTGGTTTGTTTCCTTGATTGAAAGACTCATCCAGCTGTTTCACATTAACATTAGTGATACATGCCTGATTATAGGAGACTGACTAATCAGCACACAGCAAGAACTTGGCGTTTAAGTGAAATCCAGGGATTTAAATATCCATCCATCCATCACAAGGGCAGAAGTCTGAGCAGGGATTCCCAGACCTCTCTCTCTGCAGGCACCTCCCCCAGCTCCTCCGAGGGAATACCAAGGCGTTCCCAGGCCAGTTGAGATATATAATCTTTCCAACGCATCCTGGGTCTGTCTCAGGGTGTCCTCTTGGCTGGACATGCCCAAAGCAAATTATGAAAACAGCCTGAATCATTTATCAATAACCAGGCAGTAGCTACAGCAATCTGGCCTCTTTTTCTACCCCCACTGAGAAACAATTGGCAATTAATATTCGCTATTCATTAATATTCCCTATTGACCGATATTCCTTATTCCTTAAGTATTCTTGTGCCATTTTTGATATCCAGTGAACACAGGCAGTAAATCTTGTTGGAGATTATCGTATCTAATCACAAAATACACACAATGCATGTAGCTTAGCTGAATTGCTATAACTACACTTTTTTTTAGTGTATGCGCACGCAATGGACTGCCATAGGCTTTAGGCTCACTGCAAACCCTTTGCTGGTTCTGGAAAATTAAGGAATATGACGAATGGATAAAGAAGCTCTATTTGGCTGGTGTGCCCGAGTATCCAATGGAAAGGTGCAATCTCTTTTTACCTTCCTAAAAGTAAAAGAAAAAGCGTAGCTGTATCGCCACCTAGTGGAAAGTTTTCGTTTCGCTAGCGATCTTGTCCTGTCGTTTTGTTATATCTTTCTTGTGTTTTTTGTCAAATACTGCACTGAATTGAATTGTTATCAATTATTTATTGACAAATTGTTCATGGGCAGAGCCAGGACACGCCGGAGTGATTGAGTCTCTATCTGGCGGGGAAACGCTGGAGCTGGAGGCGGTGGCGGAGAGAGGGAGGTCCGGCAGGCTCAGTTCGTACTGCTGGCCCGGACCCGGACAGGTGGCGGAGAATGAATGGATGGTTTTGAAGTGTTAATCATGAGCAGATTGCAACGAACGGCGTCTGGCCGTGACGTGCGGGGCTTTTTTTTAATTTGGGGTGTGACATGTGACAGGTGCTAGGGCATCTGACTGTTAACTAGCTAGCTCGCTGTGTTTCACAAGAAAAACAGTGAAATACTAAAACTAGTGTAAATAACTGTAATGTCACGAAATGCAACCAGAGGTATTTCTTACGATTTATTCGCTCGCTCCTAATCAGAGCCGCCCTGGTACCCAGTTCCGCCTGTTTGCCCTCGGCAGTTGGATCCTTATTTGTATTTGTTTGCCCTCGTTCGTTTCTCCCTGGCTTTAACCCCTGTTCCCGCCCTCACGCTATAGGTCTGGAAGTAAACCTGAAATTCCTGCCCTTCAGGTTTTCTCTCCTGTCTGATCCTTACAGAAAAAGTTGCCACTTCTCTGGATCCAGTGGAACTGGAGGTGAAACTGAATTGCCAGGAGGCGAAACTTAGTGAGCTGGTTCAGCTTCTTTGATCTAGCTTGTCTGGCCCAGTTGCTCCCTCAGGGCAGGCACTTTCTCTGAATGTCTCCACCTCCGTGTGATCTGCCGTTGTATCTGCTGCTGTACCTAGCCCGGTGCCTTCAGCTCTGTTCATTGCTACCCTGGGAAAGGCATGCCGATTATCCTAATAGACACAAGGGCATCAGAAAATCCTGGTACTGATTTCTGAGATTCAATTCTATGCCATGTTCAAGGAAATTTTCAATCACCCCCATGGCAAATCTGGATCTTGGAACCCAGTTAAGTGTCCCAGCGCCTTCATCCCCTAACTCTCTAACCATGCAGTTCGGAAAGGCTCCCTTACCATGGGAGGAGCACCAGAGATGCTGGCAGAGCTGTGGCGGCTCTGAACGTCTACAGATACAGTACCCAGTTCATCTCACGAGAGGAGAGCGCCCAGTAACCATGCTGAGAGTCTCGGTGTATCTCCGTGCCAGTCAGGACACCGTGTGTTTCAGCACTAATGCCGTGGCGGCGGGCCTCTGGCCAGAACTAAGGACAGTGCAGGATCTGCAGCGGTTCTTGGGTTTCACAGATTTTTTCCAGTGATTCTAACGGAACTTCAGCTCGGCTGCAGAGCCATTAGCTGCCCTCATTCACAAAGCTACAAAAAACATTACAGGCAGTGAGTCTCACAGCCTTCCAGCAGCTCAGGAACCTGTTTACCTCTGCACCTGTGCTCGAGGAACCTGAGCCAACCCTGCTGGAAGAAGATTTGTGAACAATCCTGTCCCAAGGACATGGTACACCCCCTACGCTCATGCTCTGTACATTCTAGTTGTGTAAGCTTTTCTCTGTAGAAGGGAATTGATGTAGGTAATCAGGAACTGTTGCCCATGAAATTTGCACTCAGAGAGGAGGCTGTAGCTGGAGGGGGCAATTCGTTTGTGGTGCTGACAGACTATGGGAACCTAGAAAATATACGTGCAGCTGAGACTGAACCCCAGGCAAGCCAGGTAGGCCCTATTCACTTGTTCTAGTCAGTCAGGCAGCAGTGTCCCGTCTCCAGCTTGTAGAGAAATGCTGCTGCAAGATTACTGAGCAATACAAGAAAAACCATCACATCACACCAGCTCTAGCTTCTTTCCATTGGCTCCCTGTCAATCTTAGGATCAAGTACAAGGTTGTACTTTATGTCTCCAAGGCCTGAAATGGGTGCTGTCTTACATTGTTGATCTACTGCACCTTCTATTCTCTGTCAGGACCTTGAGGTCTCGGTTAGGATCTAAGGGTGACCGTGCCTCTGCAGTGACCGCTGTCAGTCCCACGGTCTCGGTTAGGATCTAAGGGTGACCGTGCCTCTGCAGTGACCGCTGTCATTCCCACCGTCTCGGTTATGATCTAAGGGTGACCGTGCCTCTGCAGTGACTGCTGTCATTCCCACCGTCTCGGTTATGATCTAAGGGTGACCGTGCCTCTGCAGTGACTGCTGTCATTCCCACCGTCTCGGTTATGATCTAAGGGTGACCGTGCCTCTGCAGTGACCGCTGTCAGTCCCACGGTCTCGGTTATGATCTAAGGGTGACCGTGCCTCTGCAGTGACCGCTGTCAGTCCCACCGTCTCGGTTATGATCTAAGGGTGACCATGCCTCTGCAGTGACCGCTGTCAGTCCCACGGTCTCGGTTATATATTGTGTTGTACAGCACTTTGGTAAACACCTGATGTTGCTATAAATAAAATGACTTGTTTTCATTTTGCAGCTACCTATCTTCCAGGCAAAAATCCACAAAGCAGACAGCCTCTCTTGGAAGTCTGAACTGCCTCATCTTCCCGGAGTCTTCTCCCAGCAGGACTTACATTACTGCCAGTATTTGTGCTCACCTCTGGAAGTGCAAGGTCCCCCTCTGAATCCTGTACAATGGAGCTGCTGACCTGTTTATATCGGTGGCCATCCCTGGCTGATGTTACGAATTTTGTACCCTTGTGCGATCCGTGCCTAATCTAAGGCTGCATGTTCACTACTAGTCATTACCCTTGAACCCACACCTGTCCCTCAGAATCTATGGTTGCACATAGCAATGGATTTTATTACAGTTTTTCTCCTTTCAATTGGATTCACCACTGTTCATGGACATGGAGCTGTGGCAGAGACTCGAACGCTGGTCCCAAAGGCGTGAGTGCTCAGCACCGCCCCGCGGTGCCGCCCTCCTTTTAAGATCAGTACCCACATTCATCCAGTCACCTGTCATTTACATTTACCCCCACCCTGATTCCACTCCTTTAGTATATCGAGTGTTAGGCCATACTGAGAGTGTCTCGTCATTGCTGCTCTGTGTATGATTCCTGCAGGCGTTTCAGCTTTTGTTTTACACCTTCTGTCCTGGATTTGTGTTCCCTGTATGAACGTCCACCTGCTACAGAGCTGGATCATGATTTGACTTCTTTCGAGTCTAGCTGACATTCGGGCCTGTGTCTGCCCTCGGATTACAGGCCTGAAAACAAACCTGAGGTTTCTGCATTGAATCCTTTCCCCCGTCAGTCATCACACCCTCTTCCTTTGGTGGTATTACAAGGCTATTCTATTCACCTTTTCTGAAGTGCAGCCATTCTGATTTTACATTCCTCATATTTCGCAGGTATGTAATACTATTCCACAGGTAGGAAGCAGTTACACACACAAATAATGCAAACATACATACAATGTCAGTGCTTGGTGTTACTTCAACTTTCACCAAAAAAGATCCAATATCTTTAACCCTGTTGCTTTTTCTACATCATTCCACAGTCGTGTGCCAGGCAATACCGGGCTACCTCATACTCACTGCAAGTGGTACGTTAGGGGCCGTGGGAAAGTACCGAACTGCATGTCAGCGTGACCATCTCACACACTTGCTGGTTCTTACACCTAGAAGTTGGTGTGATTATCCTACATATTTCATCTGTCAAAGCGGGACCCTGTTGTAAGTTGGGGACAATCAGTGTTTGTCTGCTGGAGTTGCCCCATGATTTCTTACCCGGTCTGGCAGTTTCCTCAGAAAGTAGGAACATGGTATGTATTTTGACAACGTTACTTTAGCCTGTGCTTTTATCCTAAGCGATGTACATTTTTTGAGAAAGTATAGGGGCAGTAAGTCCCTAAGGCAGCCGGGGTGAAGTGCCTTCTTCAAGGGCCTAACAGCGAGATCACTGTCCCCACCCTGGAATTTGAACCAGTGGTCTTCTGGTCACAACCACAGTGACCTAACCTGTTAAGCCACACTCCAGCCCCGCATGCTGATGCTATGTAATAACATTATAAGTTTCACCCACCCATCTTCTACCTGCGTATCGAGTACAGGGTCATGGGAGTTTGTGGAGACTGAATGTTTCCACCCTGTCCCTTTCAGATGACCAAGTGTCCTCCAGCATTCTAAAGACAATCATTTTGGTGAACTGGCACCTCTAAATTGTCCAGAGTGTTTGACTCTATATGAATGTGTCCTGCCTTGAATTGGCATCTCCAGCATCTACCCCTGCCTTCTACCTGTGCTTCCTGTAGTTCCTTCAGTAGTTCCTTCAATAGTTCCTTCAATAGTTCCTTCAGTAGCTCACAAAGGTTTACAGAACCTTAACAGATATAGTAACAAATATAGTAACTGCTTGAAATAAAACATCATGATTGATTAATGATGAATTAACATGAGATCAGTATGTAGCACAGTTTGTGGTTAATTTATACATAAGTAATAGCATAATCCTGTATTATTTGTGCCCCATCAAGTAAAGCGTTGCTGTAAAATCTTTTGCTGTTTGTATACCATTAGCTACATGAAAGCCATGATGCTGCCTGATACGATATAACGTATTTGGAGCGTCACCTTTTATCCTCCCCCCACCCCCTGAACAGGCCGTTTTCCACAGTAATCTGCACATCCTCGGTTTTTATTCCCTCTGTACCTGTCGCCTGGCTCCCCGAGACCTGGGCCGGTATGCATAAAACTTCTTAAGAATAGTCTTAAGAGTTAAAAAATTCTTAGCAAAAAGTAGGACCTAAGAGCGTTGTATAAAGATGCTAAAAGTGACGTTCAGCAAAGTCTAAGCCCAATTGACAGAGCCAGCACTTAAGTGTCATGAAATGAGGACTGCAAATAAAATCCCGCCCCAACTGCTGAGTTCAACCAAAAGAGGAGCTGCACGGTGAATATATTAGTGCCATCAAACCATTAATGTAGGGCTTTATACAACACACCTTTTGGTGAGTACACCTTTAATTGGTTGTGCTAAAATCTACCTAGCACAACACCAATCAATTTCCACTAATAGATGCACATGTTGTATATATTATGGGTCAAACGCAAAAGTCATAGTAAGACAATGGATTCTAAAAGAAAACCAAACTGGACAACAAACGAAACGGTTCACTTGGCACAGTTGGTGCTTAAATGGATGGAGGTAGTGCAAGGAAAGTTTGGCTCAACTGTTACAAGAAAGGACAAAAAAAAAGCTTGGGAGGCTATTGCAAGCTCCATAAATGCTGCGTCACCTCGGACAAGGCGTTCAGCAGAGGAATGTGAAAAAAGGTGGTATGATGTTTTATTTTACGCTACGATGCAACAGAAGAGAACTAAGGGCAGCGGAAAGAAGATGGAAAAAAACACATTCTAACCGTGACCTCCTCTCTTATCGTTCTCTTTTATCCAAATTTGACACAGACTTAACCTCAGCAAAATCTTCCTTCCACAGATGCAAGTTTAAAGAATCTGCATCAAATCCCCGCAAACCTTTTGCCACTTTTTCTTCACTGCTCAAACCACCATCTCTGCCTGCATCTCCAGCTCTCACACCAGAGGACTTTGCCACATTCTTCGATTCTTCGAGACAAGCTGTTCACCTCCTCGACACCAGTCGCAGCGGCCCAGCTTCGTGACTTCTCACCACTTTCCCCTGAGGATGTGTCTCAAATCTTGCTGACCAGCAACCCCACCACATGTCCACTTGACCCGATCCCTTCAAGCATACTGCAGACCATTTCACCAGATCTTCTCCCTCGCATATACAATCAATGGTTCATTATTGACGGGCCACGTTCCAACTGTCTTTGGCCATTGTCACACCCATTCCGAAGAAACCCTCTCTTGATTGCTCAGATGTCAGCAACTACAGACCGGTGTCACTTCTCTCCTTTCTTTCTAAGGTCCTGGAACAAGCAGTCTACAATCAACTTAATATCTTTTTGTCTAAGAACGGGCTCCAAGATCCTCACCAGTCCGGATTCAAAGCTACACATTCTACTGAAACTGCACTTTTAGCAGTCTCTGAAAAACTTCATGCAGCTCAATCTGCCAACCTGTCTTCAGTCCTAATTCTTCTGGACCTGTCTGCAGCATTCAACACAGTCAACCATCTGATCCTCCTTGAGACTCTCTCCAACCTTGGGATAGCAGGAACAGCATGGAAATGGTTTGCGTCCTATCATGATGGCTGAACATTTCAGGTAGCATGGGTAGGCTCCCAGTTGGCCCCACGGAGACTGACCATAGATGTTCCCCAAGGTTCAGTCCTTGGACCCCTACTCTTTTCTTGGAGAGGTTATAACCTCACATGGCTTCTCCTACTACTGTTATGCAGATGACACCCAACTCATTCTCTCGTTTCCACCTGATGACCTCCAAGTTTCAAACTGCCTCTCTGACTGCCTGGCTGACATCTCTTCTTGGATGACGTCCCACCACCTGAAGTTGAATCCCAGTAAGACTGAGCTTCTGTACATCAATAGGAATCCGTCTCAAACTTACGACCTTGCCATTTCTTTTGAGAGCTCTCTTATCGTCCCCTCAAAGAAGGTAAGAAATCTTGGTGCCATTTTGGATAATGAACTCTCAGTCTCCTCACACATTAGCAACCTTTCCAGGTCTTGTAGATATCTTCTCCACAACATTAGAAGGATTCATCCCTTTCACTCAGTTACTCACTGGCAGTTACTTGTCCAATCACTGGTCATCTCCAGGTTGGACTACTGCAATTCCTTACTGGCTGGACATCCACTAAAAGCAATTAAACCACTTCAACTGATACAGAATGCAGCGGCACGACTTGTCTACAATGTCCCTAGGATCTCACATACCACACCTTTACTTCGGGACCTGCATTGGCTCCCTGTGGCCGCCCGCATTAGGTTCAAAACCTTAACACTCACCTTCAAAGCCAAAAATGGAAGTGCACCTCCTTACCTATCAGCACTAATCAAGTATCGCGTCACTTCTCGTCCTCTTAGAGCGACAAGCACCGCTCGACTCGAGTCACCGTTACTTAAAAGAAAATGTACATCGAGACTCTTCTCAGCGTTGCTCCCCAGTGGTGGAATGAACTTCCTCTTGCCATCAGAATGGCAAGTCTTGTCTCTTGTCTCTGTTTACTATTACTATACTTTACTATCTCTGGTAACTACTATCTAGTTACCATTTACTAACTTTAAAAAAAACCTACTAACCCATTAACACACACTCTTCTTATCTCTGCACTAATGTCCTTCTTCAACAGGGTTTTTAGGTGCGTAACCGAGCTGGCAGTAACTCATTCGGCTGACAGTTGTTCTCCAAGTCTAGCTTTACAAGAGTGAAAAATAGTCATGGACTCCCGAGCACTGCTGTACGTCGCTCTGGATAAGAGCGTCTGCTAAACGCCGTAAATGTAAATATACCTTGCAAATAGAAATTGCAGCTTACAAATCAAGCATGCAAGCTACAGGTTTGTGTCATTACGTATATTATATATTATATATATCACATGACCTTCGCTATAATAGCTGATGATGATTATTATTATTATCGCTATTACATTTTCCCGTTTCTGTTGTTAACACACAGGCGAGGGTCCTCCATGTAAACCTCTCTCTGAAACGGCAGAGATAGTAGAGGAGATATTGGGGGCGTCAAATGAGTCCATTTGCTGTATTGCATGCGCACAAGATCCTGCGCTGCTACAACTGAAAGAGTTTCAAAGAAGGTATGCCGTAAATGTGATGGCATGACTCATGATATAAAAGAACGATTGCTGTCGTTATTCGATGTGTAAATTAAACTGATCTGACACTTTTATTCCATTTGAAGGATTTATTTATTCATTCTTTATATCACAGCATTACAGGCGATGTTGACGCCGATCCGTCATCCCCACAAACAGCCCAAGAAGCTGTTCACAGTTGATACTTCTCCCGGCCGTGGGTTTGTGCGTGCTGGAGGTGACTCTGAGGATGACAGAGTTCCTACAAAGAAAAAACTTAAATTAGAAATAAGCTTGTTAGAAGTGCAAAATGAATATTATGCTCTAGATTAAAGAATGTTGCTCTAAATAAAAGCAATTTGTAAATAATGTTTCGTATGGTGCATTATTCATACCCTCCTTTCCATACCCGAAATGAGCACTGGCGAAGCAGTCCTTTATTGATGCTCTCCTTGAAATAACCTGCATGTCATTCATGGTATCACTAATACTGTCAGAGTCATCGCTATCATCATCATCACTGTCACTATCAACTGGCAGTGGAAGATTGCGAGTTTTGCAAATATTGTGCAGTATACCGCACGCTGTAACGACTCTACTTGCACGAAGAGGGGAAAGTCTAATTTCTCTGTGAAGGACATGGAATCGCCCTTTCAGCTGTCCGATTCCTCTCTCGACCACAGCTCTTCTAGCCTTGTGCGCTGTATATTTTACAATTGTGATACAAGGAATAAAATATTAGATATTTGTTATGCATTTAGTGCATTTAATTTTATAATTGTGGTCTTCTGTACGGGGTAAGAAGCCAGCGCTTTAATGGGTATCCTGAATCACCAAGGAGATGACACCCGGGAGGCACAATATTCTGCTCAAATATGACAGCAAGTCGACTTTCTGACGGAACGCGTGCATCATGAGTGGACCCTGGCCACTTTCGCACAAGGTCCAAAATTGTATAATCACTATCACACACGACTTGAATATTGATACTGTGATATCTTTTTCTATTTGCGTAGATTTCCTCATGAGTATTTGGGGCAATTATGAGTGCAGACGATCGCTCCAACCACGCCTGGGAAATCCCATAAAAGTGGCTTGCTTCTGTTGTACGGTTTGGACGTCTGTTGGAAAGTCGATGAACTGTCTCACTATATTCGGTGCCAAGGCCATCAGAGTGCTATTTATGGCTTTTATACATTCCATTTACTCTTAAGTCTGAGAGTAAGAGCAAAATCACATCACTCTTAGAACTGTGATGCATTTAAGAGTGAAATTTTACTCTGAGAAGTTTTATGCTATACCGGCCCCGGTCTAGGAATCTACTGAACACCCTAACTGTGAACTTAAGGAGAATTCTATTCATTTCTAAATATCCATCATTATGATCTGCGTTCAGAGGCATCTACACAAACAGCAAGGTGTACTGGCGGCTTCAGGGTTTGCGGACACCCTGTACTGAATTAGCGGCTCTGCAATATGATTGGTGGGGGATGTGTATCCTGCAGTAGGCTAATTCCTTCTTAAGGAGACAGTATGGAATTCAGCGTACCACTCTTAGTACCACTCTTAGCACCGCTCTCAGTACCGCTCAGTATTTATTTGACTCTGTTTTGCTTCTCCTTAAATTTATAGGATAACTGCTGATTCCGAAGAGTGTGAATGGAGGAATGTTTTCAAAATGAGGCCAAATCAGACAGAGGGTATCTGGCAGCGTAAGCCTAGTATTGGTTAGGCTTCCCATCTTTGGTTTTGCTACGTGGTAAAATTTGTTCTTGATAACATGGAGGAGACTGTGACGCATTAAGTTCATTGGCCAAAGTGCTGTATTTGCTGCTGTACTGCAGCAAATGTATCGCATTATTGTCTTTCTCACTGTTTATTGACAAAGAATTATAGCAATGCGCATTAAATTAAACCAGTCACAACATTATCACCAAAAAACTGACACTTCATAGGCAAGAATGTTAATATATGCATTAAGGAGCTTCAATGCAATTCAAGATGGCAATGAGTCTGCATATCAGCGGGAGGTTGAACGGCCGGTGCTCTGGTGCAGCCAGAACAACTTAGAGCTGAACACGCTCAAGACTGTGGAGATGACAGTGGACTTTAGGAAAC
>JAAGVU020000032.1:1972862-1990767 GCA_011763525.2 Mormyrus iriodes
TAAGGGAGGAGAGTCAGGTGGCTGGGAGCGCTGGTGTGATTGGCAGAGTTGGGGGGGGATGTCATCACTGAGAATGAGTCACTGCTGGAGGTCCTTTGAAGGGTTTCATTAATCAAAGCAGTGATACAGAGGCAGGTTAGCTGACACTATAGAATTGATCTCATTTCCTTACGAGCAGTGTAAACATTCTGGCATGTGAGTACCTGCACGTCAGGGCCAGCAAGCAGGCCTCTAAGCGATCTGGCTAATGGTAAGAGACTAGGCCGTGTTAAAGGCGCACACAGAGCAGAGCTTTGTGTCGATACTCACATTATGCTGCCTGTCAGCTAAGATGCACTGGCTGGTCCTCCGGTAGATAAGGCCTCTGTGACAGTCTGCCCGGGGGTTCTGTAGCCCGGCTTCTGGCTGCTGGCCACTCAGACGGTGGTGGAAAGCTGGCTACGTTTTACCTGGTGTGGGGGAACTCCCAGCGGATGGGCCTCGGTACTTCTTCCTCCGAGCTCTCTGTCGTGCGGGTACGGTGGAGGGTTCTGCTTCCCAGACACAGTCCTAGGAAGTACAAGTGTGTCCTGCTCCTGCTGACTCTGTGAGATGGGTGCAGGAAACACTGCTCCCAATTCATCCCTACTGTGTTGGAGGCCTGGAGCTTTGTCTTTGTGTGGGGTCACCAGTTGAGGGTCCTTTTCAGGAGAGACACCAGACATATGTTTAGGAGGAGCTCTGGCTGGCGATGGCAGTACTGCTTGATTTATGATGACAGAAGGATTGATTGCAGGGGAGCTTGAATGAATAGTGTTTCTAAGTGATACCGGGGCAGGGTTCATGTTTAAATCCAGTTTAATGACCTTCTTTTGACTGGACATCATGGCATTGCTGGAGCTGGTGTTGCTTTGTAAGCAGTTGATAGGCTCCTCTTCCCTAAGGTCAATGTTGGAGGTCAGAAGCTCAATCTGTTGGACCACCTGTGTATAAATTTTGAACAGGCAGTGAACAAGCCAACTCCAACTCTTCAACAAAGCCTCCCTGTACTTTTACAGTTCAAAATGTAACCTGGACACATACATCTCAAGACTGGACTAATGTCTTTTCACCAGAAAGCAAAGCTTCTACACCAGGGCTCTTAAAATCTGGCACTCTATTCCAAATCCAGGCCGTGTTTTCAGTTTTCCCAGGTAGTTAGTATAATAATGACTGATTCTGATTGGCCACAGAGGCTTCACACCTGGCTCACAGGTAAAGGAAAGCTGGAAAGTCAGCAGAGCTTGGAACAGCCCTGTCGTACCTTTATAGCATCTGCTTTGGTAAATGGATTAAGCAATAAGTTCCACGCAGAATCGTTTCTGACCACCGCACGCTACTGGTAAACAGGGCCAATTGGCTTCTGCTTCCCACATTAAAATCTGACTTTTCGCTGCTAGGCAGTCATAATATATGAGAAACATTTTATTCTGGGGTCTGCCAAGCATTTATAACAGAGATTGCGCAAGTCGTTTAATGAAAACCAGATAATTATTCTGTACGTGTTGGAGAACTAACACAGAAAACCAGGCCATATTTATTTATCCAAAAAAATAATGACTTTTATATAAATGTGTCTTTAATTTTGTTTATAAAAAAAGCATGGGTGGGTATGCTGGTCCCTGTGCTTCTGCGATAATGAACGGCATTGAAATAGCGCTGTGATGAGCTATGAATGTATCAAAAAGTAATCAATAATCACCAAGTCACACCCGTATAACACCTACAATTATTATAAATAATCACAGAAACAGTGCAAGAAAGAAAAGCTTAATCCTCCTTACCTCCTTCATCTCAAGATGAACTTGTTTCAAGCCCCCCAGAACCCCTTCTAGGTCCGACACCACCTGTCGGATTCGGTCGCGGACTGACGCCTGGCTCCTTGCCCGCTCACACAGGTGCCGTCGCCCCCTCTGGACCTGTTCATCACCGGGAGTTTTGCTCTGAACATACTTGGTGCTGTTACCTGGCAGACACACGCTGTGGTGACCTGTGTAATCCAGGTGCCTTTGGCAGACTTTGGTTGAGCAGATCAGCGCCTGGCACGGTTTACTCCAGACCTTCTCCTGGTGAGGTTTTGGTTCAATCACACCTGTCAAGCGATGATGATTTTCTGTGTGTTCTTGACCATGAGAAAAGGCTGAGTTTGCACCTTGCCAGCTGTGTAAGTGGCTGGTTGCTGCACATTCAGGAGCAGCGTTAAATACGTCCCTTTTACACTTTGCTCTTGTTTCACCCCAAAACTGTTTCTCAGCCACGTAACTTGACTCTCTGCAGTGTCCTTGGCCCACAAGCAGTGCTGCTGGGGACAGCATGAACTTCCTTCTGAAGGAGTGCAGTGCTGTCGCGTTATGCTGTCTGGCACACTCACGTTGTCTGCAACATTCCTTCAGTGACATACTGCACCTCAGGCCCGGTTCTGGAAAATGGGTCCACCTTCTGAAGTTGGACTCCTTCAGTGAGCTCCAGCTGTTGCAGACTGGTGTAGCGCATTGCCTCTCCTTGGACAAAGGGAGCCGCCTCCGACGATCCTGTGCCTCGTAGTCGGTTCCGGTCCATTTCCACCCCAGAACATCCCCCGCCTCCTTTGGTTGTGTGAGGCTCATTTTATTCCCGCCATCCAGCCGGTGTGAGGGGGCTTCCGTCTGGCCGCCCAGCCCCACATACGCCGTCTCCTTGTGGACTCTCAGTGCATTATGGGACCAGTACTCAGCGGCTGAGCTGTGTTGAAACGCCGTCTGCTGCCCCAGCTGCCTGCTGCCTGAGAACATGTTGGATTCAGTCTAGTCACTACAGAGGATAACTCCTTAAAGTTTTGCCCCTCTCTCCATTCACGCTTTTGTCATCTGTTCTTCACTCAAACTTTCTTCTGCTGCTTTAACCCCTCAGCCCCTCTTCCCCCGACTCCAGTTTCCTCTCCCAGTGCACTCCTGTTCTTTCTGCCTCTCTCACTTCTTCACCCCACTGCCCTCTCTCCTGCAGTGGGGCCTCCGCCTTCCTCTCCCTCGCCCTGCTTTTCTGCCCAAATTGCTCTTGCACGCTTCCTGTCGCTCCCTCTCTCTCTCTCCCAGCTTTGGCACGCTGCTGCCTGCCGTCTCTCGCTCCGTCTTCCTCCCACTCCTTCTCATTGCCGATCTCTTTCGCAGTCACTCTCCTGACAGGGAAAACGCCAGGTCTACCTTCAGTCAAGACGGTGGCTTTTTCATCTCAGCGGAGACGCCACGTCTCCACGTGAGCCCAAGCCCCGGCTCTGATTACGCCTGTTCTGGATCAGCGCTCACCAATTAAACACAGCCAGGGATTCCAGAAAGGGGGAAAAGGGGGGCAGGGGGTGGGGTTTACAACTAACAGCGAAGCAGCCAGGGCACAGTTACGCATTTGGGGAAAAACTACAGTATATTCCTCAGTTGACAAGCTTCATGCTTTCAAAGTTACTCTTGCCCTCCCCAACCTCTTGTATAAATTTCCAATAGTCTCTCTTCTCTTATCTCATGATTAATTTCATAGTAGCTGGCCTACCCAACTCAACCCTTGTGTATTTTACTTCTTCCGTTCTAAATTCTAGATTCTGTAGAATCTATTTTATCCTCATTTTGAAAATAGACTGGGGTAACCTCGACCCCAAAAATAACACATGGGTTAAATCAATATAAGATACATGGCAAGTGGCCAAGCCAGGCCACACCCACCTAACTGAACTTGTTAGCTCATTGGCTTTAGATCCGGACAATGATACTATTTAACTATATCGGCTTTCCGGGAAAGGAGGAAAAACACGGAGTTAGTCATTTTGGGTATAGACTGAGGCTTGTACTCTAACTATGAAGGTGGTCTTGTTCCTAACTGTTTGTTTTCACTACACCGAAAATGCGAAAGAAACCCAGCCTCGAATGACCATGACGGGACAGGCTGGACGTACCGCAAAATGAGTAAAGAGTCAGATGAAATTACAGATCCTCACTAAATAAAAGTAAAAATTTAAATAACGGTAACACTACTTGATGGGGGCACAAATACTTAGCAGTAACTCAGTTACTAAAGTACAAATCATGAACAAGTATAGTGAGATAAAAGATTCATTAATGATGAACAAACATCAGATCAGTATGTAACTTGTTATTCATGACTTCAGTAGTTCACAGAAGTTTACAGAATTAATATAGTAACAAATATAGTTCGAAATATAGTACGATACACTGATGATGAATTAACAGGAGATCAGTATGTAACTGAGACTTAGTTTGTGGTTAATTAGGCCTAATACATAAATAATAGCATAATACTATATTATTTGCGCCAAGGCAAGTGAAGTGTTACCCAAATAACTCATAAATCTGGATGGTAGTGGGTTAATTCCTCCATGTTTTCAGGCAGTCATTAGTAACAGATACGCTGTCATGTAGGATCCATTTATAACGGCAGCCTAGAACGGTTGTGTATTGTCTACCTGCAGATCTGCTTTTTATATCGCCTCCTGTTTTCACATAAACCTTCCTCTTGATTCTGCTGTCGGTTTTAGCTCAAAATTGCATGTTTACCAGTTTATGTGACTGAATCTTTTACAGATTAAGTAAGATCACTCTGTTACTAGCAATATGGTTCTTAGACCTGCTAACTCCAATAATAAAATCTATCACTAGTATTTTTTAATATAAGCCTTAAAATGTTGCCTCAGCACAGAAACTGCTGTGGTGCGAGTATTTTATTGCTAATCTTGTAACAGGCACACATGTTCAAATTCTCGAGAGGGAAAAGCATAGAGCAGCTTGGCTGTATATTACTAACTCACAACAGCTGCATTCCTGTGTCTGTGAAACATGACAGAAACACTGTACATAACACATGACACCAGGGCCTTACGTTAACTTCGTGATGCGGAAACTGAGGATGACCTTTTGTTGAACTGGAATCATAAAGTGTATTTGCATGCAAAAATTGAGAATTAATATTAAGTAACTAAAAAACTAATGCAATACCTCTGATGGCTACACATAGGAAAATGCTATTCAAGGTAATAAGGTAAAATAATGAATCGTCAATTACATTTTAATGTTGCTTTTAAATGAAAGCATATCCATATATGCATGCAGAAAAATTTAACCTTTTGTAGCTATCCAAGAATGCTTCCAGGGGCAATTAACAATCTTAAACAATAAAGTTAAAGGCATGATATAAAATGCTTAAATAAAAGACAAAAACAAATTAAATCCAAAGCAATTCCAATGTAAACTATTGTTAATTAACCTTTAGGACTTATTGGCTAACGTGTTTCCAGATTATAGTCTCTTCTGGCTTAATTGTTAAACTCTTTCAAAACTGCGAGGAGAAAATGATACCCAAAATAGGATAAAATAAGTATCCGTTCAAGGATCTGAAGGCAAGTCTTCAAGTAAAGAAATAACAGTGGCTATTTCTTACACCAAAAATATAAAAACAGCAAAAAGACAAATGTGTTTAATACAAATAACCTAAGTGGGAGGAGAGCAATGTTATCAGGTCCTACTAAAGCTACAATGTAAGATTATTTAAGGTATGTCTCCCTCCTAAAGTATTCCTGCTGCAACAAAATATATTTTTGAAGCATTTAGAAATACTGGCTGTTTTCACAACCGCGTTTCTATGGAGACACATTAGCCAAGCACATTTAAGTTATATGCGCTTTTACAATTAACCATGATAACTGCCCACTTGAAAGCCCTTTTTATGAATCATTAAAATTAAGTTAATATTCTTTCTTCAGACATAGCACTTTCGTCCTGTAACCATTAAATTATCATACTATCGCTGATGTTCTTGAGAGAAGAATTGCTTCATGTCACGCATTTAGAAAGGTTGCCCGGAAACGTGATAAAATAAAATGTTCACAGATCTCAGCGCTTAACCCTGCCTGACAAACTTCCTTGGTGGGTCATTATATTGTTAAAGTACAAACTTTGGAAACTCCAGAAAAATTCTGTAACAGAAAAACCCTGCAGTTTTTGTGAAAAAAGAAACGCAAACCAAAGCAGGGGATCATGAAATGAGCACTGAACCCCAAAGTGAGTGTCTCTCAAATTATGTTAAAAACTGCTTTTAAATTCACTGCTCCCTGAGCCATTACAGAAAAGATGAACAATTTATTTCTTAAAAAAAAAGTAATTCAGATGTTTTTCCATTAGAAAAAGCACACTAAAACCACCATTTACATATATTTGTTCAGGAGACCAGGAAAATCTAAATGAACCAAAACAAGATTACATTCAACTAAATACAAAAAATATATATAATATCATGGAAAATAATAGCATTAACACAATAGGTTGTGTCAAATGAAATGTGTTGACCCAATTCACAATGGACCGCCTGTTGACTTTAATAACAAGCAGAAACCTCAAGAGAATTACCCTGAGATGCCACACTTTATAGAAACCTTCTTAGGATGAGAAAATAAAGGGGCAACTTCCATTACAATGAGTATGAACTGCACCAGCTTTTGGAGGACACACCCCTATCAGCACACATTCCCATGGCCTCCCAGTTGGTGAAAGGTGTCCAGGAACAGTCAAGTGCTATGTACAATGACACACCAATACCCCCGCCCCCCAAAACAAAGTTAAGCAGAGTCGTCACATTTTGGATGACATAGTAACCAAATAGTAGCCAAATGTGTGAAACATAGACATTACCCCTAAAAGTAATATTTATGGGTCGGAATCACGGCTTGTCATAAAACAGTTGTCCATTTAACTAGCTGAATTGTTTTTTGCATATCATAGTACTTTATGATCGTGTCTGCAAGTGCTTCTTCCTTATACTAAAGCAAAGAAAAGGCTCACAAATACAAAATAATCACATTCACAAGAGAAGAAATCATTTGTGTGCTATAGTACGATGTAACAATCAAGTCAGGAGAACATTGATCATCCTTCTCCTTGGTCACATTGAGCAGTGGTGGGGGGTTGGATTGGAAGGACACAGCTTGAGACAAAAGATTGGGGGGGGGGGGGACGCACGTGTCACAATCTCAAGAAAAACTGTAAAAGGAAGAGCCAACTAAAGCTGCTTTTTGAACTTCTCCTTTAAAACTTGCTTGAGCAATTCACAGAGGGCTTATCTTGCAGTAAATAAAGCACTTCCAGGGCCTGCAAACAGAACTTCTGCTACTTCCCTTTTCATAGTTACCAGTCTTCCCAACTGGCTCTCCAGCACTCTGAAAATGAAGATTCGGGAAGGTTCTGAAGATATTTTACAGCGAAAAGGGTTCATTGAATGTATAAAAACCTTCATTCATTTATTACATAACCCAACCTGTCAACTAGACCACTTCACATCTACAGTGACCATCACAGTTCAATGTTAGTGAACAAAACTAATACAACAGCAGAAGGGGACAGTAGTCTTGTGAAACAGCCATAGAGAGAAGAGGATCTAAGCATTTTAAAAACCATGGTCTGAACCTTGGTATTCTACAATTTATCCAACAAGGGTTTAGTTCTCATTTTCAGGATGGAAATGAACCTCTGGGCCAGACCTGTATCCATGGGTTCTAAACACAGTGTAACTGTAAGAGCAAACAAAAAAAAAAAAAAACACGAAAACGTCCACAGACATTTATTAAAAGAAGTGGTAGCACAAATGTCCAGGATATCAAAGGCTGCCTTCGTCGAGTAGCTTGTTGACGCCATCACAGATTTTTTGCAGGTGTGGACGGTAAATCTCTGACGGCCCATACAGTGCGGCCAGGAAGTCGCAGTCGGCAAAATGGTTGAACACGTGGTTGACACGGGAATGAGACTTTGCCGTGAGATGCCGGTTGATGGCTTGGTGCAGCAGCTCACGACACTCGTTGAGGATATTGCTCATGACCCGTCGGTCAAAGGTGAATTCAATCTGGTGGAAGCTGACTGCAGTCATGGCCAGAGTATGCACCTTCTTGCGGAAATTTTCCACCAGCACCAATTCCTCACTGTTGAACTGGTTGTTGCGGTAAAGCACACCCAGTTTCACCACCATCTTGATCAGGTTCTTGATGATCTTCTGAGCCTCCTTTCGATTGCGAGTATACTCTTTGGTCACACGGTAAAGCTCATCTAACACCTCGCTGCTGGTGTCATCAATGAACATGTTGGCCATGGTTTTGGTAGCCATCTTACTCATCAGTTTCTTCTGAGCCTGGAGGGCCAGGTTCTTAGTGCTGAAGGAGTCCATGGTATCTAGAAAGAAAAAAAAGGCAGAAAACAGTCTGAAGGAGCTGTACAGCCACACCCTCTACTGACACACTGGTCCTCCTCAAAATTAAGCTACAACTACTTTTAAATATATGGGACAATTAACCTCAATGAAGAAAAAAAAAAGTACATCTCCATCCCTGGGTTGGTAAGTAGACGTAATGCTATTGCCCTAAGGAATGGCCACACAATATATGAGGCCTTAAAATGAAATGATTCCGCTTTCCATACGTACAAGAGCAGCCTGAGATGTGGGCAACACCTTCCTTACAGATTCCCAGGAGAATGGCTACATGGTGAAGCCAGTACAGACAGCAAAACAGCTGAATATCATGAGACCAAAGACAGCTTAAGGCCAGGGTCTCCGAAACAAATGATCTTTATAAAAGAGGTTTCCACCCTTCAAAGTTAAAAAAAAAAAACCTACGACTAAATGCAAAACTGCATTATACTCTGTAGAAACCAGAAATTGACAATTCAGCATTGCCATACAGCTCATTTTTAATACAAGCTATTTTAACTGCAGTTCTCCACACAAGTGTTCCTTGATACTGTTGACAGTAGTAATTGCCCATTAAACCCTCCAAATGCTTTTAAATTCATATTGCATTTATTGAATATTTTAATTATAAATCAAGAGCACGCACAAAAAACTAAGCCATAATAATAATTGTGTGCATTTTAAATGAAGATTAAAGTTTTGTTCAGTGTGGTTGAGTTTAATTTTAGGGGCTCATTAATCCCACTCATGTCAGGGAACCTGTCAAAGTGAACTCATGAGTAATACTGCAACATGAAGTCTAGATTTATCTTGCTCAAGTCAAAGGACTTCCTGCTTAAGATCTGGCATGTACTCAGGAGTTTACATTCACACAAAGCCAATGAATGACACAAACTCGGGAAAAGTCTTTTCCACTTATTTCTATTAAAAAAAAATCTGTAGGGTACAAATTGGAATTCATATGGAATCCCATTGTTGAATATAAAACAATGTCTTTCATGGAGTAACAACACAGTTTTTGGTGTACATATTAAAAGGCATGTTGTCCCTACACCATATCTTAGTAAAGCTTGGGCCAATAAAATGAATTTAGGCAGTTCCATATTCATCAACAAGTTTAAACATAAAGTATACAAAAGAATAGAAATTAATGAATAAACCGAAGAAGAATTAAAACATAACATTTACAAAAAAATCAAACACAAAGCCACTGAGTAAGATCTTAGAAACCAAACCACAGGCGCACCAACACACTGGGGATTTAATAAAGGACTGTTTCTCATTCCAGCATCTCTGGAGATCCTCCTAAGTACTCACCCTCCAGAATATCTAATGTGGTCGCCTCCTCCATGCTCAGCAAAATGTCGCGCGGAAAAGAAAAAAAGCTGTTGCGGCCTGTTTGCCCAGACTGACAAACCTAACACGGTGCTGGAGAAGCCAGCTTATTCAAACTGATTGTTTCAGGTGAGGAAGTCAGTGAGTGGTTGCAGCTGAATCTCTTTCCCGCCTTCTCAACAGTTGCTTTCAGGAAAAATGACAAACCCCAAGGTTTACCCTGCAGCTTGGTATAGTTTGTCATCAAGCTGTAAGTAAAAATACTTAATAGAACCTTTCACTAGCATCATCTGTACCGGAATTATTTCTTGTGTAAAATAAAATTCTGTCAAAAAAAATACCTGAGGAAACCTTGTTCTGCCTTGGTCCATAAGGAGAACATTTCTATGTTTCTCACTGTGCGAATTACATTATACATGTGAATTAAATAAAATTGTACCAGCCTGTTTACACCCTGTGCATGCTGGGTAAGCATTGGGAAGATTGATCAATAGATCTTTTATACCACAAAACACATGTATCATGACACAGCACCTGATTTATGTTTTTACCACTTTTCTATTGGTTCAGTAGAGTCATGTGACCTAAAATTTAAAATTCCAGGTCTCAATTCAGTTTTGTTCTTTGTTATACAGCAAAGAATCCTATCCCTGGAGTGGCAGTGTGTCCTTTTTAGCTTTCTGTAAATAGCAAATGCATCCACTCCAGCCGACAGAAAAACGACGATGCTGACTTCATGCGCTTTGGTCCCAGTTTTTCCAGCCCTGACCCTCCTTCACCAACCTGATGCTATCTGCTATCCACTTAGTCTTCCCCTACCTACTTTTAAGGCTTTACTTATACTCAGTAACCAATTTATTAGATACACCTGCTTGCTAATACAAACAGCCTGGTCCAATCACAGGGCTGCAACCGAATATATATAATATGCAAACTTGGTCAAAAATCTGATCAAAGTGCTTCTGCATGTGATGTGATTGTTGGTGCCATGCATGGTGGTTCCAGCATCTCAGAAAGAATCCTCCCTCCTGGGATTTTCAGACTGCAGTGACCTTACAAAGAACGCTGTCTGCAACAAGCAATATGTAGTCAACGGCATTTTTGTGAGCAAAAACACCGTTAATGAGGGGGGGCAGGGGACAATGGCCAGTCTCAAAGCTAACAGCAAGGCCACAAATAAACACACCAGCTCTTAAGTGGCAATGGTAGCCTAATGGTTAGAGAAGCAAGCTTGTAATTGGATGGTTGTTGGTTCAAATCCCTAACCGGCAAGAGCACTCCTCCCTGGGCACTAAATAATAACTGCCCACTGCTATGCTGTAATGTCACATATAGGTTAAACGCAGAGGACACATACTTGTGGCTTCTCTGAGAGTACAACTCATTCTGCCTTTAAGTGGTTCTAAAGGCAAAGGTGGATCCTAGCCAGGACTAGCTGGGTGCACCAAATAAAGCGGCCACTGAATGCATACTGCCCTTGTACCCTTATTTCAAGCAGTTCTGTGGCTTGCTGTTTGCCCAAACCCTTCCACATTCCAATAGGTATTTTGTCTTGTCTGCCAAGTGTTGCCTTTACTTCAAAACTGCACATTCCATCATTTTCAGTTACAGATCAGATTCACGTTACATATGTCTCTGCCATAAACTGCAATTAAAATGTTCTGCGAATGACAGAGCATCTTGTTCACAACCTCAGCAATGTTTAGTATCTCCTAGGAGCTACAGTGTTTGTTTTGTTGCTGTAATGCAAGTTTACCGACTAAGGAGTTACAGTTTAGTGCAGCTGTAAAACACAACACTGCTGTACCTTACACTTAGTGTACGTAAACTTGGTTAGAAACTTATAAATGACCGAGTACACAGTCTCATTACATGAGCACAGATAACATTTACCTATACATCATTACGCAAACATATCATATCATAATTTGACCTGGACCACAGGACTGATGACATTAGCAATTGTAGAAGTCATTCACCTCCTTCTTCCATGCCATGGAGTGGGACAGCATGGTGACAGGACAAAGTGAAACTACAGACTAAATCTGGAGCTCACCTGTACATTGCTGTATAGAGTACATGCAGCCCGGCACTCTGCTCTGTATGGCTATGTGCTTACACAAAATTTCTGTCAAAGAACAGTGAATTCCACTTACAAGTGACAACCTTTTGAATATAGTAATTTAAAGTACCCACTTAGATTTCCTAAGACTCACTGTGCCATTAAATTAAGAGCGCATAAAACTGGTCACAAATCCATAATGTATATTTCCAAATATTAAAACAAGTGGGAAATGCCCGTCAACATTTTCGACAGAAAAAAAACTAACGAAGCATTATTCAAAAAGGGCATGGATTTTCAGAACAGCTGCAGCAATTGTTATGTACAAGTTACAAACAGGACAAATCAAAAGAATGCAAGCGGATCCAGCGGGAGACAAAGGACACATTCCAGCTGAACAAACGCAGGATGCCAGCCCCCAAACCGGTTGTTTCCACAATAATGATAATAATGATTCAAGTGATTAATACTCGGAAAGCCCTGTTGGCAAAGGGACGGGTATATAAGAAAATGATAAACAGAACCTTACATTGAATTAAATAATTTTATTCAGCACGAAAAATCTCCATCCTCAAAGAAGGTAAAGTTACGATGATCATTATTACCATCATCCATCCATCCATCCATCCTCTAACCACTTATCCAATATAAGGTCATCGGGGTAGCCAAAACCTGTTTCAAGCTGCACTGGGCACAAGGCAAATAAAGATTGTTAATCGCAGTGCAATACAAGGAAATAAGTAGAGTAGAGCAAAACTGTCACTCTTATAAGGAAATACGGAGTACAAATAACGGTTGCTGGCCGGCCACATTCTTGTGTAGCAATCAGCAGGTCTGCAGACCTTCCTAAGGTGTTTACTGCGAGAGGCCTGCGTTGCCACGGCAACGGCCAAAGCGGCCGTCCCGGGTGAACTTTGCCATCTGTAAATGAGTTACTGCGTATAAGACACACAAAACGTCCAGAAAGCAATAGCACACAATAATATCCGACAGGATGGTTTTAATAGGCCGATTTCGCTAGCGGGGTGCTCTTTTGGGTTTTATAGTAACAGTTCTTTCGACAGTCGCGGAAAATTGTACTACTTCACATGCCACTAAGCTACTAATACTGATACGGAACAGTAAAATCCTTCCAGTTAAAAAGGAAGGTTTCACGCATCACCCCAAAGGGCGATGCTGACTACATTAGCGCAATTTGGTAACAAGGTTAACGACGCGTCCTGTGAACTGCGGGACGTCAAAGCGAAAAAATACACGTCGGAGGGGTGCAGATCGTACCCATTTGCGAGTAAGACAAAAAAATGTGCTCATAAATCTCATAATTTTGACCATGCAGAAAATATAGGCTGTTCCTGTCCAGAATACTAAAAGATTTAATACGCAATTAATCATTCAGTAATAAACACGTGCGTTTTACGCTTGATGCAAGATGACAATGTGAAATGGTTGTACTGTTATTTGAAACAACTATTCCACTTCCCTATAATAATACGTCAGCATTCTGGAAAAAAACGAGGGTAGGCTAAAAAAATGCACATTATTATTATTATTATTATTATTATTATTATTATTATATAATAATAATTATATATTATATTATTATAATAATATAATAATAATAATGCTAATAATAATACAGTTGTTATAATCCTAATTAAAGTGATATTTGTTCAAAGTCTTTACTAGTTAACTAGCACTACTTTTATGATGTGCACAGTAAGAGACAGGCGTCGAAAAGCGCAGAAGGGGGCAGACAGTCAGCCACCCGGCCGGGCAGGCGTTATCTGGGTGACGGCACCTGACACTTAATCCAGACCAACAGCAGCGGCAACAGTGTGTTTGCATACAATGGAAATGAAAAAGCAATCAAACCTACTAACCGCAACTGAAATAATTGACAAGCAAAATAACACCGACAGCAGTAACAACGGGATAGTACCGCGCGGTGCACTGGCAGCGGGCCGGTGACATTAGTGCGCTCGGCGGGCTTGCGGACAGTGATGCCCGTCGGCCGGCCGCCTTCCAGCCCAGCGCGGGGCTTCGCACGCAAACCCGGCGCCTCCCGGCGTCCGGAGCGACCCCGCTGCTCTTACCTTTCCGCCTGGCGCTCGAACCGGACCCGGGTCTGATGGGGGGAGCCGCGCTCCGGTGCAGCGTCTACAAACTCAATAGGCAGATAAATCCCGGACCTTCATTGTTAAGGCGACCTGGACGCCTCCGCCGGCGGAGCAGCCTGTCACTAACTATTCCACGGAGCCGTTGTCAGTATCGGGTAACTAGGGCTGTGTAAATAATTGAAGCTGTTCTTTCGCCCCGTCTCTCCGTTTACTCCTGCTGCCTCTCCGTTTACTCCTGCTGCCTCTCCGTTTACTCCTGCTGCCCCTCACTCACTCCCCCTGCCTCTCAGTTTACTGCTGCTGCCTCTCCCTCTCTCCCCCTGCCTCTCCGTTTACTCCTGCTGCCCCTCCGTTTACTCCCGCTGCCCCTCCGTTTACTCCTGCTGCCTCTCCCTCTCTCCCCCTGTCCTGCTCGCCGCTCTCTCTAGCTTACAGCCACTTGTAACCGGACTCCTCCTCCCTAAAAGTTTCAAACTTTAAAGGGGCGTGTCCCCCCACCAGACGGACTTTCAAGTCCACCAATAGGATGCAGCCTCTTCATCCTCACATCCAATCATTTTAGGCTTTCGGCACGTTATAACAGCCTCTTCTACACCCGCGTTCGGTTTCCAGTAATTATCCTGAGAGAGGACCGAGTCCGAGGCTGAGAGTTTCTTAAAGGAAATAACATTAGGTAAACAATAAGTAGGAAGTCAGAAAAGGGGGAAGGGAAAAAACTGGCCTGTGGATTTATAATAAGAGCAACGACAAACCAGATCTAAAATATACAATTTCAAAATGCTCAAGGAAGTAATTGAAAAAAAACATTTGATTGTCAGCTGTTTTTGGAAATGTATATGTCGTTGCGTGTACTTATCAAACACGTAATGATAGAAACACTCAATTCATTCATCTACATTTTGTAAACAGATGTTTTATGAATAGCGCATTGTTATACATTTCCATGTGACGAACCTAACAGTTCACAGGAATTCCGTCTATTAGGGACGGATCCGTCCTTCCCAAGGTATCATTTTGTAAAGCACATTTAATCTCCCACGATTTACAGCTATGGAGGACTTAATATGCAAGTGGCTCTGCGCAAACACACATTTAACAGGAAAACTTAAGTATTCAATTACTTCCCCTGATAACCGACCCATATTGGTCAAACCAAAATATGCCACTAAAATACACACATAGATTCTTCTTTTCTTGTGTAACCCAAATTTGTTTCATTTTTTCCTTAAATAAAATTTAAATATGCGGTACACGTGTCTTATGTACCAGTTTAAAAAGTATAGAAAAATGAATTTGCCTTTATAGTATCTAAATAAATAAAAGTACAATTAATAGATGCATTGTAGAAATATGCATGCTATAGAAATATGAATACAATTAAAAGATAATTAATAGAAATATGCATACTAAATCTGATAAAAGTATTGCTTTTACAGGTCTAATAAAGACAAATATTGTTTAGTTACAAATGAAATCTAATTACAGCATTGTTTATACACAGAGGTGGATAAGGAAATGGAGAAAAACACATAATCACATGAAGGACTGAATAAGGAGTAGGGCCACGCTTTGCCTTCAGAAGAGCTACAGACGTTGGAATGCGGGGCAGCGGGAGCGCGCCTAGGCAAACATCACGGCCGGCGCTCTGCACCCCCCCCCCCCGCCTGCTTCGGCCGCGGCCAAAGCAAATGCGCGCCCGGTGAGAGTGTCAGGAGTGCAACGTGGCTTGTATAACCAAATGTTGCTCATTTTGAAATGTTGTTCTTCTTCCTGTCACCATTAACCTAACAGCATCCTCGTCCCTACTCCTCTTCCCACGCTGCGACCGCATGGCGCCCCCAGTCCGAGACACAGTGAAGCTGGCTGACAGCTTGGTCGCCCACATCACGGAGATGTTCTGAGGTGGCATCGCCGAGGCCAGGAGTACTGCTAGGGGTGCCAGCAGGGGCGGACTAACTGCTCCGGGGGCCCAGGGAAGAGCCGGTAAACTCTGGTGTTTAAAAGAAAGCTGGGTGGGGTGAAGTCTCAGAGTAGAGCAGTCAATTACAGCCGGGACAGGGGCAACTTTGCCTGTCCTGGAAACTGTCGCTAAAAATGTAATTAACATACATGTTGCTATCAATTAAATGATCATATTATGTTATATCCTTTAAAGTAAATTCTGTCTTCATGGGGCCCTAGGGTTTGGGGGCCCCAGGTGACTGCCTACCCTTGCCTTATGGTAAATCTGCCCTTGGGTGCCAGAAAGCCAATTTCACAGTACGGGCCACGTGCAAGTGAAATCGGCCGGCAAGTCAGTACCTCGTCAGAAGTTGGGGCCCTAGGCAGCCGCCTATTTCGCCAACGGAATCGACTGGCCCTGAAGAAAAGTGTCCAGTTCTTTGAGGTGGAGATCTACTTCTCACTGCATGCTCCACAACTTCCCATTAAGGTTCATTTTCGTTTAGAGCTGTTGTTTGGGGAGGCCATGGAAACCTGCATGACTTCCCCAAAGTGGCTGTCCGCACTACTACAGACCCTCTACATTATGAGCTGCGGGCACCATGTGCCTTTCTTCAAACGTACACCTTTCCACATGTAGGAAAATCCGAGGAATACATTGTTGTCACACTGACAGCATCTGGTTATCAATGCCATACTCTTGGGTTGTTAAACCGTCCCTGGTAGTGCAGTGGGTTTTGACTTGTGACCACTGTTCCTGTTTCGCCAGTATGCTTTGTCTGTTTCTTCCACATGCCGTCGTGATTTTGAAACAGTTCCCTTTGATGAATTAGTTTTACAGATTTTCGTGACTGCTGCTCCTGCAATTCAGGCACCAACTTTTTGGCCTCTTGGCACTCTCTTTTACTTGATAAATTCTTTATTTGCCATTTGCACAATACAGGTACATTGTGATTCTTCTCTTTGCCGACCCTATCTTGCTCTCCATAGCTTGGGGGTCACAGCGCAGCATAAGCCGACATGTGGCGCGGCTGGAGCCGGAGGCTAAAACGCCTTGCTGAAGCTTCCATGGACATGTGACTCTTCTGCCAAGGCCTGGGACTTGAACCAGCCTTGTTGATCACAGGCAACTCACCCCACCGGGCTATTCACTGCCTCATGGTGCTTTGAAAACCTACTTTATGCAGCTGCCACATACTGCTCATGGCATTCAATGACTCACCTTTGTGGCTGTATTTGTAACTGCAATTTAACTACTTCAAAGTCCTTTTTCATGTGGCATTTCCCTTATTTCTTGTCTGCCGTAACATATATTTTTCATAGTGTTATGGTGGCTCAGTCAGCCACTGCCTCACACCTCCAGGCATGTATATGGAGTTTGTGAGTTTACTGCACGTTCTTGTGTGACTGCCTACCCTTGCCTTATGGTAAATCCGCCCCTGGGGGCCAGACAGCCAAACTTGCTCCACTTTCCTCCAAAAAGCATTTGAACAAAAATTCCTAAAATATGTATTTTAGGGGAAACTATATCTAAAGTTGCTCATCCTGTGCATGGCCAGACCTACGCTAATCTGGGTGGTAACCCAGGGCCCCAAGTTATAGGGGGCCCTAATTTTTTTTGCTTATTACAGTAACATTTTATGCCGTAAATAGGGCCCCAGCAAGACATAACTTTAGCCCAAGGCCCCCACTCTCCTAAATTCAGCCCTGATAATGTGTGATTGTATGTGAGTGTGTGTCCTCTCACACACTGGCACCCATTCCTTGGTATTCCCTGCCTTGTGTCCTGTGCCAACTGAGACCGACTGCCAGTTCTCCATGACCCTGTCCTGAACAACTTTAGGGAAGATAGATGGATATGTGATCATATTACATGTACATTTGTAATTAATGTATGACTGCAAAGAAATAAAACACATAAAAATAAGATTAAATCATAAACTTGCTTAATCTAAAACTTGCATAAACTCGATTTTTAAAAATCAGTTTAAAATGTTTTTTTAAGCAGAGGGAGATTTAAGTTCGAGGGAGGTCAAGATAGGGAGCACAGCCACAGGAAACAGCATGTACACACATACTTACTCTCATTACTATTGTTACACACATACTTACTCTCATTACTATTACTACACACATACTTACTCTTTTTACTATTGTTACACACATACTTACTCTCATTACTATTGTTACACACATACTTACTCTCATTACTATTGTTACACAC
>JAAGVU020000032.1:1990847-2001235 GCA_011763525.2 Mormyrus iriodes
GATTGGTTGATTAGATAATTGCATTAATGAGAAATTGAACAGGTGTTCCTAATAATCCTTTAGGTGAGTGTACATTTCCAATGGGGAGAATAGGGTTAGGGGAATATGACTCCAAAGCTTTGTAACTTACCCCAAACCAAAAAAAATAATAATAGAAATAGTGAAACCCATGGCCAATGACACAATTATATGAATTTCAGATTGGTTAGATTCATTGCTCCTATTTAAGAGGTAGGCACTTTAATACTTCTGTAATTCAATAAAAGGGATTATTTTAGTGCAAGTGCATATGTTCATAGAAATATAATCAGGGTCAGCAGGTGTCACTGACCATCCTGTACCTCCCTCTGTCTTGTAGGCCCACAGTCCCTAGTGTGTTTCCCTACTCCCTGGGCCACCATGGGGGTTAACGCTCTGAGCGGTCAGCCATCATCTAGACACCATTCTGGTTGTGGGTTCAAGGCTTATTATTTAATGTTTGTTGTTTTGAGTTCTCTTGGTTTAACATGTGTTTTATGTATTTCTGTTATAGTCCCTTGTGTTTGCTCCCTGGTAATATTATGTTCCGTTGTCCATGGTGTTTTTACCTGTTGTATCTGTTAATTGACCTCACCTGCTCCTTGTTGCCCTTAGTGCCTTATAGTCCACACCTGCCCCTTTTTAGTCCTTGTCATCTGCGTATTTAAGTCCCTGCCTTTGTTTATTTCCTCAGTTGTTGTAGTTGTTACTGCATATTTGTCTGTCCAGTGCTGCTCCTGGTCCCTGATTAGTGTTTGTTTTCTTTCTGATTAATTTAGTTAGTTTTTTGTATTTCCTGTTCTGGTTTTAACCCCTTGTGGTCCCTTTATTTTCTGGTTTCCCCTTTGTATTCTTTGTTGTTCGCCATGCCCTGCCGTAACACAGGGGCATTGGAGGGACATGGAGACCCAGACAATTTCAGGGGTCCCAGCACTTTATAGGGGCCCCCTCACACCTAGCAAAATCTACCAGGGGGACTCTAGCTAGGGCCTAAGGTAAAATTTTGTCAGGGGGCCCAGGATTTTTAGCTATGCCCCTGAATATAAGAGACACTGCAACAGACAATTTAAACCAACTTCTGAAATGTTATATTATGACAACTAAGATGAAAATGTTGCCAGATTATTGTTCGGTTGTCATGACACAGTCATTACTAATAACTTTACACTTTGACAAGATTGTGTTCAGGGCCTAAAAAGGAGCCAGTTTGAACTATGACGACTGCTGTGCGAGGCCCCCCCCAGACAGAGTCGGGGGGCTTTTTCATAGTAGATTGCATAAACATTTATGATATCTAACTATTGGTTTAATGCAAGAAAAATTGTCACCACAATGAATATGCCTCAGACTGGTGGTTCTCCAATAATGTCATGGTGGCAGAGGATATGCATGCCTGATTACATTGTTCTCATGCATCTTTTTGTCAAGTTTATGAAGTTGTTATAGGGAATGTCCGTAGGGGTATAGAGTAACCGTCTTTGCGTGTTTGTCAACTAGGGGAGTGGGGTGGAGGGGTAGGGATTTATGAAAATAACGTTAGCGAGCCCCGCACGCTAGGGCATAGGTTTGGTTTCAGTATCCAAATCAGCCCCGAACCCCGCCCCCCCTAAACACACACTGTACTCCCACAATATTGAGATGTCCCTACCGTCCATACCCAAATCTATGCCCTTGTCTGGACGTTAAGACTTAAAACGCTCGTATGTGGATGTTTAAATATTATACAGAGTTACTCATACTGAGAAACCGAGATGGCCATACTGTCGCTTTAAACTTGCACCTTTTATCTTCTCAGTTGAATAGTATAGTGGGTTATGATTACGTCACGCCACTCGTTGCTTTTTTTCTGGGGGGGGGGGGGTTGCATTGCTTGTCGGAAGTCAGAGACTCTCGAAACAAGCCGCGACAGGAGCACAGAAACGCATCCGGCGCTTCATATTAATAGAAAAGAACCGGGTCCATCAAAAAGTGTCGATTAATAAACGGGAGTCTCCATTGATTCAAACTGCGCTAAATTTCTGCCACTTGTCAAGAAGACTCTCTCCGGGAGAGTCGCTGGCCGGCGCCACAGAGACAGCTAAGGAAATTAATCATTTTATTTATCAGAAATGCGAAACGATTGTCTACATTATTTAGGATTGTAACCCATTCCTCGTAAACGTCTTAAACAAGTAATCTAAGCGGTGCCGCATCTGTTACCGGCAAAGGATAAACAGAGATGGAACTGTAATTAGTGGCAGAAAGTACTGGCGGAGCTTCGATCGCACTCTTTCCTTCTTTCCCAGCGAACCGCTATAGCTTTTTGGGGGGCAGGCCTAAAAAACACGGCATATTTCTCCGCTTTCTGCCTGGAGCGAGCCGGCGCAACTCGCCTTTTTATAATAAGATCCGGAGCGAAAATACTATAGAGTTATTTCCCACTTACTTTCAATGTAAGGTTTACAAACCGATGGCGTGCTTTTAATCCGTATTCTTTGTGCTGTTTGTTAAATTGTTTGGGCCCCGCATTTTAAATATATTACTTAATTTCCGACCTTTCGGGTTCCCTCCAATAGCCTAGCGCCTGTGTGATGGACCCGTGTATTAATTTAGAAACAAAGAATTAGGCTACACTAAGCAGCTTCTGGGTGGCTAATTCGCCCACTACCCTGTCATTCGGCACGGCGCCCCGGCGGAAGCGTCTGTAAACTGCAAGTTGGGCGATTTGCTCCCAAATACGGACTTTGCTCAAAAAGCGGCATCTTCTATTTTTATCATCTTAAGCCTTGACACAATGGAGGGGGCGAGTATCGGGGCGCTCGAACCGCCGCCCGGGTTTTCGGAGCTGATCAGCCGGGGCTACGCCGTTATGCTGGGCGTCCTGCAGGACTGCGGCGACTGCGGCGTGGAGCTCTCCCGCCGGACCCTGCTGGAGAACGCCCGCGTCGGCTGGGCGGAGGTCGGGCTCTTCGCCCTGTGCGCCGTCATGTGGACCGCGCTCCGGCACCAGCTCACCCACAGCCTCTTTAAGGTACCCCTGCCGGAGACGGTCACCAAGAAAGTTCCCCAAGCCTAGACAAAGTGGCTGTGAACTGCGCGTAAATATGCTGACGCGAAACCAGGGTGTTCAGGCTTGTTACTTTGTATCCACTCGCATGCTTTCATTCACTGAAGTGCGTGTTACTTACAATCACTGACCCCGCTTAGGTCCTGGGCTCAGTACTATTACCCAACATCCATGTAGGTAGAAGTGTTGTTTATGATAACAATAAACATATATTTTTAGATCGTGCTTTGGTTAATTTATATAGCTTGGTATTTTACCAGAGAAATCCAGGGTAATCCCTAATCACGGCTCAATCAGCGAGACCATGCTTTGACAGTTCTGATCGTTTATTTGTCTGTTTATTCACCACGATGCTTACTTGTGTATAATTTTGTCACTGCTTATGTATGGAAGCCAAGCCTGTTTCTTTCCATTGTTTAAAAAATGTAGGCATATAGGCAAATTATTTAAATGCATCCAAACTACCACTGACTTGTAAACTAACGCTTTATGCTAGCGATGCTATTTATGACACTACTTTTATGGTGAGTGACTCCTCTACAGTAGCCTGGAGTTTAGCTGGAAGATGCCGAAGATAGGTATGTCTCAGTTTGCGTTGGTATCCTTTGCAGCTGGAGAGCAGTGGCTTGATTGGAGCCTCACTGGCTGATGGATCTAACCTTCTGTCTTAGTGGTAAAATGTGCAGCCTTGGCGGGCAGGCTTTCTGCCACCAGTCAAATGCAATGTGGAGTCAGACAGCGGCCTCGGACATTGTGTGCTGTAGATTGGAAGAAGGATCCTATGTAAATGGATATCCATATATGTTAATGGTTCTAAAACCTTTGTTCCATTAGTTTTGAGCCACTATATTGCAGTCTGGGATATAGTTACTGGAAGTGGTGCAAATCTTAGTGTATAGCAGAACCTGGGAGGGATGAAAGGGGGAGAGGAGGCCTTGTAGAAGCTATTCGTTTACCAAACAGAACTGTCAGAGAGTAAAATTTATTAATGGATGTGGAGAAGTACCAGGAAAAGATGGACAGTCAGATGAAAGTTACTGAAACTTGTTATCCTGAGAGGGACGTGTGTACATGTGCAGGACAATCCTTAGTTTTGTAGACAGTCTTCATTAATATTGGGATGCAGATTTTCACCATGTATCAATTTTCAGTACAACACAAAGCTTAATGCAGTAGCTCTTATTCTTTCACATTAAGTATACATGTGTATATATATGTTGCAGGGCTCTGATTCTGTGAGAGGCTGCTGCCTGGAGAGCAGTTAAAGCTGCGATACTGAGGCACTTGTGCTTGCGTTTGAGTTTGAGTTGGAGGCCTTTCTGAGGGGAGGAGTCTCTTCGTGGAATGCTGACGACTGAAGACGAGCGACTTATTGTAACTTATTATTATGATTCTGTTTCCAGTTGTATCACGGAGCATGTGGCTCGGCTTACCCAGCTGGCTGCTACATGCCATTATTTAGCTCCTGTTCTGACCGCCTTTCTATGCCCTGACACAGCTACTTGCTCTTTGCCCATTTATACAGCTGAAGTAGCTCAGGTTAGGTCCACTGCTCAAAGGTATAACAGTCGCCCCCTCTCTGTGATCTGCGCTCTTCCCTTAAGCCACTAACTTTCCTGCCTCTCCTGTAAATGCTTGCTTTATGTAAGTTATTAGTCTCCCTGATCGATGACAGAGGGTCAGCTAAAGAATGTAAAATGCTGACTAGTTCACCGTTCTGTCATTGTCAAAGGAAAAGACGAAAAAAAAAAGTTCCATGTGATCAGGGCAGAGGTCAAGGCCGGCGAAGGCTTATCTGACACTGGCTGGAATGAAATCGGCCTGCGGGGATTTCAAATCATTTAGGGTTACTGGGTTGGATAACTTCCCTTTGGCAAATAGTCACGTTTATTTATTCATCTCAGCATCAACTAGTCATGCCAGATAAAACCTACGCAGATGCGACCTGTGATCTTCAGAGTATCTCTAGTTGGATTTTTTTTTATAATATTTTCACAGTAATTGGTATCTGAGAAGTGTAAAGCTGTAGAGACTGTCTGTGTGTGTGTGTGTCTGTCTGTGTGTGTGTGTGTGTGTGTGTCTGTCTGTGTGTGTCTGGTTCGGCGATGTCTCCACGTGCACCACAGCAATGCCCTTGGCTACAGTCGAAAGCCTGCTAAGGAATCCCTTTTTCCTTGGCTGACCGTAACGGAGTCTGTCATCTATTAGGATGCTTCTGTCCATGTGGTGTGATGAGCGCACATCTGAGAAGCCGCGCTCTTGTGCAATCACCATAGGGTGGATCCGAATTGCGTGTGTCACGTGTGTCGGCTCGGTTCTGCTTTTAGCAAGAGAATCTGAAGTCAGTCTTCTATTCTGTTATTTATGGAATTAATTATTTAGCATATCGTCACGCTTATCAGACATGATTTTAATTACTGCATGAAAAGCACAGTTACTTTATTTATGTGAAATGTACTCCACCAAATACAAGTTGTGCAATTGTGGCTGATGATGATCTGGGAAAGGGTCCAGGACTGAGCTGATATCTAATGATGTTCTCATCCTCGACGAGAGCGTGGTGCTCAAGAAAAAAGGGGAAGTTTAAAAAAAATTCTTTTGCCTTTTGGTTTTGGATGAACAGCTGGAGGCTGTAGGCAAGTGGCACCATGTGGATGACATTTAGCAGCTGTAGTTTTGACAAGGCCAGTCTGATGGGCGTGTAGAAGAGATTTCATCAGTGCTTTTCAGGACATTTTATAGTTTCTCTCCAGAATAGAGGTGTTGACTATGTCCGAATCGTGCTTTTCTGCATGACTAAAAGACGAGTCCTGGCCTTTAGCGAGGCGTCGTAGCTGTTCAGAGACCAGCCTCACATCTCCTCTCTGTAATATGGCTGATAAATTCCGGCTGTATCACAGAGATGAGAGGGCCCCGCGTTGCCTCAGACTGCCTCACTTTTCATTGTTCAGCATTTTTCCTTGGTTACTGTGACCAGGCTTTGCAATGTTTGCCTTTGACCCAACCGAGCTTATTAACTCGTGATAAGCCAAGATTAAATCAAAAACTTATCAGCCCCAGATTTGAGGAGGAACAGTGAATAGCAGAGCATATATCTTTATCACATGGCTGACTGACTTTTCTGATGTTTCGATTTTGTGTGACTGTACACGTGAGGAAAATAGCTCATTTTTAGTAGAGGGTTCCTGCTGTTGTCTTTTTTTATTGTCTGCATGTATGGCGAGGATATCAGGGCCTTGTCACGGTTTTTATTATTGTTATGACTTGTTTACACTGTACTATAGCAATTCAGACTGGGATCAGGTCAAAGGTACCATAGTTCGCCCTTTAATGAAACTTGAACTTTAAACTTTTGGGTCTTACTTTAACTGTTACTTTCTACCCACTGCCTCTGGATCTGTTTTTTATGCCCCGGCTGCTTGAATCTCTGAATTTTATATGAAAATGGTTGCGGCCCCTGAGACAGAGAATCATAGGTTATTGAATGGGTTTATGTCAAAGGTGAATGAATCATTTCAAAGTATTCACAGCTCCCTAAGCAATGCATTAATGAATAATTTTCATCCGTTTTGTTCTCCATCCATACTGGCATTCTGGAACCGAGCTGTACCGCGAAGTGAGACCAGTTACAGCGCGGTTCTAGCTCGCTTCGGTTTGGCGCTGCAGGTGGATCAGCTCGGTAAAGGCCTTGCAGGGTTTGGAGAGCGACAGCGAAGTAAAACAGAAGTGAGGCTTATTTACTGTTTGCACTCTGTACATCATGATTTACTAGCTGTTAATTTCCGCTAGCAAGTCTGTGAAAATCACCGTTATGTTAGCATCAGACCCTAGCAGACTTGGCATTCGCTTGTGTAAATTTGCATTATGAATCTATTTCGTTAAGTTGTTCTATAGCACTTCTTTAAGTAGGAGGTTGGAAATTCGGAAGTTCCCAGTTATGCAGTAATGCATTAATCCATCCCGATGTGCATCTACTACTAATGAATAATATATAGAATATCCGCTGTTTCCTTTAGGTAATCCATCCGCAGGACACCGGTATCTCCGCGCATTCCGACCAATCAGATGGTGGTAACACATCCAACTCGGTTTGGTCACGCCGTATCGGCGTGGGTCTGGCTCAGCTCCGTCTTGGGCAGTTAAAAAGCGCTGCTACAGAAGTGGCACACAGTCTTCCCCTAATGCAGTGTAAGCTGGACACTATATCATTGGTTGATTTTAGGCACATGCAGAAACTTAGCCAATATTAATGCAAATGTTGTAAAAAAAAATAAATAAAATAAAAAGTTGTTAGCATTGTTTGTCTAGGCGACTGAAATAACTTGCGCTGGGATTTTTATCTATCTTGATGTTTGGCCACAGACAGTAAGCGTTTTCTTGAGGACAGCACTGGTTCTGTGCAGGGAGAAGCCCATAGCAGTCTCTCTCTTCATAGAATCATGTTATTCGGAAAGTGGCAGTAGTGAAGTTATGCAATTAAAATGTATATGCTTTTGTCATCACCAAGTAACAAGCTAGTCATGCGAAAACAAAGTCTGGGAATTAAATGCAAGGTGGCAAAAATCTGTTGCTGAGGTCACTGGCAGGAGAGTCCCAAGAGCGTGACTCACATCTGTGTGCTGCTCTCTGTGCAGACGACCTTTTCAGGAGGATCTTGTGGCCGCCGTCTCCCGTGAGCATTCGAAGGCTAGTAGTGTGAAAGCTCCCTTCTGTCCTGCGAGCTTAGTGACAAGCTAACTTTACTCCTGTATCTACTGTAATATCCACTTAAGCGGCACAGAGTGCCAGTCTTTTCTCATTTAATTGTTCCTTTTTGAAGGTGTGCTGTTAGACCACACACTTTTTTATTATTATTATTAACAACAATAATAATAATAAGAAGAAGAATAAGAATAAATGGTAATAATGATGTGTGTCATTGTCCAATGTCTTTGCTTTTATTATGTATCTTATTATTGATTAATTTGAGGTATAGCACATAGGCTGTTTATTATTATATTTATTATATTTATTTATATGTGCTATATAAATAAAAATGACTAGACTGCATTGGCTGAACTTTGGAGAGACAGCCAGTTGAGCAGCAGTTCTGTTTGGAAGCCAGGTGGGCGGGGCTTAAGGCTAAATATGCTGAGAACAAAGAGAGCTCTGGTGCCATGTGCTGCTGTCTGCTGGAGGGCGCTATTGTCCCTGTGCTGCCATCTGTCTGCTAACAGATGCAAGAGAGGCTCATTTATCTAATGCCCCCCCCCCCGCCCATGTAGCCGTCTTGTGTAACAGTCTTTTGAAAGACGCTTTGAGACCCGGAGAGGAAGAGACTGAGAGAAGGCACCAAGAACATGAAGGAGATACAGCCGGAGAGCAGCTGGTTCCTGAGAGCAGAGTGTCTTCATTACATTGTTGTCATTTGGCAACATGGCCTATTATCCTCAATCTGTTACTATGGCAACCGGCCGTTCTTTGTGAAGGGCTTTCCCTCAGAGAAAGTGGGACTGTGAACTGCAGTACCCTCTCTGCCTTTCACTGAACTGAATGCTCCACGTTTTGGGCTCCTGATCTTTCTCATGTTCCTTGTTGGCACCGGCACTAAAAATCATCTTTGGGTCCTTTTTGATGGGAGCTTCAGTACATAATCAAATCAAAATAGTACGTATCGTAGCTGAATTTTGCATGTCCTCCCATAGTGAAGAGGCTTTCTGCATAAGGGGTGGTGGGCGCTCGTGTTGCCCCTTTCATTGGTAGTGAATGAACTGTGTAAATTCTCTCTGAGCAGAATGTTTGCGAAATTAACAATAGTATGTTGTCTCCTGGAACCCAAAGCCTATCTTCAAGCATGTTTCTGTGTGATTCAAATAACTTATTTACATTAAAGCAGTCATACAGCCCTGATCAGAACAGGCCTCCCTATGGAACATCAGCAGCGACTGACATGCTTCATGCAAATCGCACGTGCGCTGTGAGTGACCCTGACTGGTGAGAAGCGGGCAGATGCGCGGGCACCTGAGAGGCACACGGGCCTGGCCGCTCAGTCACGGCGAAAGCTGTGGAAAGAAGGTCATGTCGTCGTTTTCATGTCACTGCCCAGTAAATCTCCAGCACAACACGGCACCAATAAGCTGGGACCGAGCCCGGGGGGGGTTTGCAACCTATTTTATGGTTAATGTGCAGAGTTTACGCTTTAATAACTTGAAACAATCAGAGGTGAGGGCCATAACTTATCAATTCTGTTATTAGTATTGTTGTCGTCATTTTCTGCTGTTACTGTGGAGAGTTGCTTAGTGGGAAGCAGTGTGCTCTCTTCCCTCCAGGGCTAAGACAGTTTGACAGTCACACCTTTGCTCTCTGCGGTTGTGGTTCTGTAGGCTTCCACTGGGTTCTCTTCTGTAGCCCAAACGCATCCAGTTAGGCGAACTGGTGTTTTTAAAGTGTGTGTGTGTGTGTGTGTGTGATATTTATTACACTGTGGAGACCAAATGTCCCCACAATGTGATAAGAACCTGTTATTTTGTTGTTAAGGTTGTCATAGTTGGGATTTTCCCATAGAAATGAATGGACAGTCCCCACAAAGATATGAATAAAAATGTGTGTGTGTGTGTGTGTCCACCCTGTGATGGACTGGCCTCCCATCCAGGGCGTCCCCTGCTCTGTGCCCTGTGATGGACTGGCCTCCCATCCAGGGCGTCCCCTGCCCTGTGCCCTGTGCCTCCGGGGAGGGGCTCCAGGCCGCCCTGTAACACTGTGCAAGATAAGTGGTTGAAAGATGGATGGATTTAATACTGTCATTAATCTCATAACAAACATCCTGGAAAATGGGCTATCAAAACATTAAATTCATTAAATATTTATTTTATAGATATTTTAAAAGCATTTATGGTCTGAAAACAAATGTAAGAAAAAAATGTAGCTTAACTACAGGTGTGGTTCTGAATATTCATTATTCAAGAAGGGAATTCAGTTTGTAATTTTTCTTCATGTTTTATGTGGATTACTGCAATATACCAGGTCTGTCTAAAAGCAACTTTTTAAACAAACAATAAAATACTAATCAAATGTCTTAAATTATATTCATGCATACTGTCATATTTTTTTCTGTCCATTTATTTAATATAATGTTTTTTCTTACAAAGAAGGTGAAAATTTGAAAGGGAAATTTAGCACGAAGACTCTCAGTAGTGCTGGAAATGTTTTGTTTGGCGTAAGCTGCTGTTATTAAATTTTAATTCGGCAGCCATATTGTGTGCATTCTGAACATCCCCCCTGCCCCCCCCCCCCCCCCCCCCCCCCCCCCCCCCCCAGCCACCGCCCCCCGCCCTGCGTGTCCTGC
>JAAGVU020000032.1:2001678-2012989 GCA_011763525.2 Mormyrus iriodes
AGCGGTCCTAAAATTGAACCCTGCGGTACCCCACTATGAACGCAGGCCCACTGTGACATTGTGCCTCTAATAACTACCTGCTGCTTCCTGTCTGATAACCAGTTTTCGATCCAGGCTGCTACAGTTCCTAAAATCCCTGCAGCTTTGAGCTTAAGCAAGAGGCATTTGTGGGGGACAACATCAAAGGCCTTCTGGAAATCTAAGTAGATTTTCTTTGCGAGTAACATACTTCCACATATGCTTTACTGTACTGCCATGTTGAGCCCAGTGGTTTCTGTCTGACTGGTGAAATGTTACATTTACAACCAAAGCTTTCAGTGTTTTCCAACCCAGTCCTCGGGGACCCACAGACGATCCATGTTGGTACTCCCTCCCAGCTATAGGTAGGGAGTTACCGGTTTCACTGTAAATCACAGTTAAATTTGGTATAATGGCAAAATGATTTCAGTTTGCGCATCGGTACTTTCTGAACATTTTCCAAACATTTTATCAGCACCACAATAATACTGATAACTGTGATAATTTTGGTCACTATGATCATGATAAAATTTTCATACCGTATCATCTCTGGTCCCCTCCAGTATTCACTGGTGATTCATCTACCACCAGAAACTGCTCAAACTAAAGAGATGGCAGTCCTCTTTGATCATAGTTATGGGGGAAAAAAAACATGGACTATCTCCAGGTCCCTGAGGACCACATTGGGGAACACTGACCTGTGTGATACTACTAGCTATGTAACTTATTATTTTGAACCCAGCTAATTAGGCATGTGTCATTTGTGTCTTGCAGCCAATGGCTGAGTGGTGTTGCCTCCTGCCCAAAGATGCTGAGAAGATGCCAGAGAGTGCATGGAAGCTGATCTTCTACTGCATGTCTTGGTCTTACAGCACATATCTGCTTTTCTTCACCCAGTATTCCTTCTTTCATGACCCCCCTTCCGTATTTTATGGTAAGAAGGGCTTCTTACATCCAGATGGTTCAGTTCCGCTTTTTTCCCCACCCCTCAAGACCTGGGTTCTGTTCCAAAACAAGGAGGCCTAGAACCGGGGAACTGGAAGGGCTCACAAAGTCGCCATCTGTAGAGACAAATTATGGGTTAGATGCTTTGAGTGGTTCTTTGTGGTGCATCTCCTCAGGACCCAGCAGTTCCTGCCCTCAGTACTATTGAGAGAAGGGTTTATCAGATGTCTGTCTTACCACTTGGACCTGGTAAATATACCCCCTTTGTGTCCCTCCCCACACAGGCTGGAAGAGCGGCATGGCGGTACCCACCGACATCGCCATTGCCTACCTCATCCAGAGCAGCTTCTATGCTCATTCCATATATGCCGCGTTCTACATGGACGCCTGGAGGAAGGACTCCATCGTCATGATCGTGCACCACGTCATCACACTGGCCCTAATCTCCTTCTCCTATGCTTTCAGGTGCCTCTGCTCCCTTGGCAGCCCATTAAATGGGGTTACGCTAAGTAGGGCACACGGGTCCACGTGTTTTTCCGAAGCTTTGCCTTCATTTGCCTTTTAGGACTTTAAGAAGATGAAACTATGATGGTTGTGGTAGATGGGAAATGCCAAGCTGACATCTGGCCCGCAGTACAGTTCTTCACGGCCCATGAAATGATTTTGATACTCTATTAAAAATAGCCTGGGAACAGGGGTGTAGCGCTACACAACATTCACAGTTCGGTACGAAAACCGGTTTGGGGTTCACAGTTTGGTACAAATTCGATACTGCAGGAAAAAAATTTAATTTATTTTGAAATTATTTATAATTAAAACTTCAGCCACACTTAGGAGCAGTTGAAAAGCAAAGGCAATGCGTCCCTTGACGTGTCTGAATAACGAAACCTACGAGCCGCTTATTTGCACAATGTAAAACTAAATAAAAATTCAAAAATATGACTGCATAACGACAGTAGCGATAAACACCCCTATAGCCTTTTAGTTCTTTTTTGGCCTGAATGTGCTGGCAAATGCCCCTGAAGTTACGCGGGAGACGCACTCACAGAGGCTGTCTCTGCCTCGCTCCGCACTCCCACACGCTCGGCTGATGGCCTCTCACAGCATTCAGCATACTGCATGTGCTTCCAGCCACATGTCACACAGTAAGGGATTGGGATTTCTGAGTAAGCTTGAAATACAGAGGATCAGAATGTGTGATAAAGACTGGCAGGGGCTGGCATCTGTCGCAAGTAAGACTAACCCCAGAGAAAATTCTGGAAAGCTTGACCTCATATAGAGCTGGTGTGCAATCTTGAATTGAATAAGACCATGTCACACACAAATAGATGAAGAATGAATTGAAATATTATAGTCCACTGATCGTGGGTTAAGTCTGTCCCCAAATCCGTCTTCCAGTCTGTCTTTCTAACTGAGAGTGAAGTGCTTTCTGTATCAGATATAACTGTATACAGCCTTGATATTATTCCCCTAGTCTCTGGTTTGGTGTATAGGATTGATTCAAGAGATGTCTTTGGTGGCAGGGAATTAAATAGAGTAAAACGATTCCGCACAAAATGTCTGATCTGCATATATCAACAGCAATGATGCGCTGGTTGCGTAAACTCATGCTTAACCTAGCTAGTCAAATGCCTTGACTGGCCTGCAAAGTCATTGGTGGATTTAAATTTGGCCCTTTTAGTGACTGAGCTTCACAGCCCTGTGGTGGATGGTCAGTGGTAAAGGAGGAAGTCCACTCAGATAACTTGCTTTTACCCAAATCAGGTACCACAACATCGGGGTTTTGGTCCTGTTCCTCCACGACATCAACGATGTCCAGCTGGAGTTCACTAAGCTCAACGTCTACTTGAAGACCAGAGGCGGCACATTCCACTGGTTCAATGACATGCTGTCCAGCGTGGGCTTCATCACCTTTGGCGCCACCTGGTGAGTCTCGCGTGGCAGCGGCAGTCTGGACACTGATGGCTGCCTAGTGCCTGTGGACCTGTAAGGACGTCCCATTCCCTTGAACCGCACAAGATTACCTACATTTTTTCCCTGCTCCTTGTGTAGGTTTTGGTTTCGACTTTACTGGTTTCCACTCAAAGTGCTGTACGCCTCCTGCATATCCAGTGTGGCATCTGTCCCCAATATCCCGTTCTACATATTCTTCAACTCACTCCTCTTGGCGCTCCTTTCGATGAACATCTATTGGTTTCTGGTAAGTACCAGGGTGGTGACCTTACCACTGGGGATGAAACGGTTACTGGCTTCACTGTAAATCACAGTTAAATTTGGTAAAATGGTAAAATGATTTCAGTTTGCGCATCGGTACTTTCTGAACATTTTCCACACATTTTATCAGCACCACAATAAAACTGATAACTGTGATAATTTTGGTCACTATGATCATGATTAAATTTTCATACTGTGTCATCTCTGGTCCCCTCCAGTATTCACTGGTGATTCATCTACCACCAGAAACTGTTCAAACTAAAGAGATGGCAGTCCTCTTTGACCATAGTCATGATGACCCTAGACCAGGGTTAACAGATTCGGGTCCTGGAGGGCTGGTCTACAACACAGTTTTCAGATTTCCCTGCTCAAACACACCTACTAAGCCTGGTAATTAACTGATTAAGGTGCGTTTGAGCAGGGAAATATGCAAACTGTGTTACAGACTGGCCTTCCTGGACTGGAATTGGGGAATCCTACCCTAGTTGACATACTGGTGTGCATACAGCGCCAAACTTTAGATGAGCTACTACCGTAAATATCCCTATAGATGCATGTAAAACTGAAACTCAGATAAAGTCTTAAATATAAGAGGCAGCGACCTTTTTTGTAGTGTGGCTCAGATGTGCAGCCATGCAAGATGTGGTGTAGGACTTCAGTTGTGTATTCTCAGTCTCCCCTGTTGGAGGAAAACGGGCACATCCGGCCCAATAACATCGCCGTTCCACTGCTTCCTAAAAGGCAGCTGGTGTAAGCCCCCCCCCCCCGTCAGCCATTGTACCACTCCCACTCACAAAACTCTTACTCTCCCTCCAGTACATAGTACAGTTAATTCTGCGGGTGCTGAGGGGGCAGATGGCAGGGGTCAGCGACGTGCGTGAGTACGAGGGAGATGAAAGCATGCTATCACGGCCGAAAGGGTACAACGTGGACACGGAGCAGCACAGCGCTAAGCAGAAAGGGTGAGCGAGATGCCCGTCCGCCAACGGCCACATGTCCAGCGTCTGGCGGTAACTTTGCGCTTGTGATTCTGTAACGTCGTTCATAGCAAGCCAATGAGGATTCCAGCGACGACATACTGTGTGCTTAACTGATGATTGAGAGCTTATCAGGTGACCTTGAACTGGAATTATGGGCTTAGATAGTTTTATGGTTTTTGACTATGACCTTCCTTATAGGTGCCAATATTCTTTTTTTGTTCCTTCTAGGAAGCGAGAGAAGAATGGGATTGTTAAAGAAAAACAAACGTAGTGACCTCACAAGTGCCACCTGCTGGAAGATGCAGGAAAATGCGGCCTACTCCGTCCCCCGTCCCCCATGCCGATAACAGGCCAACATTAGTGCCAGTTGGTCTAGAAGAAACGAGTATCCAAAAATGGCACTTAAATGACGTTTTTTAATGTAATAGCACTGTGACCATTATTTCATATTACCTTTGACTTTTGGTGAGTTGCTAACTTACACGACGGCTCCAGCAGCTGAGTTTAAAGCAGGGTGTGCTTAGTAGTTACATCTATATATCTAAGTCACGTACACTAAGGAACCAGGGCTGACCGTCACACAATACCATGTGACAGAATGGCATTCACAATACTCATGATTCTTTGAAAGGACTTAGTCTTTTTCCATGTGTAATCTGAAACTGTCATTTTCATTTCTGTGCTGAAGCAATTTTTGTCACCGACCATGGAATTGGCTATATAAGAGAAAATGTTTGTGACTAGGGATTTTTAGATCTGTCTTCGTAATGTTTCAGAATATTACTTGTGTTCAAATAAGGGATAAGTTCAGAATTTCTCACATGAAAAATCTAGTTATTTAACTTGTGTGTTGAAACATTAAAGATAAGAAAGCTGGTAACTAATAGCTAAAATTAGTAGCATATTTGAAGAATTTAAGTAATTGCTATTTTGTTAAGTTTTTTTTATAATAAGGGTGGAATTTGAAGTGACATAATCACATGGTTTTGAAATGTTTTGGAAGATGGTTTGCAACAGGGGCTGTAAAAATTGGCGTTTTTGCTAATTTTTCATTTTTATTACGAGGTCCTCACCATGTCACCTACACAGACCGCTGGTTGTAGGTCTGTCGGCTCATTGCCCAATGTAAGCCGTACAAATTAGACACAGTAACTTTGATAGTCAAGCTCATCAGTAACATAGAGTGGTTCTGAAGTGCAAAACACCACTACACATTCAGAAAGTGGAGGGAAAATGCAATAACACGTTTGCTTTTGTCATTTTCCCCCTTGTCTCTTTTTTTTTCCCCTTCAGGGCCACCGTACTAATGCTATGCATGCATATAAGCATCAGACACTTATTAGCACAGCTTTCTGTTCAGCTTCAGTTAGGGACCCGGATGTTGCCTGTTGGTTCTCGGTGCCCTGCTTATACTCCGTTCCTTGGTGAGTGCTTCCACAGGCAGTTCTGTAGAGCACAAGTGTGACTCCACTGGAGTCCTTGGCTCCCAGCGGCCCTGACATACCAGGCCGAGCCATAGAACAGGCTATGACTGGGCCAAGCACTGCGGCAGTCGCATTCAAAATGAAACTAACTACTGATGGACAAAAAGACGCTTCATGAACTATTTGCTCTTTTTTGACCCCACTAGATGGTGCTCATGGTTTGCTATGGGGCATGCTTGATTCCCTTTTTTGAACAGAGAGCACCCTCTAGTGGGGTCAGAAAGTACAGCAAATGGTTCATGAAGCAACATTTTCTCCATCACTACCCATAACATTTTCTGATGTAAGTGTTCCAACCCAGTAAGTTGTAAAGACTGCGGTGTAATGGGCAACAAGACCCCCCCCCCCGATTTGTATTTTTTCCTTTCCGTTATTTAAAACATGGGAATATCAGGGCTATGGCTTTTAATTAAAAATTCTCAAACATCGACATCTTTGAATGTGTATGGGTGTTCCAGGCTGTTTTGGTGGAGAAGCCTAACAAATGGTTGTCAGTTTGACCATTTGGGTGAAACTGGCCCTTTTTAAAAGTATCCACTGGAGCAGCTTATTGATGTGGCCAGCCATTCCTTTAAATAAAATGTGAAAACCACAAACTGAGTCTTTCAAACATTTATTTTTTTGAGAATCACGCATCACAAATCAGGTGTGATACCATCCAGACTTGAAGGTGAAAGGAACAGAACAGGGTTCGGTTCAGTGCACAGTAATGCAATCGCTCCAATAAATTAAGATTTGTACCTCACAGTACTTCCTGTGGTCAGACACAGTAAGGCTGGGACAGCGGCGCTTCACATTCATGGAGTTTATGGCTCTTGTAATGCTCTGCATGGACAATGACCAAACCAGCTTCGTCTATCGTGAAACGCACAATCGAGCACTGTGCCCAAAATGGATTATCAGAGCAGTTAAGCTTCTGAGGTCCTGAAAAATAAGGGAATTTGTGAAAAGTGGCGAATATGGCTAGCAAGTATCTGCAGATCAAAACATGAGACAAATATGCAATTTTTATATGGAATCCAAGTTTCTATCCCAAGTGGAAATACCGGACATTAACACATTAATAAAGAATTGCTCAGTGAGGTGGACACCAGTGATCCAAGGAGCCAGATAACTTTAAATAGCCTCATGAAGGCATCTTTTACAGAGGCAAAACACAGTAAGGGCTTACGGTGATACCAGCATGGATAAGTAGGACTGATGCACACATTAATGCAGGTTTTTGCCATGCATGTGATGTAAATATGACAATCTCAGCATTAAGAACCAAGTTCTACAGGAGTCTTAAAAATTGTACATCTCAAATGGGGAAAATAAACACTGGTTTTTAAGTAGTAAATCTCATGCAGATAATGCAAAAACTTGCACTGCCACCATTTTCCCTCCAAAATACTTGAACTCCCAAAATTCACAGAAGATAAAATACTGCATGTATCAGTGACACCCCCTGCCTTCCGAAAATGGAAGTGTGGCTGTAGGTTTCCTGTGTCCAGAAGTGAGGTGTGGTGAGGCGCCTGAGGACAGTCAGGGATCGAAATGGACGGCGGCCACTCGTCGGCGGAGAAAGACCAAAGGCTGGGCTGCCTGTCGCCGGCTGTGTAGCCAGCTAGGAGGTCCGGATGACAAAGTTGGCAAGACAAAGGAACCGTGACCAAAAAAATAAAAAATAAAAAAAGCCAATCACAACAATTCAGCCTGTGGGGTGGAGCACCCCTTCCGGATGGGCTCTGTGCTGACGCCTCCTGGGGAGGGCGAGAGCACTCCATCCCATCAGTGCTGCTTGGTTTTGGGCTGGATGACTCTGCGCATGATGCTGTACAGAACACCGAAGTGCTGCGGAAACACATGGGACATGAATGAACGGGGCCGCGACTTAAGCCCGTTCCACATCACATAAAGCAGGGCGGCCCGACCCTGCTCCTCGAGGTCCACCCCCCTGCAGAGCTGAGGTGCAGCCCTAATTACACACCTGATACAGAGTCAGTCCCTTCAGTAACATCCCAGTATTTGAGCCAACTTAATGTCAACACAGCTGGCACTAAGATGCTCCTGATGGGCTTGATTTTCTGTATCAGGCGTGTGTTAAATTAGGGCTGTGCCTCAGCTCTGCAGGGTGACCGATCTCCAGGAGCAGGGTTGGGCCGCCCTGGCATAGAGGGACATGAACTGGAATGAGATTTTTACCTGGACGGCCAGGTACATCACACCCAGGTAGGCTGCTATGCAAAATGCAAGGAGCAGATCAAAGATGGCTGGCTTGACCCTGAGCACAGAAACGGGGAGCGTGAGCGGAAGCTGCAGCAGGAGAACAGGCCAACACCCTTACTGATGAGCTACACAAATATACGGCGCGTCAGATGTGTGAAGACGTTTCCTTACTTGTACGCATTCATCGTTTGCTTGAGCTGGTCATAGAAGACAAACTCTGGGTCCCTGAAAAATCAAAACAGAAAAGGAAAGCTCATTGACATGTAGCCCTGGAGGTGTGAGGCCACAGTGCCACCTACTGGGCAACCACAGGACAGCCACAGAAGATTCCTGGTTTTATTAAATTCAGTCGCTTCAGGTGAGCTGTAGTATAAAGGCAATGGCCAACACTTCAGAGTTAATTTTATACATAAACACTTAGTCCTTAGGTACCGACAGCCACTCCAGATCTCCCACGTCAACTTCATTTAACTTATGTGTTGAAACATTCACCCCCCCACACACGACCGATGACATCATTGGGCCCAAGGTGACATTGTCAGGGGGTGCCCCTGGTCCAGCGTGATCAGGCTGACAGGTGAGGTTACCTCTTATCAGCTTTGACCGTGTGTTTCTTCACATCCTTGAGGTACCGGCCAAGGTGGTACTCCAGGGTGCTCACCACACTGCTGTCCTTGTCCACCAACTGGGCGGCACGTGGCTGCGACGTCAGCCAGTCCACTACAGAGGACAAGTGCTCCTCCTGCACCTGCTGAGTGGAAGCCCAAAAAGTGAAGGAACGTCAGAGGTGTTAGAGAGAGACAGGCGGGCGGGCAGTCACTCCGTTGTGAGGCCAAATGTCCCTCAAATGTGGTCAGAAGTGTGGACGACAACAGCCACTCAGGCAAAGAGGCCCAACTCATGAGGGAGAGGTTCTCACCATTTGCTCAGTGAAGATCTGCAGGTCTCCTGGGGTGCCCTGCAGAGGAAAATGAAGAACTGTCACCATTCTATGCTTCGAAGGTCATGGCCTACAAAAAGGGGCCAAAATACCACACAAGAACCCAGCAGTTCCTACAGCCAGAGGTTCCCCGATTCGCTTTTCCTCCACCCCTCAGGATCGGGCTGCCTACTCTCCCGGAGGAACTGCTCCCTGAACACCGCCTACCTTCTCCGTCAGGTTGTAGATCACTCTGGCGAGTGCCTCCGCGATGACCTTAGTGTTTCGGCTCAGCTTCTTCAGATCCACCTGCGGTCTGCAGAGAAGTCCCGTAAACACCTGAGGAGAGCACAGGACGGCGAGCAGGGCGGCGGCCGGGTGAGAGGCGAGCCTGACCGCGTGTCCATAATGCTACTCCTCAGCGTGCTGCGGTGGCTCTCCAGGTGCGACAGTGTGAAGGCAGGCAGCCGGCGAATACCGAAGCGTTCGTGCTCCCAGGCCAGCGTGTCGTCTGCCAGGTTGATCTTCTTGTGGACCATGGAGAACCTGACTTCTGGGTACTGGCTGGAAGTCACCTAGGACAGGGAAGCAAGAATAATATGTTTACAGTAACGTCGAAGAGTCCAGGCCTGAACATCGGAATGCACCACATTTCACATAAGAACCACAGTAAGTCGGAAGCTAGAACGTTCTCCAGAACTTTCAAGTCGCAAAATTTTGCACAATTTGTTTTTCATGGTAAACGAGAAACAGACACTCTGCTTGCAGCCCATGCCGACCATCAGAACCACTGATGCCATTACCATCTCCAGCTCTGTCCGCAGGGCGTGCTGGGGGGTGCCTTCTTTGGGAGGCTTGGACACGTGGAGGTACAGGCTGTCCCCGTTGCCCAGGGTGTCCAGACAAAGCACAAATGCTACATTGTCTTGGAGAAGACTGGACTCTGCGGGAAGACAGAGAGGGTTAAAAGTTCAGGGGAGTGCCAGTATGTGAGTTCCAGTGTGTTACAGATTCAAACTTAACCAAAGGAAGTCATTTTTCATACAGACTTCATCAGAACACTGAGCTGATGGACTTTCATTGTCTGCAAAAGTTCTCATTTCACTTTACGTGCAAATGTTCCTTCAGGATACTGAACAGACAGACAGAGAGAGAGAGAGAGAGACAGAGAGAGAGAGAGAGACTCAAAGCCGTACCAGTATGATCCAGGTTCTCCTCCAGCCATCGTTTAGTCCCCTGATAATTGAACTTCCCCCCCCCAGACACAAAGAACAGCAAATTGTACCTGCAACCAAACAGGCCACATTCAGCAAAGGAACACAGGGCTGCAGGCTAAAATCACCAAGCCCAGTCAGAGACGAGCCCACCTCTACACACTCAGACCCACAGAACCGCAATACCCGGAGTCGCCTTGGGACAGTAAAGGCGGCGGAACTGGGCATGGGGCCGGCGTGGACGCCTACCCCGCATGCGTCCTCTTGTAGGTGTAGAGCCGGGAGAAGAGGCGGGCCAGCTCGAGCAGCACAGACACGCCACTGCCGTTGGAATCAGCGCCATACGAGAGCCACTGGGGAAGAGGAGAGTGCACAGGTCACTGCATAGCGCTGTGCTCCATTTACCTTGGAGGTCGGAAGTCGGAGCTGGGAATGACGTCACACTTGAGTTAACCACATTCCAGTACAGCAAGTCAGAAAGCCATTTAGGAATACCGGGATCCGTTTCAGAAAGCAGGATTTCTTGCTTAGCCGGACAACTTGACAGATTTAAGGTGCCCCAGTTTAAATGGCCCTTTTCTTCGTTCACTTACGTTTAGTCCAGACTACCTTAAATCTGACAAGTTATCCGGCTAAGCAAGAAATCCTGCCGAAATTTTGCACATACAAACACCGCAGCAACATGTTCACACATAGCAGGTGGACATTACTGTGTGCGACCAAGTTAATGAGACACAAATAATGCATAAGTGATAATGAACAGTCTATAACCACGAGGGAATTCCCAGCTCAGATGGAACGCGGCATGATTATCAGCGAAGAGGGCGGGCTGGGGAGTGGGCGGGATCAACTGACCATTTTAAATCTAACCACCTCCTCTCACGTCACGTCACCAAAGTAAAACTCAAGCAAAATGTACTGAGGAGACTCGCTATGAAAAAATAGATACCTTACCAGAAGCATGGTATAGAAGATTAATAATACAACTAAAAATGCAGCCATTTTACATTGTTAAACAAGTTTACTCTGGAATTCTGTCAAAAGAAATAGAAAAACGTTTAAAATTTTGTGCGTTTTTTTAGTGTTTTCCACAACTGGACATGTTCTGTCAACATTCCTGGCTGTCTTCCATAAACACTCCCAAGCTGGCTGCCGGCATCTGCTGAGTGACAATTGCATTTCCACACAGCTCACGGCCAGAGGTGGCTAGCTTGGATCCAGAAAGTACAAATCCAGACCAAGATATCAACCAAAATCCAGACCAAGATATCAACCAACCAGTTGAATATGAAGAGTCAGTCACAGAGAACTTAACTGGCTGGTTGAAAC
>JAAGVU020000032.1:2027735-2038530 GCA_011763525.2 Mormyrus iriodes
GGGAACAAAAATACCCAAAGACAGGGAGGAACATCAGGAACAACAATGCCAAAGGCAGGGAGGAACACCGGGAACAACAATGCCAAAGGCAGGGAGGAACACCGGGAACAAAAATACCCAAAGACAAGGAGGAACATCAGGAACAAAAATACCCAAAGACAGGGAGGAACATCAGGAACAAAAATACCCAAAGACAGGGAGGAACACCAGGAACAAAAATACCCAAAGACAGGGAGGAACACCAGGAACAACAATACCAAAGGCAGGGAGCAACACCGGGAACAACAATACCAAAGGCAGGGAGCAACACCAGGAACAACAATACCCAAAGACAGGGAGCAACACCAGGAACAACAATACCAAAGGCAGGGAGCGACACCGGGAACAACAATACCAAAGGCAGGGAGCAACACTGGGAACAACAATACCAAAGGCAGGGAGGAACACAGGAAATCTACAATAACTAACATGGAGTACCTGCAACTATTAGTCACACAGCTACACAGCGAAACAGCCACAATGATGAAGATACAAGGCAAGGACAGGTATATACTGTATATACACATGGATAACAAGGGCTAACAAGCGGCAGGTGTGAAGTATCCAAACTAGGGGCAACAAAGGGCAGGTGAAGTCAACTAACAGATACAGAAGGTTCAAACACAAAGGGAAAATAACAAGGAACTGTAACTGAAATAAATGATACACAAAGAAAACATGAAAACACAATATAACATAAATGTTTAACTAGTTGAAGCTGGCCTCTAAGCCATTAAGCCATGTGGCAGCCCAGGAAGCAGGGAAACACACTAGGGTAACACCAAACAGGATGGCCAGTGAGAACTGCTGGCCAAACAAGGACACATCACGCAGGACTGGGCCGGACGGGTACTGATTCTGACACTTTAGTGCATCTGGCCCTTATTCTCCTCAGATATCTATTGTTAACAAGGTGTTAATTTTTGAATAGCAATAATTTCTTTCTTTTTTTCTGCATCCAGGTGGGCACATTCTCAGAAAAAACGGTACCAATTTGTACCTTCGCTTGTCACTGGGGTTGTACCTTCAAGAGTCTGCCAATTGTACCCTATAGTTGTAGGTAATTATACCTTTTAAGGAACAGAAACGAACTATGAGGAACATTTTTGTCCCATTGGGGGGTACATTAATGTTGTTTGTACCTTAGGAATGTTCCTCAGAATCAATTTCTGTACCATAAAAGGTACACTTACCTAAAGGGTACAATTGGCAGACCCTTGAGGGTACAGCCCCAGTGCCAAGCAAAGGTACAAATTGGTGCCCTCCTTTCTGAGAGTGCAGCTTAAAACAAAGTTTTTTGAAAACAATAAAAAGTAGCCTATAGACCATGTGTAAGGTGTGCAGCAAGGCGTGTAACTTGTGAAAATACGTTGCTGTATCGGGAGACTCACTAAGCAGTGATGGTGACCTTTATGCCTTGCACCCTCAGAAACAGCAAAGGCAGTGTGGTCATGTGATTTCACTGCTTTCAACACACCCAAACTGTTTTGTGAGTCATGTCTGTTCCTCTGACACCACTGAGGAACACTGATACCATATTTATATTATGTATCACTTTTGCCAAATTTATCCCGAGCCGCCTTGATGTTTGTAGGTCACTGTTCTTCAAACGTTCATTTTTATGTCAGTGTTTTGTTATTGACATACAGTGTTTAAGCACTGTTGCTCTCTACACCCCTGCCTCCCCACTGTGTGAAAGTTTTAACAAGCAGTTCATCACAAAAAAGTATATATCCTCCAGGAACAACTGAAGTTTTATAGCTGATCTTGGTCCAGTGACAGGAGAATTAAAAGGGCAGGTAATAATCGCGGGCGTGGGGGTGGAGGGGGGGACTGCTTAAGGCTACTGAGGTTTTAGTTTCAAACTGAAATTTGCCTGTTTTTCACTGACTCCGCAGCAATAGCGCCAATATTTCAGTGACTTAAGAATGTCTTACTCCGTGTTACTTCACTATGTTGTCAGTCACTTACCGCGCACCGCTAACATTTATTTTCAGACTCATTGCTATACAATGAGGTCTATGAAATGGTAGAGTTTTGCATTCAAAATTATGTGGGAATTGTAAACAACGTTATTCAACAATTAGTAGTAGGGATAGGTGTTCAGGGTCGCTTTTATAATGGTTTAAATAAGTTTTTGCGGCATACGGCAACCTTCTGCATCGTCTTTCTGTGATAATCTGTGGCAATTACAAAGTTTTGCAGATCATAAGGAGGGCGCAAACAGTCATCGCTGCCTAAATGCGTGTCAAACAAAACTGGGGAATCTGGCACAGCTTAAATTTGGGAGAGGAAAAAGGTGTTGTCCCTTTAAGGGATAAAACTAAGAGCAGGAGGACGGAGACATGAGTATGTGTCCGTGTGTGCATGCCTGAGTGAGAGTCGGAGAGAGGCGTGTGTCCAGGAGATATCCCCTTTTAGCTGGAGGCCAATATAACTGCGGCAGTCAAGGTATTTTCATAGAGGACGGGAGGCATTCGGGGCTCAATACTGACAGCAGATTACTTTGGGACGGGCAGCTGAAATGCTCTCCACAATGCCCCCTGCTATTTTTGTCCCTCTGCTTTCCCCCGCTGCTCTCTGCCTCTTTCTTTCCTCTGTCTTCTGCAGTTTGGACGCGGTGCTCCAGCCGCCGGAGTGACTCATCAGGCTGAAGCGGGGCGCTCCGAGAAGCGCACGGCTGGGTGTGCGAATGCAACACCTGACCGCTTTCTCCCAGCGGAGGCAAAGAGGGGAGGCACGGCTGGAGAACAGCCATCGGGACCCAGGATCCGCGTCAGTAACTCAAGACAAGGCAAGAAACAGAAATGATGGATCTGAAATGTCACATTTTCCGCCACTCCTTTCATAATCACCCTAGAGTTAACTCCTTGACTCCAGATACCTCGAGAGCCGCATATCCTCAACAGAACTCTTCGCCACCAAGGTACAGCCGATCGCTATGCTTGGTGAGTACTGTCATTTTATTTTTATTTATCCGCGGTCGAGCCTGTTTAGGGAAAGAACTTTTAAGCACGAGCAGTATCACCGAGCTTGTAATTTTAAACGCGAATGCATGACAAAGTAAAGCATAAAGCGACATGCGTTCATTCAGGCAAGCAAGCAATTAATAAATAAAGCAAAGTAAAAATCGTTTCAGCGAAATTTGTCGAACGAAACTTACGCAAACTTGAGGGAAACAGGTAGGCAGCTGCGGTAACAGCAAGGCGTCCTTTGTCTTAAGTAACCTACGCGTCGATTGCAGTTTGCCTGAAGATCATTGTACTTGGATGCAATAAGAAAAGTAAAATCAAATATTTAATAAGCTTGTGAGAAACAACGCATAGTCACGAACTTTATTTTTGCAGATTTGTAAAGTGTAAACAGGATTTGGACGTTTTCTTCGATATTCATATTTTAAAGGGATAGTTTACAGACAAATTGCTCCTATAAATAGCACGGTTGCCTCGTTTTCACTTATTTGAATTGAATTAAGTTTGCAGATTAATAAAGCATGAACTTATCATTGGAATTACTCATTTAACAACAATTTCATGTATATTTTGTTCAAAAATGTTTTCATTCATACTCCTTGTAATACCAATGATATCAATGAGAAAACGACACTGGTCGCTGTGCTGCACCAAAAAAGGGAACAGATTAACCTACCGATTGGTCTTATATCGCCTAGTAAAGATATAGGAATACTATATAGTTTTAAATAGGTCTACTGAATACATTTTAATTCATATTGAAGTCATACTTCAGGAAAGTCTAAATACAGCTGATGATTAGTACCTGTTTTTCCGATGTATAATTATACATCACCACCACATGTTGGTTTTAATAGTTAAAATAGCGGGTATTGAATTTTAAATTCCCTAGACTTAGGCTAGCAGGCATATTACTACTTTTCTTCTCTTTTCATGAGTCTGTAATATATTTAAAGAGTTTGAGCTCACCTTTCTGACCGAGTTCGGCCTGCACGCCAGCGAACCACAGCTCCACATATCGGCTTTTTAACAGGCCTAGTTATCTGTGGTCATTCTATTGAGGCTTTTAAATACCAAAAGCAATAGCAAAGTGGCTTCACCTGCAAAACCTTAGCGTTATACTTAAGTCATGGCCATTTATTTCCCCCAAATAAACTCCCGATAGTCGTTCCCTTTAGGAGTTGGGTTACAGCTCATATCCGAAGCAAATGGGAACCTTCTGACCCGAACTTTACCAGACCATACTTTCCTTTTTGGGCTCTGGTTATAAGCCAGTGACGTAAGTTGCTGCGTCTGTATGTCCGTCTCTCTCGCTCCCTCTCCTTCCGTGTCTGCCTTGTCTCCCGTCCCACCCAGTGCAGAGGGGCATAAACCAGTACAGGCAGCAGCTGGGATCTCTAGCGGGTTCACTTTGCACTGGCTTTGGCCAAAGCAGTGACGCAGTGATGATCTCCTGCTCTGGATTATCTAGGGCATTCCCTGGATCCCATCCCCGCATTCACATTTACGGCTGCCGAAGTAGGCTAATAAACACACTCATATTAGGGAAAGACAAACAAGTGCTTATAATGAACTGTAATGGCTGAAGGACAGGTTATCCTTTGTTATCGTTAAACCTGCGACAGTCTCGTAGAATTTACCCTGTTATTTGAACTGCCTTTAAAGGGGAATTCCAGTTTTAAAAAACGACAAATTTTGGTCATCACCAGACGACGTTATTCTCATCCCGAGGTCACTCAATTGATCATTTTTCTAGCAGAGATCGGGGACATCATTTTCTGGAAAAAAAAATTCACTCACCCGAAATTATTTCTGGTCCAGTTTATGTAAGTCTAACGAGAGTATAATATATAGGTTCTGCAAATCATTGTAAAAAGCGAAGACTGACGGACGGACAGATAGACCTATGTTCTGGTCTCACCCCTAAAAATGGGTTTTTACTAGATAACACAGAACCTGGGTTACGGAAAACGGCAGTAACCAAACTGGGAATGGATGCGCAGGTGACGTGACACTTAAATGGGAATATAAGTGTGTGTAACGTAATGGACACCCCAAACCAGTTCAAAGTCAAGCTGACATTCTTACTTCACTTTGATATGTTCAGGAGTCAGATTTCACAGGCAGATGAATAATCGAGTAATGAAGCTACAAAGATGTCACATATAATTCGAGACATCGGTTACAGAATAATACTTCGTTGGCGATTCAGTGCCAGAAAGGGGTGTTTTCTTCACTGCTGTGAGGTTACGAACTCCACAGGTACATTCCTTTTCTTTCCTCATCTCTGGTAGTTTTTGTGCTGACTTGCACTGATGCCAGCACCGGGTCGATGTCGGGATTCTGCCTTTTTTGAGCATTTTTTGACCCATGATGCTTGTGTCTACATTGTCAGAAAATAAAGTACCAATTTGTACCTTTGAGGGTGCACTTACTTATCACTGTGGCTGTACCCTAAAGGGTCCATCAATTGTACCCTGACTGTAGGTAAATGTACTCTTTAAAGTACACAAATAGACTCTGAGGAACATTTTTGTACCATTGAGGGTACGTTAATGTTGTTTGTGCCTTGGGAATGAGGGTACATCCCCAGTGACAAGTAAAGGTACAAGTTTTTACCTGTTTTTCTGACAGGGTATATGTCTGTAAGTGCCCACTCTTGGGATGTCCCTGTCCTTCCATGGGCTGTATAGCCATCACAAAGACTCCTCTTGTCTATAAGAGGTTCAAGCGTTTCTGCCCTTATATTGATGTTATCCTCGTGCTTTCAGACAGTTGATGATTTTAAACTGAGATCATCAAGTCAAGAAAATACTCCAGTTTCTTTTCTTGAACCCTCTGGGAGGGAACCACCACAGAAATGTAAATGAGGGTCAAGTTACCGATCAGATATAGATGTAAGCTTGTAATGAAAAGCTCTGAAACAGGTGTTATTTCAGATCCACTGAGATATGAACTTTCATATTGCTGAAATGTGATGGAGAAGGTCTTATTTTACGTGCGTGTAGAAATAGCTCTTTGTTCTCTGTAACCGTGCATTTTTCAGTTTATATACTTTGTTGTATATACAAAAATATTTTTTTTCTGTCTTAAATATAGCAACGTAAAAATGAATGCAGCATCAGCATTTTAAAAATGTAGTCAGCTCTCTCTCCAGCTATTTGTAGAAACATGTCAGATTTAAATTTATAAATGCGAGGTAAACAGTCCCCAATCTGTTTTTAAATATGTTGCCTTTCGCTTGGCGTGCTGAATAGGCACCAGCTGAGCTGCGTCTCCCCCACTCCCTCTACTACCTAAGTTACACTGTGAGGCTAAGTGAGTAAAGTGTCGTTTTTATACACACTCACTATCTGCACTCAGTCAGTGAAGGCTGGGCTTCAGTAAGGCTGGTGTTGATCTCCATAATGGGTTTGAAGCAGTTTTACATACTACTGATTCTTAAAAATGCACATTTTGGCCAGCCTGGGATAGGCACCAGGCTTCCCACATGCGTGCTGGATAAATGGTTTTGAGATGGATGAATGGAGAAATTTAGGTATAATTAATGTGTAATATTAATTTAAACATGTTATTTTGAACATTATTGAATATAAATTAAATAATGAGTCTGACACTCACTGGGTGGGCCAGATTTTTTTAAAGGGGCAATAAATGTCACTGCATGTTCTGGCTATGCGTTGATAATGCAGCAGCTAGTTGAAGAGCACCTCAAACTAAGCTTTTCTGCAAAAATCCAGCCTGCTTCTGGCTCACCACTCCCATGGGTAGCCAGCATTAGTGCCCCTAGGGAGATAATTTCTTTGGATCTGCAGCCATAATGGACATTCTCACAGAATGACGTGCATACCTAATGAGCTTCGCCAACTGCTTGCTAACACTACGCGGCCACAGCTTAAATGCGAGAGTGGGAGCCGGATCAGGCATCCTCAGGTCACTCCCATTCCAAGGCCCCTGCCCCCAAGGTGGCCTCCCTGCTGAGACCTGTCTGTGAGCCGCCACTGCACCCTGCTACCTGCCCCTGCTGCTTGGACTCTTCCAGAAGCACCCCCCCGCCCCCAACACTGCACAATGCACAATAGCTTCCAGTTCATACAGGAAGCCAGGAAGGTCCTTTGGGCTTAATTACATAAGGTGGTGCCATCCCTAAGGCAGCACAGCAATAAGTGGATTATCTTAGCACTAAAATGCCAGGGCTGCTCGTCAGTCCCATTAAGCTGACTGCTGTGGGAACTGGGCAGTATGGTTTTTGGCGTGTTCTGCGTTTTTGGATCTGCCTAATGGGTAACACTTTACTTGATGGAGCACAAATATTTAGTAACACCTCAGTAACTACTGAAGTACGAATCATGAACAAATATAGTCGCTGCTTGAGATCAAAGATGCGTCAGGATTCATTAATGATGGACAAACATGAGATCAGTATGTAACTTGTGTTATTCATGACTTGTTCCTTCAGTAGCTCACAGAGGTTTACAGAATTAACAGATACAGTAACAAATATAGTAACTGCTTGAGATAAAAGATTCATTGCGATCATTAATGATGAATTAACATGATCAGTGTGTAACTACGACTTAGTCTGTGGTTAATTAATACATAAGTATGAGCATAATACTATATTATTTGTGCCCCGTCAGGTAAAGTGTTACTGCCTCATGTTTATAACCACAGATGATGAAAAAGTCAAAGAAGGAGATGCTATTTTTCCACCCACAATAAACAGAATCTGAAGACTTCTCATTCTTATTTATTCACTAATTCTTACTGAGTATATAGTATTACTTTTGACGCGAACTCTGCTGGCCTCCTGGGCAAACAACTCAGACTAAATATTTTATTTCTGGCTTCTTTTCAGACACATCCAACCCAGCAGGATAAAAGCTCAAACTTTTTGCCCATTTCCATCCAGCTGACCCGTTGTTGTGTTGTTACAAGAGGATGCTATCCAGCAATACAGAAGTCAAGAAACTTTAGGCAAAGTTACCAGTTATGCAAGCAATAAAAATAATACACCAGGCCCCCCACCCACTGAATGATTGATACTATAACTGATTTCAGGAACCATGGCGAAGGCGGCTTGCTTTTGCCATGCATTTTTAAGAGGGATCTTTAATGGTGACCCCCCCCCAAAGATATTACAGCAACACGGGCAGGTTATTTTGAATTGGGTGTCTCTGTCATAACAGCCTTGTTGCAACAGCTCTCTCCTGCTCTGGTGCTCTGGGACACTGTCTGATTTTCATCTGTGGCAATGAGGCTAACTGGGAAATGCTGAAAATGATTGTAGCTGTGCTGCAATCAGGTAATCAATGCCCCCCCCCACACACACACACACATCTCCATCTCAACAAGACAGTCCCAGCCCAATTACCACTCCCTTAGGAGCAAAGACTCATGGGACAGCGGGCAGTGTGGCTGTTAAGGACCCCCAAACTGAGGGCTGTTAGTTAAGGTCTAATTAGGACCATGTAGTACCATCCATGTCCTCAGCCCAAATGCTTTTGGAAAATATCCAGGTTTTTAAATGACTGAGAATTGTCTTCTCCAGGAAATCTTTTTGGGAAAAAAAGTGCTGGTTGGGCAACTTATTGTAAATTAGTTTGAGATTTCAGTGGGTCTGGGCACTACATTTGGAGTTGGCTTTCATTGTGCTCCTCATTGAAGCACTCAGGCTCCTTTAGGTCTGACTTGCTGCGACCTGACATGGTGAGGATAGCAGGACAGGTAGCGGATAATGCGCGGATTGGCGCACTATTGTCTCCAACATTGTCACGAATGAAAGGATTGTCTGCTGGGGACAGGCGGTTCCTCGTCTTGTGGCGGGAATGCTCGGGAGGAGCGGCTGTGCCGGCCGTCGCTTCGCTCCAGGGCTTCGCGCGGATGTGTTGCTACACGCGGCGGCTGGGAGCAGAACAGCATAGTCAGGTGAAGGGCGGCGCATACGTACCACAGCTAATATAAATGTGCTGGTATGAGAGGAATTCGCTGGACGCTGCCCATGGCCAGGCCTTCGGTTAAATAGAAGCTCACTTTGTTTAACTGGGATCAGAACAAGAGATGGCAGATTGAGGGATAGAGGGAGGTGTTGGAGGCATTGTCCTTCTGCCAGGGGACAGGCCGCAGAGTTAAGAGAGACCTTTGTTTCAGCTGGTGCCACGAACTTCTCAAAGTGCCAGGGGCTGGTTCACAACAGCGACTTATTCCTCAGACCCTAAAATGGATCCAAAAGTGCTGTAAGGAATTTTACTAATAAAAGTCACGGCGCAAACTACGTAGCGGAAAAGCCTGTAAACATCTATCAGTCTTACTTATAATATTTTTTGTTACGTTTCAGATACTGTTCATGATTCAGTTTTCATAATGGTATGTTCATTGCTGCGTAATTTTCAAAACTATTCAGGAGACTTTTCTCAGTCTCTAATTATTATAGATACTGTGTTGCGCCTGTGCTAAAACGAGGCCTCACGGGCGTGTCCAGATTAGTCCGCGTTGTTGGATGCTAATTCCATGTTGGCAGTTGTGCTAACGGTTAGCTTTAAAATCGTGGCCGTAAGCCACACAGCCATCTTCGTGTCAGAAGTACGTCACGTTACGTCTTTGAGCCGTGCAGAGCTGTGTTATTATGTGGCTGGCATAGGGGTGGCTCGGGAATTCGGCTGTAAAGTACAGCACAACAGCAGCGACGAGTGATGTCTGTCTCTGCCGAAATTCCTCATGTTTACATACGGAGTCCAGGACGTTTCAGCGGCGGCTTGCGTTGAAGTTGACATGAATACTTAACTAAACTGAAAACTTTCCCAAGCAAAATGCAGTCCGCTCCTTCTCAATTAATTCCGTAAAAAGTAAGTAAAGTGCTCATGAAGTAAAACCTTCAGTCCTGCAGTTTTGTGTTATTTTAACATTTTCCTACATATGTTCCACTTATCTCAGTTCCCGAATTCGTCCTCACAGACCGGACCTTCAGCACTTCACACTGCTGTGGATGATCTCACTGCCATGTTTATTAAGCACTTGGAAGAGACATGCATGTATAAATGTGTAATGTTTTCCAGCCTGACGCTGAATCGTGTGTCCAGTCAGCCAGGGTTGTCTCTGTCATTATTTTCTTTTGGTTACCAGAGTCTGCGTCTGTTTGTTCATTCAGACTCACTGTTTGATAAACGTGTATGAATGTGGCCGGGAGGCACTGATCGGGTGGCTTTCTTTCCTTGCAGGGCACAGCGGCCGTGGGTCACAGCGGTGAAACGCGCGGACCCCAGGGTGAGCTCGCTACCGGGCCGCTGCTACGGGGAGGGTTCCTGGCACAGTGATTTGGTGCAAAACACAAACAAAAATCACATTGCCAGGGATTTCCACTCTGTTACAGTGCTCCAGGCATCCGTTCTTATTAAAACGAACGTCCTCAGAATGCACCCCTGTGAAAATCTCTCTCTCTGGCCTCGGATGTCTGTCTGGAAGTTTGAAATGCCAGGAATTATCAACCAAGCGTGACGCCGTCCACAGAAGCCGCTGACTCCACATTAACAAAGCTGCTTCACTCTCTCACCACCTGCTGGTCTTCACTGTATCGTAGACAAGCCTTTTAACATATCCTATGCTTTATTTCATCATCTTCATTTTATATTATGTTTATTAATAATAGTCTTACCACCTCCCTCAGATGTCTTAAATTTTAACATATTACATTGAGATAAGAAACTTTGTCACTGAACAGAACAGCAAAACATCATTTAACTTAGTGAGAGTTCTAACCTCCTTAACAAGCACCTAACTAATACCTC
>JAAGVU020000032.1:2038630-2049854 GCA_011763525.2 Mormyrus iriodes
CACTGAACAGAACAGCAAAACATCATTTAACTTAGTGAGAGTTCTAACCTCCTTAACAAGCACCTAACTAATACCTCTCTCCCTGTCTAAATACATACTTTGGAATTACAATATCCCTCTGTTTTTGTATAGCATGTTTGACTTGTAAATGACAACAGTTCTTACTCAGATCATGGGCACCCAACCGGAATGACAAAATGGTGGGATTGTTTTGCGTCCATCACCATCGCGCCCTGTCACTTCCTAAAGGCTCAGAACTTAGCTAGTTGGTGAGCATTGATCCCTCAGCTATTTTGTTCACAGTGGCTAAGTTCAGTGCCTTAAGTGAACCAGTGAAATTTAGCCACGTCTACGGGAAACGGAGGGACGAAGACGAGGACAACAAAACGGAGACCACCTGAACATATCAGCGTGAAGGTTCCAGTGGGTAACCAATCAGGAGCTCAGGAATGCCCGCGAAATGGGGAGCCAGTTGAGGCATGCAGGGTTATATAGCACCATTACCTGGCTCTCAGTGTGCACACGTCGCAATGAGCCGCTACGCGCCCACGCACCGCCTGCACTGCGTTTGAGGTGGTGAGTAATGGGCTTCCCTTGAGCTGCATGACACTTTGACTTTGTGCTTTCTCTCACTGTGTGCGCGTGCTGTTGGAGCATTTGTTTGTGTCTAAAGCAGCGTTTCCCAATCCGGTCCTCGGAGACCCACAGACGGCCCACGTTTTTGCTCCCTCCCAGCTTGCTACAAAAATGTGGACTGTCTGGCAGGGAACTGGGAGGGAGCAAAAACGTGGGCCGTCTGTGGGTCTCCGAGGACCAGATTGGGACTAAACATCCACAAGCAATATGTTTACTTTACGCAGCGCAGTCACCCCTGTATCTGTTTAGATCTGTTAATCTGTCTCCGTCTATATTGTGTTCATGCTCATATGACCCTTTCGCATTTTCTGACTGCCGTTTTGTTCATATATCCCAGAATTTTATTCAGTTTATTCCCTCTGTGTAAAATGCATGCAGATCCTTTCTTTGCGGTTCCACACAAGACCCAACTTCTAAAAGGGGGCTGTGACCTCCAGTGCCTACTGAACTGGTATCAGTGTGTACATGGAAAACTGGCTCAGTTCAGCAGGAACAGGAGTGGAGTCCAGTAGGTGTCTATCATCCCGTCTGGAAAGCTTCTTGCTCCTCACGTCTGGGAATAGCGAATCGATTGCCGATGGAGTGAAATCCTCCTGCAGATTGACCTCAGTGAAGTCAGAGTGCCTTTAGATAGAGGCTCAGTTACTGAGACCCGTAGGTTAAAATGTGTGTTGGTCACAAAAGGATTCAGGTGAAGCTCTGAAATTCATTATTGTGTTAAATCTGTGTTCAAATTAATTATTGATCAGAGTTTTATATCAGAGAAAAGTATGTAATCTTGCTGTATATTCTTGTTCACTACTGATACAGTCCCACCCCATGAGACATTTTTTTCTGCTTAACGCAGTTTAATTTTTTTTATATATAGCAATAAAGACAGACATATGCAAAGTAACGCATGGGCCATCTTAACTTCAAAGTATAATTTGTTGCCATTTCAGTAAAAATCTGAATGTTTAAAAAAGGTATCCATGGTCTCGGTGAGTCACATGGTAAATAGCAGCCACTGTAAGCTGAGATATGTGATCTCTGGGAATCAGGGGAGACAGTCCTAGTAGATTCTCTGGTAATCTCATTTTAACATTTCAATCTCATTTTGCTTGGAGTGAAGATAAAGTGAGCTATCTCCTGCACAGATCCATTTTGTAGATCTAATTTAGCCCCGAAATCTGAGAAATGTCTACATCTTATCTTTGTTCTGCAGTGATCCCTTTCTGTTTTCATCCGGCATGCCACAAAAACAAGAGATTGTGTTACAATATTTCCCCTTTCCTTTGGGAGTGCCCTCGCACTATTGTTCTGCCTGTGTTACGGGTTTATTGCAATCATGAAATGTAAAATATGTGTGCAGTTGATTTTGCTACATAAAAAATGTTTTACTTTTTGATAAATGGGGATGTGGAATGTTAATGGAAGCTCTCCTGTTAGGATAGCAGTGATTTACTGTGTCAGATACTCACATTTCATTCCCGGTTATTGTCGCCTGGTCTTTTACTTTGAGAGTAATTGTTTGGCCCTTTGTTTTGGCACATCATGAGCAACAATTGAATTACCGAAGTGTGTGATCAGACAGTGGTGGGTTTTGCTGAATCCTTCCCATCTGTTTTCTCATAAATACTCCAGACCAGGGGATTGGGCCCAATACACAAAGCGTGAGATGCTGAAACTAGTCCAGTCTGGTTATCTGGCACACAGGCCTTGCATTTTGTGTCACCCTGAGTGGGTTGATACAGGTTCGGCCCCGCAGGCTCTCTATAATTACTGTGTTCTCTGAGCTTACAGAACTCTTTTATCAACAGTAAGAGATGATGTGCGTCAACTTTCGAGAGTATGGGCACCAACAAGTTCCTGTCAGAAGCGTCCCTCTCAGCAAAAAAGCTGCTGCTCACTCAGGAGTGATTTTTTTCCATTGAAATGGAAGAGTGTGGGCTGTGGCTTTGCAGGTACTGGATGCTGGGGGGTTTTCTGTCGTTAGACACCTTGGAGGAGCATTTAAAACCATGTTAGCTGTCAAACCGCTGTGTTCTGTTGAGCAATGATATGGCTGCCAATCCTACAGGACAGATAACAAGTGTTTAATGTTCCAAAGCCCATTCTTGGTCATAGCATAAGTCATGTAGCTTTTTTACTGAGGCAGAGGATGAGGATGCATGTAAATGGAATGAGAGCCACTCACCGTGGACGTAAAAGCAGGATCCACGTCTGACATCTTCTCCAAAGACTTGGAGCTTGCCATTTTTGGTTTCCATAGCAATGTCAAGGGGTTACTGTATCGTTATGATATGATCTGTGGCTAATCGTATTTCAGAAGGCTGTTTGTCTTGATTTCCTTCTGTTGCCAGTATCGTTATAGGATCTGTGGCTTTTTGGACCTGACCCAGGCTGTATAAATGTTTTATAACTGGTTTAGGTTGAGCAACACCAGCTGGAGAACACAAGAAAGCCCGTTACACTTGTCAGTGCTTTGTGGTGAAAATAAACAAAGCAGGGGCTGACAAGAAGGTGGCGTAAGGTCAGACAGGCCTACTTACAGCAAGGTGCCTGCAAGAAAGACAAGACTTTCCTGGAAACAATAATGCAAATTTAACATTTTGGTTTTATTTTATTAAGGCTCATTGTCTTACAATGTCAATAGACTTTGTATGAATGGCAGAAAATAAATTTCAGGCAGATCTATCTACTAAGTGCTTATCCTGGTCAGGGTGGTGGCGGAGGGGCCTGGCGCCCTTGACAGGCAGCACAGGGCACAGGCTGGGGTATGTCCTGGACGGCATGCCAGTCCATCACAGGGCACTGGGCTGGGGTACGCCCTGGACAGGATGCCTGTCTGTCACAGGGCACTGGGCTGGGGTATGCCCTGGATGGCATGCCAGTCCATCACAGGGCACTGGGCTGGGGTACGCCCTGGACGGCATGCCAGTCCGTCACAGGGCACTGGGCTGGGGTACGCCCTGGACGGCATGCCAGTCCATCACAGGGCACAGGGCTGGGGTATGCCCCGGATGGGATGCCAGTCCATCACAGGGCACAGGGCTGGGGTACGCCCTGGATGGCATGCCAGTCCATCACAGGGCACTGGGCTGGGGTACGCCCTGGACGGCATGCCAGTCCATCACAGGGCACGGGGCTGGGGTACGCCCTGGACGGCATGCCAGCCCATCACAGGGCACTGGGCTGGGGTACGCCCTGGACGGCATGCCTGGACGGCATGCCAGTCCATCACAGGGCACGGGGCTGGGGTACGCCCTGGACGGCATGCCAGTCCATCACAGGGCACTGGGCTGGGGTACGCCCTGGACGGCATGCCAGTCCATCACAGGCCATGGGGCTAGGGTCTTTGCCTTGTGGAAAATATGCTATAGCAGCTGGAGGGAACCTGCAGGATCCACTCAGTGTCACAAATTTCAGGCACTTTTATTCCCAGAATCATTGCAGCACTTTTTTAGCAGGAATGGTGTCTGTCGAGGGCCTCCTGTGTGACCTGAGTAAATGTCTGCGCCTTTGGCTGAAGCGCTTGGAAACGCACCAGTAATAATATTGGAACAGTTCTGCCTATTACATTAATATTGTTATCAAAGCATTTTGTGCTCCATATATAGAACTAAGGGAAATATTTGTACTTTAAATCATTTTTTCTGCCTTCAGCAACAGGTCCTGCTGTACACCTTGTCAGGCCAGGCATTTTGGGGGGAGTTATGAAAGGAGTCATGCAGATTAATCCAGCCCGCAGTTACCCACCCATCCATCTTCTGTAACCACTTATCTTATTCAGAGGTTGTGGGGGGGTCCAGAGCCCATGGACACGAGGCAGGAAACAACCCAGGGTGAGGCAGCAGCCCATCGCAGGGCTCACGCACACATGCACACCTACGAGCAATTTCGCAACTCAGATTGCCGTTAGCATGTTTTTGGACTGTGGGGGGAAACCCCACAACGACATGAGGAGAACATACAAACTGCACGCACATGGAATTTGGGCAGAGATTCGAACCCAGGTCATAAACATAATGTATATATAAAAACAATACTGCTGCTTTGGAATGGCTGACTGAAGTCCCCTCGCTGACTGAAGTCCCTTCGGCTGCTCTCCTGTTTGCCCCTGTTTCACCCACCACGCCCCCCACTGAGGGCGGTGCAGCTGGAATATTTGTGATGCTGACAGCAGATGACAAATTGGAGGGGGGGAGTCGCTGTCCAGGTTCGAAGGTTCACAGAAAGGTGCCGTGCATTGTGGGACGCCACGGAATCGCCACTCGCGTGATGTAAGGCCACTATTCCCCCATCCCGGGTGGGATTCTATCTGGGCTTGATGGTTCCTGCGCTCTAACAGAGCTGGGGGGGTTAAGGAAAGGTATCCCTGTGCCTCTTGGCATCAGACGCTGCCACGTGTGGAATCTGTTTGCCTGGCCGAGGTCCGAAGTTACGCCATACATCATTACCTGTCTGCTCGGAGCCGGAGGGCCATGCTCACTAATTAAACGGGCCTCGGCTGCCTCTGCACACTACTGATATTACCCCAGTGCTCTTCAAGCGAGAGGTGGCGTGGCCCACTGGCCGGAAAGCACCACCCACCTCCGCCCGCCAAATATAGCGCCATAAATTTCTAGCCTGTCGCTCGTAAATTGAGGAATCTATCGCTGTTTTTCACGACGTCCCACGGCTGAGCTCTGCCAAGGTTCCTGCCCCTAGGGACCCCTCCCCTCTATAGTGGGACGGCATTAGGTCGCTTCCAAAAGCTAAACCAAAAATAATAAAATGTACATATGCACATGCTTTTCACAAAGGGCTGAGGGGTCCGTGCCCTGAGTGTTTCACATGAGGACGACCTGCTGAGTTGATAATCTTCACGTTCACCCATCTGCCCCCAGTTCGTGTTGTTTGTTTTTATATTTTATTCATCCCCTTCAGAGGGATACTTCATAAAACCTATGAGTTATTCAATATAAAAGTTTACACCAGGCATATGACGCTACTAAAAATCACCACCTCGGGTGTGAAATCAGAGGCTGTCTGTTTCTACTCCGGTCACAGTTTATGTTCAGAATAAGTGGGTTCTGGAGGCGAAGGGGTATGACTGTGCTGCTGTTTGCTTTATCACATGGAACTGGCCACCAATCTGACATGTAATAGATTTAATATATAATTGGAGCAGACATTTTTCTGCTTGAGGGTCACGGCGCAGGGTCAGCCAGCACACAGCACCCCTAAAGCTGGGCTCAAGGACCCACAGACATGTGACTATTCTGCCAGGGCTTTAACCGGTGACCTTCCAATCACAGGCACAGAGGCTTAACTTGCTAAGCTACACACCACCTCCCTTGTCCCCCCTCGGCCATATTGTCACAATTCCGTTGAGCCCTTGAGAAAGGCCCTTAGTCCCTCGAAATGTTCTAGGGGTGCTGGATATTTGGCTGACCGTGCACTCGGATCCCAAGCTTAGCTTTCAACTGCTTGTGTGTGTGTATATGTCTCAAAAGGGAGAGAATGGGATGTGTGAAAAGAAGCATTGCAATGTATCCCTGCAAAAAAGGATAGTTTTTTTTTTTAAATAAAATAAAAACACTCCCCCCCTCCTCCCGCCTCAGTTGTCCCTGCCTTGTGCGCCCAATGCTTCTACTCAACCTTGCAGTGGATAAGCTGCTGGGGGTGGGTGGATGTAGGCTGCCTCCTGAAAGGCAGAAGATAGCAGTCACCAGAGGCTGTCAGTTCACCGTGGGAAATGTACACTAAAATGGCCTGCTTTTCATGTGCTTTTTGGCATCTGCCTGACTCTGTTTAGCTTGGCTGTTTGCTACCCGTCTGTTTATGTGTTGCATCTCTTAGGAAACAAACCAATAAGCCAGTCACAGTAAAGAAGGGGCTGTATTTTATTTAAAGACCATATAAATTATATTATTCATCTGTATAGTCAGAAACTGGATTTGTAAGAAATCTGGAGCCGACTAAAAAAACGTCTCTGGGGGTTTCATTTGGAAACTTGGATTCTGTTTCTGGTGTGGAAAAAATGAATTGGATGCCATAACTTCCTATGCCAAAGCAAACCAGGAATTTTTGAATAATATTATGTAACATTATAATATATATGATTTTATTAATCACATGTATGAACTATCTAAAGAAAAACTTCATTGAGTCACCGCTTCTCAAATGCTACAAGAAAGTTCGTAAGAAAACAAAACATGTCACTGATGTGGGAAAATCTCAGCTGTTGTTGCATAAAATGCCTTTCACACATTTAGGATTTCTCTCTTTCCATCAAAATGTGAATTGCGTTGGATCCAATCAGAGTAATTCCCAAACTAGCAGCGAAGCCCCAGATGTCTGCACTTAGATTATCTGCCTGTGAAAGTGTGCTGTACAGTCTCTTTGGTAGCGTATGGATCCTTGATACTCAGATCGGGGAAACGGAGAGCACTTTCAAGTGGACAGACACATGGTAGTAGTGTAGTGTGCGGCCCTGCGCCTCCCCAGGCCTCATGTGCGATGCTCCTGTGCGGATGCAGGTCCGACTGCCGCTGCGGATGGACAGAGAGAGAGCAAAACAGTCCAGGAGAGAAAGTGGCGAGAGGAGAGGGGGGCAGCGAGGCGGCCTCCTGGTCAGCCACCCGCTTCACAAAGATGCTTTTGTTTTCAGCTGCATGGCCGAGCTACGTCACCGCGAGCTAAACTCACATTGCTGAAGGGGAACCTTATTCCAGTCTCCCCCCTCTGTTCTCTACATGAGGTTTTTATTTCACTCAGACCAGCTTGACAGAATGTACAAAATGCCTAATGTAACCCGCCCCTGCAGGGGAATCTGTCTCAAGTGTCTGCAGTTTTCCATAATTACCAGCCCAATGTCCTTTAAAGGCAGCTCTAAGCTTCTAGAATTACAGTGAACCGGAGCACGCAGAGAGGGTTGGTTATTGCCTTTAAGAAAGAAGAGCATTAGTCACGTGCTGAACCTGCCAGCCTCCCCATTATACACAAAACCCTTCCGTATCATTACAGAAAAACTGTATTCTATGCGATGCAGAGGAAGATAGATAGTAAAGACATTGCCTGACTTAGCCCTGATGTTTGCTGGCGTTACTGTAAACGTTACATATAATGAATCACGACGATGGGAAGTCAGTGTCAGCAGGCACTCGCGCGCAGATCGGGCTCTCACCCACTTACCATTTGTCGCTTCAGTGGTTCCAACTGGGATAGACCTGGTGAAGCTTGGCAGCGTACTGTAACCCTGCCCGCCCTGGCTGGCATATCCTCATTTCCTCTTTCACTGGGATATTGTGTAAAATGACACATAGTATTTATTTACCCCCCTGTGCCTGTGCATCATTGCACAGGATCCAAGCTCTGTGCTACCCTTTACTGAATAAATGATTGGAAGATGGATGGATGCATGGATGGACTTAATAGTGGGAACTGGGATTTAAGGTCAGGAAGTTATGTGGCAACTCTTGCTGGGAACAGGAAGTAAGCCTGTGCTGAGACATGTATATTAACCCCCTAAAGCCTCAGTTATGTCTCTGCCCCATGGAAAGTTACATGGAAAGTTACATGGAGACTTACGTGCTCATCTTAGTGCCACCTCAGAACAGAAGCCAATGCCAGATTTATTAAGTTTGGCCCACAGGTTATTTATTTTTTTTTCTGAAATAAAAAAATATATCCGGATACACTAAGAACTTATTATATATATATATACTTACTTCCTAATATATACAAAATAGAAAAATAAGAAATGCATAGAAATACAGTGCTTTCATTGGAGTTTTTCCAGAACATCATACAATTTCATTCAGGAAAAGTTTGTGCAATAACTGTAATTTACATAGTCAACACGCCTATAAGCCTTCAGTAAGGAGTAACTGAATCATACATTCATCGTAAAGACTCATTACAATAAGCCCTCAGTCTGTGCACTGTGTGTGTCTCTGAGTGTAAGTGAGCCTGCGAGACCTGTTCTGCATTTCTAAGTCATTTCTAAGCTTTTTGCTCGGGCCATAGTTTTAAAACAGTTGATGATTCACTGATGAAAAAAGGTAAACAAAGCTGATTTTTTTGTAACTCAGATCTTATGCGTGGGGGAAAAAAACCAGGAGGAGCCGGGAGGGAGCAGAAATGTGGACTGCCTGGCAGGGAGCTGGGAGGGAGCAGAAATGTGGACTGTCTGGCAGGGAGCTGGGAGCGAGCAAAAATGTGGACTGCCTGGCAGGGAGCTGGGAGGGAGCAGAAATGTGGACTGTCTGGCAGGGAGCTGGGAGGGAGCAGAAATGTGGACTGCCTGGCAGGGAGCTGGGAGGGAGCAGAAATGTGGACTGCCTGGCAGGGAGCTGGGAGGGAGCAACGACGTGGTCCATCTGCGGGTCCCCGAGGACCGGATTGAGAAACTCTGCAAAGTCAACAGGTATGAAGGAGTATGGGTTAGGGCGTGGATACAGAGGTCGGGGCTTTGTGGTCTAACTGCTTGACACCGATAAGCAGGAGGTGGTGGAGCTGAGGCGGGGCTTCTTGGTTTTGGCTGGGGGTTGGGGGCTGGTGCTCATGTTCCTCACCCTGCTGAAACTGTTGCGCATGCTGCCCTGTCGGTGTGCACTGCCGGACGTGCTGTCCGTCTCCTTGGACAGGAAGGCGTTGGCATCGCAGAGGCCGGCCTTCACGCAGCAGCAACACAGCAGGCCGGCGATGGCCCGCCGCAGCTCGGTGCTGCCCAGTGAGTAGATGATGGGGTTGATGGCTGAGTTGAGCACTGCCATGGCGATCACCCAGTCAGCGCTGTAGAGCAGGTCACACCTGCGCGAGTAGCAGAAGAAGTCGACCAGCAGCAGGAAGAACAGGGGTCCCCAGCATACCACGAAGACTCCCACGATGGAGATGACCGTCTTTAAGAGCTGCAGAGAGCGCTTGCGGCTCCGTATCTGCCCGATTTCCGTGCCCTGCCTCACATGGCAGTAGATCGCGCCGTAGAGCACACCGATTCCCGTGAGGATGAGAAGGAAGATGATGAGGGAGAAAAAGATGTAGCTCTTGGAGTACAGAGGCAGTAAGGTGGAGCAGCTGTCCTTCTGGCAGATGCAGTTCCAGCCCAGCAGGGGGAGGAAGCCCATGACAAAGGCCATCAGCCAGCAGAGGGCCACCAAAATATAGATGCGGCAGGTATTCCAGGCTGACCTGCGGTGCAGGGGCTTTATCATGGTGGTGTATCTCTCGACGGCGATCAGTAGCAGGCTGAAGATGGACGCCGCCAATGCCACGAAGAGCACCCCCTCACGGAAAAGCCACTGACTGCTGCTAAGCTCGAAGGTCTTTCTGCCGGACATTAGGAGGTTCACCACATAGGCGACGCCGGTGAGCAGGTCGCTGAGGGTGATGTTGGCGATGCAGATGTAGACCCAGCGACGGTGCTGCCGGATGCGAAAGAGCACGGCCGTCAGCGCCAGCAGGTTCTCCAAGATGATGAGGATGCTGATGCCGAGGAACATGGCTTTGGTCAGGGAGATCCCATTGCTTTCAGGCTTCCTGTTCTGCAGCCGGCCCGTGTGGTTGTAGTGCTCCAGCACCACGTTGCTGCTGTTCTTCCCGTATGGCTCGAGGCAGGAGCCCATGATGCTCAGTATCTGCATGGCGATGGAGGGGATGCGGTGGGACTCCAGGAGCAGGGCAGGTCCTCCAGCAGCTCTCACTCTCTCTCACTGTCTTACTGGGGGAGTCCAAGACGGGCCAGGAGAGCTGAGAGTTCAGAAGACACCTGTGGTGTGCGTGAAGATATAATCACATCAGCTGTCACTGTCTACCTCTAAGTATGACCCAGAGAGCAAATCGACCCGATGGACCTCCCTACACTCAGCAGCACTGGCCCACTTAAAAAGTAACTTTCATAAATAAAAAAAAAAGACAAGGCGTGCTTGCAAACTCTTTTTCATGACTTCAGATTTCATCTTGAGATAAACTCAGTTAAGATGTGTTATCAAAGAGACCAGATAAAGTGTTAATGGAAAATCCATCCCTACGATGCTGAATTAAGACTGAAATGCTGAATTAAGACTGAAATAACATTTTCCAAATTCTACCCAGACTGCAAACAGGACCTTAGACACATACACATAAATATTTTTAAAAACACAAATACTAACACTAACATTTCTGAATTAATAATAATTCTTGTTTTTCCTCTGATTATGCTCTTTAAATCCTTTCGCATATAATCCATCTTTCATAATGCAGACTACTAATCTAGATTATAATTTAACAGCATAATCATCTAAAAATGCCTTCTAATTCCAATACAATACAATAAAAAATTTCAAGCAAAATACTTATCATTTTCAGATACAGTTATTACGGCAATACGTGGAATACATGATTAGGTGTAGAGCCTTAAGACACGATGTGCCCCAGGGAATGGAAGTCAGTTTGGAAAGAGCGTGTGTAGTAATGCAGATTGACTCACTTGTTGATGCCCTGTGCTAAGAGTCTGCTGTCACTGTACCTCGGTGCTGACTGTCATCCCCTCTGCCAGCCTGGGCAGATGTTTTCACATCTATATCTCTGCAGGGGAAGGAAGGAAGTGCAGCTTCTCAGACTGGACCCACCCAAGACAGAC
>JAAGVU020000032.1:2054026-2096572 GCA_011763525.2 Mormyrus iriodes
CTGACCCATCTGGGGGTCTGCAACCCATATACCCCTAGTGGGGTCCTAAAGAACCCCAAGTGGATGTGAGGGTTAAATGTGCTATATATATAAATGACTTGACTTGACTTGATGGTTCTCTGGGTGAAAATCCCATGTTGATGGCAGAGGTCAGAGAAGAATGACCAGACTGGTTCATGCTAATAAAAAGACAACAGCAACTCAAATAACCACTCGTTACAACCGGGGTATGCAGAAGAGCATCTCTGAACGTGCAATATGTCGAACCTAGAAGCAGATGGGCTACAGCAGCGAAAGACCACAGCAGGTGCCACGGCTGTCAGCTAAGAACAGGAAACTGAGGCTACAGTGGGCACGGGTTCACCAAAATTGGACAATGGAAGATTGGGAAAACGTTGCCTGGTTAGATAAGTCTCGATTTCTGCTGCGACATTCAGACGGTAAGGTCGGAATTTGGCTTAAACAACATGAAAGCATGGATCCATCCTGTCTTGTGTCCATAATTCAGGCTGCTGTTGGTAGTGTAATTGATAGTGATATTTGGGCCATTTAGTACCAATTGAGCGTCATATAAATGCCACAGCCTAACTGAGTATCGTTACTGACCGTGTCCGTCCCTTTATGACCACAGCATACCAGCTTCTAATGGCTACATCCAGCATGACAACGTGCCACGTCACAAAGCTCATATCGTCTCACACTGGTTTCTTGAACATGACAGTAAGCTCACCGTACTCAAACGGCCTCTACAGTCACCAGATCTCAGTCCAATAGGGCACCTTTCGGGATGTGGTGGAACGGGAGGTTCACATCATGAAGGTCCAGCTGACAAATCAGCAGCGACTGCGTGATGCATCATGTCAACGTGGACCAGAGTCTCTGAGGAACGTTTCAAGCACCTTGCTGAATCTATACCGCGAAGAATTAAGGCAGTTCTGAAGGTAAAAGGGGGTCCAACCTGATACTAGCAAGGTGACCCTAATAAAGTGGCCAATGAATGTATTTACTTGCCATTCATGCTACTAAATAAGCTTTTATTCCAAAATAAGGTAGCATGTATGATTATGTTTTAAAGATTTCTTAGATCTTAGCTTTTTTCCAACTGCATTCCAGATAAAGCCAGCAGATTTTTGTTAGATTGATATGGATATTGCAACTGAGAATGTTTTTCTACATGTAAATGGATTCTTCCCACTTGTAGGTGTGCCCTCGGGATCATAGTTAAATGGCGCGTTCATTTAACACCAATTATGCCAACAATATTTTTTACAAAATTTTATCGTACACACAGGGAAATACAACATAATGAGGAACACATGGATGCAAAATATACATAATATTTCTCCTTACTTGTTATTATTTATGTCGACACAACTTTGTAACAATCCATGACAGTTTGATGCGAGGCTGCTACCTATGTGAGCCAGATTTTAAAAAGATTTAGGATGACGTTAAATGTGATGAAACAGAAACAGGGAGGTTTCCACATCTCACCATTGCTTCCTGTTTACCTGCAGTTTAATTCCCCCAGTGCTTGAATTAGCTTTGCAAGTTAATATGCATTCTTATGCATGCCTTTGGTAACTCTGTAGTGCACATTTCAGAGGGCATCATACACAACAGGGACCCCCAGAGTCATGGGTAATGTGGTGTGAGGGCCAAACGCTCTGTCACCTACAAACAACAGACAAGGGTAAACAGAAAAGGGTGTTTTGTGGCTCAGTACTCCTGGGGGTGTTCCATGTAGCAGGATTTCTCAGTTAGCTGGGTTAACTTAAGCTAGATGACTTCTAGCTTAAGTTAACCCAGCTAACTGAGAAATCCTGCTACATGGAACACCGCCCTGAATTAAGAAACATGCATACAGATATACTGTGTTTTGCCTACATCATCAACCTAACTTGCATAAAAGCAACTCAAATGAGCAGACAGGGAATTCAAACTCCCAGAAGTGGGTTGCAAAAAATGGACCATAGGTGGCCTCGCACTGTTTGTGTGCCGCGTTTCATCAGCGATTGGGTCTCTGCTAGCAGAGTGAGCATCAATTGGGTCATTTTTCTACTTTTACTGTTTTGGAAGCCAAAAGTGGGAGCAGACCTACCAATTCACACTTCACCCTTCCTCATGCTGCAACACCAGTGGTACCTCCATGCACAGCGCTCTCTGATTGCATCCAGGCTCCCTTAAAAGCACACGGCCAGAAGTGGGTCTGAATTGTTCCACATGCTTCTGATTCGCAAGGATTCCATCTCAAGGTTTTGCGGATCCTTTTTTGCGCTTTTGACTTTACGGGGACAGCCTGCTGACTCTACCCTGAAGGCCGGGAATGTTTATCTCACATATTGTGGAATATGTAATGGGGTAGTTGTTGAGCCAGAGGGCAGCACCGAGGCCTCACACCGTGAGGGCTGCGCACTTTATTCCTACTCTGTGTGTGCAGTTTGCATGGTCTCACTCTATCCACGTAGGTTTTCTCTATGCTGCCCCTCTTATGTGGTAGTGTGTGTAAGTGTGTGCTCTCCAACAGAGTGGCATCCTGTCAGGGAGTGCCCTACCCCTTGCTTTCTGGGATAGGCTCACTGCAGCACTATACTGCATAAGCTACATAGACATTCAGACGACGTTAACAAAGACTAATAATCCCATAGTGTACTTCATCATGATTAATACTATCGCTAATAGGAATTCTATTACTTAAAAAAATCCTTTTCTGTAATATTTGATAAGAAACCATTTGCTGGTGTGCTGGTTCTCCGTTTGTGGCTGCGCCTTTATCGTAGCTCGCCTGTTTTTTTATTCACGTCATGACCGGCTGAGGTATGCAAATTGTGATATTGCCAGGCACCATGCTGTACTTCACTTAGAAAACCTTCTCAACAAATCTGGGATAAAAGCAACTGAGCTCAGTAAACGGGGGGTTTGAAGCACTTGGGTTGCAGAAAGCACGCGGTAAGTGCTATTGTACCGCTACGCTGACATCATCGTTCATCAAGATTTGGGTGTATATGAGTTTACTTCCGTTGGGGCAAAAAAGTCATTTGGTTGTATGTAATCTGCTGTTTGAAATATCCGACTTTGGACAAATTTCTTAAATGAACTGAACATTCTCTTGATACCTATTGCTGAGATAAATGCCCATAACTTTTAACAAAATAACTCACGCAAGCCGAATAGAGAGTGCATCTGCTTAGCTCCTCGCTGCAAAACTCGCAATGCATTATTCAAGCTTTTAGCGGCCCCTATTGGCACTTTACTGTAAATACAGCCTTTAGAAAACACTTCAGGTTGTAATTTCATTTACGTGCCAACAGGCTGTGCTCAAAGCATGGAGTACGGTATGTTACTTACATTTAGGAAACACGCTTAGTGATTTTTTAAAATAGAATTTTGTTAAATATTACATTCTGTTGTCACAGAACTATTGCTACGTTCATTTGGAGATATTTTATAGATATTATCTTCTGTAAATGTAAATCTAATTCCTGGCAGAGTCACCTGAGGTTTTTAGCTAAAATGTCCTGTCACTTAATGGAAGTCATTATATCTGATCTTCGAGCAACAATCCGCCGACGACTGGCAACTAAACAGCCTGAAAGTATCAGTAATTCGCTGTCATAGTTTACAGTAGGTGTGTGCTCTTACTTTGTTTGGACACCAAATCTGCTAACAGTATACATAGCTCGACAGTTCTGTTTTGGGTTTATCTCACAGTAGGAGCTAGCTTATATGCCGGTGGCAGTACATGCTTCATGCTGACACTTTTGTGACTCGATGTAACAAATAATGCAGTTTCTTGAACTGTTGCCCTCAGTTTTTTTGCCCCGTGCACCTACATCCTGCTTCCAGATTCTTATCACTTATCTGGTACAGGGTGGCAGAAGTTACAAGAGACGGATTGGACACCAATATTACTGTTAGGAAATGGACACAAGATGGAGAGAAGACGCAAACTCCATACCCACACATCAGAATCGAGAGTCAAACCCCCGACCCTGGAGGTGCGATGAAACAGCACTACTCAATGAGCCACACCAAGACTTTCGGATACTTACGCAGTACCGACACCAGAAGATAATACTGTCCTCCGGCCTGTTGGGGGCGCCAATGAAAGGTAAAGAGCGGTGCCCCAAATATATTTCTATGAAATTAGCTTGGGGCTTTTCATAACTTTTTTTCAAGCTCCCATTTGGTCATACGGAGGCGCACTGAGAAAGGAAGTACATTTCTTCTTAGGGTGATTGAGTTTAAATTAGTTTATTTTTTTTTTCCTCCTCAATCTGTTATTTCTTTGGACCCTCCGTAACTTGACAACGTATTGTTAAATCATGTGTTTCTTAGGAGAGATGTGTAGGATAAGTCTGATTTCAGCCATAAGGTTTGTCGCTTAATTTTATCGCAAGTTTAGTTAGCTCGCTGGTTAGCCGTCTTTCTCCTTTAAAAAGAAGGGGAACTTTGGAAAGAAAATCCCCGCTTGATTTCACGGCAAATTTGCAACTGGAATGACTTCCTTTCTGGTTTCAGACGCAGCAATGTAACAAGGTAAATCTGACGACGCGGATGATAAATCTATACCGTTATCTTTTCTGTTTTGCTTTTTTGGCTCGAGTTAAATTAATCTGTTTGAATAAAAATGTTAGTATGAGACCCTGTAATACGCTCATATAGTTAGAGTTCAATTATTCCATGTAATACATATTCTTTGCTATCCGTGTAATTAAGTTAGCCAGCTAGCTGTTGGGGAGGGGGCTACGACTGCCAACTATATGTTGGCTCATAACTTGTTAGGAAAAGAAAGTCTGGAGCTTCTGCAGAAAAAGTCTAAATGTGTGTGCTTTTGTCGGATTTACGCAAATAATTTGAAATTGTTACAAAAGTGAGTAACAGAAGCTGCCACTGTGGCCGCGCGCCCCCGACCGCGCGCCCCCGGCTGCTCCCTCACTTGCTTGTTGCACGAAACGGCTGCAGCCGCCGCGAGACTCGCGCTGTGCCTGGGACCCCCGCGTAGTGCTGCCCCCAGTACGTGGGTCTTCACTTTATATATACACACACACACACACACACACACGGTGGGTTGTCCAGTAACATAATGCTGGGTGTAGCCCCGTGTCTGCACCGTGATGAGCGGGACTTCACCGCACGCGCGCGCTTGGACCGAATGAGTAACGTCGCGTCACTCTTAACGGTCGACGCAGCGATTAGTCGATCATGACCAAACGACGTCTGTCTCCGCGCCGGCTGCGCCTCCTTTGTATTCGGTGTTTAGTAATGCACATTGAGCACATCTCACGCCCCGAAATTTGTTCTCACGTGGGACCAAAAGTTTACGGTCGAAGAATCCCACGTTAAATGAATCATTGCTACCCCGGGCGAGCTTTTGGAAAAACCCAGTCACGAACAGAGACAAAACGGCGGGCGTATGTCGTTTTGGGTGAATATGTACCGAGTGAAACAATTTCCTTAACCGCCTTTAGATGGTGAGGTTGTGTTCTTGTTATTTGTTTGTGGTGATTGTTGCTCTTACACCCGCATGTTATGCAGATATAGGGTCATGCCCAGCTGCTGCCCTGATTAAATGGCAATAGGGACGTTTAGCATTTATGTTACTGGAGGTTTCTTTTGAGAAGCCACTTAACATAATACAGTTATTCGGGATTGACACACAGGGTGGATTTTGGTGTGTCAGGGTTCTGTGCACATCAGTGCTTTGAAACTAATCTGAAAAGTCAGCTAAAAGCGCTACACGTTTTATGCTTAAATGATTGATGGAGGTCACTCACTGTGGCTGCCTGCCCTATAGTGCTGATGGACATCTAAGACATTTTCACCTCCCTGACATGCTGAAGTTACATAAAAAGTAATTAGTATATTTTTGAAATAATGTCATCTATTGATTGTGTCACAGTTTTTGAGTCATATGGGGTGGGGTGGGGGGGTGCAAGAAAATATTACTTTGCTTTTCATTTTTTAAATAACTTGAGGAACTTATAGAAAGCAGATGTCTATCTTTTCACCGCAACTATGTACCGTATGGTAGTCCATAGAAGGCATCTTTTTGTTTCTTGTTCTGTTGAGATCACAACTTTTTTTTCTTGTGATCTCATCATAGCCAAAGTTCTTTTCTCGTTCAAAGTTTTCTTGATCAGAAATAAACAAAAGTTACCTCGGGAAAACAAAAATTGTAATTAGACACGCAAACAGCATTTGTCAACAGAAAGAGGATTCCAATAGAAATGCCTTGGGTTAATGCCATTGTATCTGCACAGTTTTCAAAATTGCAGTCTCACTGAAAATCTAAAATTCTCCCCAGTTGAGTGAAATGGGGGGGGGGGGGCATACAGGTCATGGATGAACTGCGGTCTCTTATGCACAGTTGTTTCAACAAGTTTGTATGCTTGAATTTTTAGTGTTTTAGTAGCTGGATGCTTGAAGTGATTCATAGGTTCTGCTTCCTTGGAAGCACAGTATTTTTGTGAGCTGCTCTTTAGTTATATCATTGTAAGTAGGCCTGGGTGATGTCTAAAAGATTAGTATGCAGTATTTTAAATAAAAAATATCAGGATAAATGATATCCAGTCGTCATTCCCCCACAGACAAGCACGCACGTGCTCGGCACGAAGCGAGCCGCTTACATTTTTTTTAGCCGAAAGGAAGACATGAAAGCAGGGGAAAAAAATGATATACCAGCGGTCTGCAGCTTGTGTTCCCTGAGGGCCAAATTCCATCAGCAACTGAAAGACAAGGTCCTACTGCGCTGCATTTTGCGGGGGGGGAGTGCCAACCAGGAGGTAGTCCCTGATGATACCGGGGGGGGGTTTGCTCCGGATGCGGCCTGTCAGATAGTGACACAGTTACTTGTCTTATCTTTGGTTACAGATGGTATTGTCAAACAGCACAAGCCTTAGTTGAAAGCTTACCCTTGTTCTGTGCTCTTCCAAATTTTAAGTTCATTCTGTCAGGCAGCAGAACTTTGCTGTGAAATTGCAGAGTAATCCTCAGGTGTTGGTTTCTCTTGAAATAGTTTCACCTGTATTTTTGGTGGGTTATATCTTTGGCATTTGGCTTTAGTTCTACTCATCTGCTCCATTTCATTTTTCAATTTTTCTAATTTGGGCAACCTGCAGAATGACCCTTGTGTGTATAATTGAACAATTGTCTTTTGGCCTAATATCAGTAAATGTGTAGTAACTTTGTATCATCATCATTGTTTTTGCTGTAAAATGTGGAAAAATTACAAATGAGATCCCTTATGCCCAGTTAGTATTGCAGGCTGGGCTTTTCTTATGAACGTTAATGTCTGTATTATTGGTTTGGTTTTGAAAACACGGAGTATGTCATTCAGAGATCGTGTGTACATACCCTTGCTGCTGTGCAAAGCCTGTATTGTGACATTCTAGGTACAGACTGTTGCTTTACCGGTATGCCTACATGAACAAAATGTAGTACTTTCTGCTCCTCAAGGACAGCAAATTATAGCATAGTTGTCAAATGGGGGACGGTATATATTGTTTACCAACTGTGACAACACGGTATCTTGCTATTTTTGAATGTTAAATAGGTTGTTTTTCCCAATGATTTCTGTTGAGGATTCTGAACCCAATGACCAGTCTTCCTGCTTCATGTGGTTCTTATTGATGTGGAACAGACTTCAAATCGAGATGGGCTCTGCTATAGTTTGCCCGAAATGGTAAATTGGTTACTTTGAAGGAAAAAAGGGTGAGCTTTCAATTCTGCAGCCTTTAGCTAACCGAGCTATGTGCTTTGGTTTTGCTGTGACGTGAATTTGGTTCAGATTTATGGAAATCATCTCAAGGTCTTACACTGAATGCAGAGAACTTGGAATGTAATCTGCAATCCTAAAACCCACAGTATTCTCCAGATACAGGCAATTTGTAATGCAGAATTATAAATAGTTGTAATTACAGTGTAAATGAAAAGGCTGCTTCCAGTTTCGACGAGGCCTGCATGTGTCTGCTGCTGCTGGTTTGAAGAGCATGGTTTGGTTTTGCCAAGAGCTGCTGCCATCTTAGCTTGTTGTTCTGTATTCTGTCTTTCCTGTTTCCACTTGCTAAAATTGTTTTAACTGTGAACATGCAGTTTAAACTAAATGTGTTAACTGGGTGTTGCACAGTCGCCTTGTTTTGGCTCCTGCAGTGGGCTGAGCTTGTATGTTTCTACTCATTATTACCAGTCTAGGCTCTGACATCATACCGGAAGTCGCCTGTCTGCCTGCATTAGCCGTACAGTGTGACATACTGGGAATAACGGTTACTGCCCCTTCATTTCTTAAATGTCCTCTTTTGTTACTGGCTAACCTGCAAAAGTGCCCCCAGTACTGGGCATATCTCTTCTGTCACCCATTTGCTCCGTTTGGGTCCACAGTAGAACAAACATGCAGAACAGGGAAAGTGTTGCTAGTTTATGATTCAAGGGAAGCCTGCTGGCAGGAGAAAAAAGCAGGCCGTGGGTTACAAAGAGCAGTGTGTGACACCACATGCAGCTTACGTGCGTGGGGGAGGGGCATGACAAACCCCAAAATGAAACCTAGCATTTCTGCAGGCAGACTCTGTACTGCTCAGGTACAATGCATTAGTAGCGTATTGTGCCTGTTACAGATTTGGTCCAGGAGGTTTCATGGGATGGAAGGAAATGAAAGAAAAGTCCATAACATGCTTTCTTCTGCTGACATCATCAGAGCACATGGCTCTTGTCTGTGTGAGAGATCTGTAACAGGTTTAGTCTTGCTGTTGCTAATGTTCTATCTGGTCTGGCATTTTTGCTGGATGCAGTGTTTGTAGTATATTGTTTTAAATCACAATGCAGATTTGATGTAGCATTTTTTTTCCATTTTGGCATTGTTTAGACTGGCATTGGGGCAGTTTTCTTCCCTCTTCTGTTAACATATGTAGACAAGTAAGACATCTAGAATAGACTTTTCTGGTGGAAGGGGATAGTGAAGGTAGAAATTATTCACATTGCTATGTCTTGGTGCTTGCTAAAAATAAACAATCCATAGCAGAAAAATGTTATGGGTTATATCTGCATGACGTTTCTAAAACGTCAGTTGCATATGTACACACACTGCTTTAAAATGAGAAAGTAACCATGCTGTTATGCGACTTAGCCTGCGTTTGTTTGAATTGGCTGAATCAGCTTTTGTTATCTGGCTTGCATGTTGTCTGGCTGCAGGGTGTGGACTGGAGTGTGCCTACCAGTGCACTGCTCAATGTCTATTCTGGTGCACTGACACAGTCATATGTCTGAGGAGTGTTTTGAAAGTGACCCACATGAGCGCACCAGCACAATGTGCTCTCTGTCTGCCTCCTTCCCCTGGCTTCCTCTTTTCCCCTTCCTGATTCTTCACGAAATGCACCCAGCTGCACTCCCTGTAGGCTCACTGCTGCTAGCTTTAATCTGCCTTTGTCACAGCACAGGGTTTGTCCTTTAAAAGAAATGTCTTCGAGCCAGTTTCAGCCACATCACACGGTTCGTTTATTCAGGCAGTGTGCTCCTGTGCTGGTCATAGTCACCGAGCTAAACCAGATGTACTGTTGCTCTTAGTTAAATTTCAGTAAGCATGACAGAGTATTGTTTATGTGGATGCAGTTTTTAAATCTGACATTAAAAAAATACTCGTTACACTGCATTCCCACGGTTCCCCTTGTGACTGTTAATGACAGAAATTATCTGAAAGGCTGTGGAACTCTCCTGTAACATCTTCTGACATGAGTTTCAATATGCTTTGCATGGAAATTTCATTTTCACTTAAATTTCTCTACAGTCAGCTTGTAGTGGTTTCATGAAATCCGTTTCTGGTTAGATTAAGGCTGATGTTTGTGTTGGTCTGCCAGACCTAGTTGTTTACAAAGAGTGCATTATTACAGGATAGTTTATTTCCATAATATATTATCAGAGCCTTATCAGGTACTGCCCTGTGTGTAACTGAACCAAACGAAATGCGTGTTGTAGTTGTTAATTCAATTATTAGTTTTAAATTCTAGCCATTTTTTCTAGTGTTAAAACTTCAGAGTGACCTAGCTTTCTCTCAGTTTGACAAGCTAGTCCAGAGGGAGGAATTTGCCTTAGTGGAAGCTTTGAAAAAAATCTTAAAACAGGAAATGTTACTGTTTCGACTGCTGTCTCCATTTGGAGGGAATTTAATTTTGACCTTGTTGGGTTAAGTGGCTAAATGAGATGAAACAGTACATTTCTTTGTTCCTTGAGCTCCTGCCCAGTGCAGTGGGATTTAGTGCTGCTCTTATCCACTCGTCCTCATACCTGCTTTCAAGCACTGTTCTTGATTTAACAGCTATGAATATGGAGCCTCTGTTACAGGGCTTTTCTTCCCAAATATTGTTCACCTTGAGAACTATGACTGAATGGACCCCTGATCAGTGTTAATGGCTCATCACATAGTTTGCATCAGTGCATCAACTTTCGTATTGCTGAGCAGGTGCACATTCTCATTGTTCTAGAGGTTATACATCCATGCACGTGTATATATTTAATTTCTATGTGAACGTGGCTGTTCCTTAAGCTGGGCAGTCTGACGTGCCTCCCCCCGCGTTCTGCTCACTCCCGCTTTTTCCATCCACACTGGGCGCGGCTGGAATGCCGGCCTCCGCAGTTCTTTGTTTAGGGAGAGCGAGTGCCAGTTAGCTGGCAGGCCAAACCCCAGGTCCAGGCCAATCGCCCATGTCATCGTGCCGTGGGCCAGTTATGGATCGGAGAAGCAGAAATATAGAAAATCTAGTTGTGTATTTCAGCCCAGTGTTTTCTTGTTTTATCAGTCGGGTGTTGACATCCCTTTATGCTTTGTGCCTAATTATTTTTAGTTGGATTGCAATACTGTTGTTTTAATAGGTGTGCATAAGCTTCCATTAAACAGACAGCTGGTAGGAGTACAGATTTCAGTAAGTACAGGTTTTAATTGCATGTAATATATGCAATAAAGCCATTAGTCAAGTGAGAGGTAAATGTCATACTGTGCCGTTGTAATGCAGCATTAATACAAAGGTGGCAATTAGCTGCTGCAAACCTTTCCTGCTGTTGTGCACTTTGTTGTAGATGACTGTCCTTTTCCTCTAGACTTTGGCTATCTACGAATAGTATAAGCTGGTTCTGCTTTGTAGCTTAATACAGTAAGGGTGGACGAACTGAACTTTATTTTACTTTTTTAATTTCTTAAATTCCCATTAATGTTTGAATATTCAGAAATTATGTAAATCAGATACGTAATATATTAAGAATTACATCTTGTTTCTTAGTTTTATAACGTGCTTTTACATTATTAGGATACGTTGGTGACATTTACTTTACAGCTCCAGGGTCTATATTCTGTAAGTGAATAGAGTATGTTGGCTGTTTTTTATTTTTCCCCCAGTAGAAATAGTGAAATGTTTGCGGTCAAGCTTGCTGTCACCTGCCTGTGTGTCTCATGGAGTGCTAGGTTAGTGTAGGTGAAAAGATACTTAACTTCCCCACGGGGATTAATAATCATTGTTCTGTTCTATTCTTTTGCAGTAACCCTGCAACAGAACTTAAGTTTTGAGGTTTGTCTGTTTTATGTTGCAATGCCAGAGGAAGAATTACAGTTGACAGTCAGAATATAGATTTTCATACAGCTTTAAGCTTGTTTTGTGGTCGTATGACCATGTAGTTGTAGGCTTCTTGTCCTTGATAAGGGGAGTGTACATTGACAGTTTAGAAAACTATAGTGCTTGCTGACATGGCAGGGCAGCGCTTGAAGTCTTACTTTCTTTATTGCACATCACACCTTTTCAGCAGAAAATGTCACTAACAAAAGCAGAAGACTGCATTAGGTATTGTGAAAACTATAATGTGCACAAGCTTTGGTTCTAAAGATATTTGAAAAATTTTGTTTATTTGTGACACATGGGCAGCTGACAAACCTTGTAAACACCGGAGGACTTTGATGATTAGGGTAACGCGTGTTACCCTAGAGCTACTCGACACTTGATTTCAATGCAAACATTTTCCTTAATCTGCTGTATGACTTGGCGTTGTAATGACTTGTCAGTCAGATGTGGAGGAAATCTTTGGATTTGGAAGTGATCGTGTAGTCATCCAGTATAAATGTGTGAAAAAGGGAATCCTTAGTACTGGGAGACAATTCTAAGGCTGTCACATTGTGACACATTAGCTGGTTCTATAGCATCAATAGACAAGCCTTGTTTCGAAAGCAGGAGGACATTTATGTTTGGTGACCTCTGTAAGTCAGGAAGTGTGTGCCAAGTCCTCAGTTCATATTTAAAAAAAATTTCACCATTAAATTATTTTTTTCCAGTCCAGAAAATTGAGGCGGTTGGTGGTTTCACTTAGTGACAGAGAAAACATTTAATGAAAAACTGATTTGCACGACATTAAAAAATGGCTGCCATAGTTGGAACTAAGTAAAGTAGCATTCATTTGCAGTATATATTTCACTGGAATATGTATGCGGTCTGTTTGTTCAAGAATTAGTCCCATAGTGATAGGATCTCCACAACGGTGAATTCACACACCTGTCCTGTAATATAAGCCATTCTATAAATAGTGTGAGAATGTTTAAACCAGAGCAGAAAACAAATCCTGTACAAATTAATGCTCAGGCTGCAAATTAGATGTATTTGCATATTTAGTGTGCTTTCTAGGTATCCTGGATCCAGCAAAATGCCCTTGATATTGCACTGGTTCACATTATTGGAATATAATGGTTTTTGTCTGATTTGGTGATGTTTGTAGTCAAGGAAGAGACTCTGTGGTATCACCAGTGCCAATAACTGGCTAACCTCTGAACTCACCAAATGACCGCTTGCAGAGCTCAGGTGCAGGATGCCGGCAGTGAAATTTAACAGTGACATATTGTCGTTTTTAATTTTGTGGAAAACGAAAGTTCAATCTACTGGCCACGTTTAATGATGAATTAAAAATGTCATGGGTCGTATAAAACCATATTGTGGGCTAGCATAATACCAGACAAGACGCATTGCACTGATACTATTATCTTGATTTTTAACAAATATCAGCTGATACAGATATGTAAACCGATAACGGGCAGCCGTGCTTGTCATACAGTAAATAATTGCAGTACATGCTTGCTTCAGTAGTTATGTATACATACATTTTGCTTGTTTTGCTTGGAATATTCGTCAATGTGATTACTTTGCCAGCCGTGGGCTCTGAACCCATGACCTTCTGAACATGGCCACAAATCCCTAATTCGCTGAGTGATACGCCACCCTTGCTTCATTCATTAGAAAACTGGAGGTGATGATTATTGGTCTTTGTCGTCTTGGGTAATGTTTATATTTATGATTATTGTAGTGAGAATTAGGAAGTATTCCTGAAATTTTATACAGAAGCAACCATGTTGCTCATTGTGTTATATCTATTATCTAGCCTCATTGTATTATTTAACAGCAGTATAATGATGCATCATGATGAATCGATTTTATTTAGGTCGGGATTCAGTACATTGATCTACAAATGTCAGTCACTTTTTGGGGATAAAATAAAGACTCTTTCTGGATTGCACGCTCTTGCCTTTTCATGCTGCAGGTAGACGCAGAAAGTAGCATTAACAGCGCATGGATTTCCGAAATGTAGGATGACAGGGAAAGGCTCATTAGTATTCATTAAGGGAGCACTACCTAATGAGTGTTATAGTGGCTTTTGGCAAATGCATCATAGAAGTGTCATGATGTTTGCAAGCTACAGCGGTAGTGCCTAATTAATTTCCCATAGCAATATTTGTGAAAAAATTTCAGTGAAGTTAGAGATTTGAATTTTGCTTGTCAAAATATCCTAATCGAATCGTGATGGAAATAAGATTTATGACGCACCGAATCATTCCCTCAATAATCATAATCGAGCTGAATCTCCTTGGGGCCAAATACTTACAGCCCTTGTATTTAAGTATTAATGATTTGTAAGAAAGTGTTGTTGTATGAAGAAATTGTTTGCAGTGGTGGTTTTTAGCTCAAATATGACTTGCAGCATACTTTGAGGTTTTTTAAGCAAAGATTTCTGCCAGTTCTTATCTAGCCTTTACAACAGGGGATGGTGGGCTGGCCTAAATGTGCAGTGAAAACTACATTTCAAATGTTAATGTAACGCAGAAGTTGTTTGGCTGCTTAAATGCGGGATTTCTGAAACTGATCATTTTAAATACATCCCATGAATATTGGTTCAAGTCATGTAATACTTAACAATTGGAAAGGTATGTATTTTAATCAGTGACTTGGTATATGCTTGTGCACCTAGACAGATATTTGTACGCTCATCCACTTCTGTATATCTCCCATCTGCACTGTGAATGGATTTGTTTGCCTTGCACTTTATAACTGGATTCCCCCAAAGAGGCATTTTGTCATTTGCTTGTTGTTCAAGTATCTTTTGGAAAGGTTGTTAGCTGTCACTGCAGTCTGATGAATGCTGAGGTTACCAGGTAACATTATTTGACAGTTTTGGACACTGTAAATCCATATATGGCTATATGAGAGAGGTTTTGGTCTTTTCAGCACAACTGTTATAGTGCCTGTAAAGTACCCGTGTTTTAAGTTTCTTTCTCCCATTTAGATATGTGTTCTGTAACTTAAAATAGAGCTTCAAATAACCTTCTCAACTAGACAGTATTTTGTTCTCCTGGGAAATGCAGGTTCTGGGCTGGTGTTTTTAACTGCTGGGCATTTGGACCTGAATTTGTCAGATCTATCTGTGAGATTAATGCTGAGGGAGCATAAAGGTTGTGGGAGTGCAATGGAACCTCCATCACAGACTTTAGCAAGCCCGTAACATTGACCCTTACATGTCCCATAGTTTTCAAGCTTTGGAAGGATTTCAGGAAAGTTTTGAGGTATTTCTTATGATACATCATGCCAGTGTTTCCCAATCTGGTCCTCAGGGACCCCCAGGCAGTCCACATTTTTGCTCCCTCCCAGCTCCCTGCCAGACAGTCCATATTTTTTGCTCCCTGCCAGCTCCCACTAGGGCAAAAATTTGGACTATCAGGGAGTCCCCGAGGACCAGGTTGGGAAACAATGCATTATGGTCATCTCCCTGAATTGTAGACATGATAGTGTGTTAAGAGCTCAAGTTACAATTGAAATTATTCAGTCTTATTGGTATAAAGTTGTCCCCTATACTTTTTTACCTGCCAAAATGCACAGTTAATGTCTAGAACTTTGATGTTGGGCTGTAAGCCCTGCTCTTTCATGTGAATGTTTTGATATGCCCTGTTCTTTTATTTCTGCTCCCTGCAGGTGGTGCATGGTAAGTTTGGAGGCAGAGCGGTATGCTGAAGGGCGCCTGCCTGATTCAGAATGAGTGTCACAGATGGCGAGGGGGCAGCTAGCCAAGATGGAAGGACCTACCTTCTTCAGATCTACGCTCGGCTTTCCCTGGAGGCAGCGCCATGCTGCACCCTCAAAGTCTCCAAGGAAGCCACAGCAGCAATGGTTGTCAAGGATGCAGCAGCCATGTTGGGCCTGGACAATTCTAAGTTCTATGTGCTGGCGGAGGTGAAGGAGTGTGGTGGGGAAGAGTGGGTTCTGGAGGCCAACGACCTTCCAGCTCAGAGGGTACTGCTGTGGCCTAGGAAGGCCCAGGACATGCACCCACAGAGTGAGGGCTTCTACTTTATCCTACAGCAGCGCAACGATGATGGTTCAATCCAATATGTCCACTTATCAGCCCTCAGCAAAGAGAGGGAGACGCAACAGCTCGCGGCTCGTGGCTTTCTGCCTCCACGGCAGGAGGATTTTGATGACCTGTGTAACCTTCCTCATTTGACGGAGTCCAGCATTTTGCATAATCTTCACAATCGCTTCCAAAAGAAGAAAATCTACACTTACGCCAGCAGCATCCTCATCGCCATCAATCCTTTCAAATTTCTCCCCATTTACAACCCAAAGTATGTCAAGATGTATGAGAACCACCAGCTGGGCAAACTAGAGCCTCATATATTTGCCATCGCGGACGTGGCTTACTATGCCATGCTGCGGAAAAGCGTCAATCAATGCATTGTCATTTCTGGGGAGAGCGGCTCAGGAAAGACGCAGAGTACCAATTTCCTCATCCACTGCCTCACAGCGCTTAGCCAGAAGGGCTATGCCAGTGGGGTGGAGAGGACCATCCTGGGGGCAGGACCAGTACTGGAGGTAGGAATGACATGTGCACAGTAACACTGTTTGCAATATGCTTTAATGCTGTCTCCAGGATTGCAGTTCTGCTAGTTGACACCTCTTAATTGTTTTTGGGGGAAGGCCAATTTCCTCATTGACGGGGATGTGCTGTTCAAAATACAAAAGCAAGTGTACATCAAAAGTAGGAAATATTTTCTTGATACTTTTAAAGTATTAATTTTCTAATCTGTTAGTGCGTATGCTGTGTGCCTCTGGTCCCCCAGGCTTGATCTATTTGTGCTGGTGGCTTGAGTTCTCATAGGAAGTTACAGCCATGTGCTGCTGGATGAGAGTGAATCAAAGTACCTATGGCTTACCTCCTGTTATTCTGCTGAAGTGCATAACATTTGCAACATAATGTTTTCCTCTAGTTTATCACAAATTGACTTGTTTAATTTTGACATTTAACTTATGGCTAAGGTTTATATAAAAAAATGGTGGCAGTGGTTAAGAAGCCTGTTTTGAATCCATTGTCTGCAGTTTCCCACTCTCAGCTGACAGTTGCATTTCCCCCCTTATTTCTTCCTAGCCAAAGCAGCATTCACGCTGCTCTTTATGAAAGACCCTTGTAATTCCGCGAGGCATTTTGCAATACCTCAAAAAGCAGAGCCATTTATTTGTTGAAAGTAATCCTGCAGATTTTTATTCTCACGGTGTGTTTCAGTCTGTCAGTGTTTACCCGGAGTAATGTATGGTCCATCTGCACCAGTCTGCTGCTGCTCCATTACACATTCTTCCAGTGTGGTTTCACTGCTTATTATTTTTGAGAACTGAGTCTTTCTCATGCACTTTCGAGAGGGCTCGCTCTGTAACAGGGGTACTCGGTTACTTTACCCCGCAGTCCGAATTCCATCGGCCACACAGCCCAGATAAAATTTTACGGGGGTAGATTTTGCTGACCGGAGTTTGGTGGGGGGGCGGGGTTCGCCACAATAAAATTTTCCATGTGTGAGGGTCCTCAGTAGATTTCGCCAACTGGGGGCAATCGATCGCACATTCTGGATTTTATTGTGTATCAGCTCAAATCTGGACCGGAGTACCCCTGCACTATGAGGTCTCTTGGCATTCTGAGCAGTTCTTGGATATGCTAGCATCTGTGTCAGTTTTAACCTCCAGGTAATTTAAGTGTATTGGGAATGTTTGGCTCATGGTTAATGAAAACAAGTTGGCTGGTCTAGAGTGGGACCCTGCTGTTGGGACAAACCTTTCACATCTTTGAATCACTTGTTGGTGAGCATTTTTGTCTGAAGAATGTGTGTGCCATTGGTGTGCCATGTGGCCTTTCATGTGATATTAACAAATAAGAACTTCCTGTCTTTGATGGATTAGCCTGTGAACCTTTGGAGGAACTTGGAGTCACTCCACATCGCCTCTGATTCACCCAAAGAGAATTTCCAACCAGCGCCACACCACAGGCTATTAACTTAGCTGTGTGCTTTGAAACTGGCCACTGTTGTGTGACTATCAGCTCATAGAGGGCTCTCTGACCAGTGTTACATGTTAAAGAATCTCTTGCAGGACTCGAGCTCTTTCTGGAGTCCCTTTATTTTTGCAGTGTGTTCAGCAAAACCCCGTTTTACAACTTTGCATGTAGATGCAATGCATTAATGTGCAAAACCACGCAATGTAAATTCTTATATGTCCACCTTACAATACAATAGTTTTTCAAATTGATCTGGTTGAGGCACAACACATTTCCTCTGTAATTGACAGATTAAGTGAATGAGTGTTACAATTTTTTTTTATTTGAAACACTGCCTCTAAATTATTCTTGCTTGAGATATAAAGTATGTAACCTCCTTGGCTATTTGAGGTAGTCTGTCTAATTCAATATGAGAGCATTTCCAAAATGTATGGGAATATATTGATTTCAAGAGGTCTATAAATTGTCATCTGTGAGTGATTTTCATTGATCAGTTTGGGGGGAAAAAAATCCCTCTATTAGCAAACCATTTACCTTTGACCGCAACCTAAACTGTTTTCAAAGAAAATTCATGGCATTTAGAATAGTCTAAGTACTGCGTGAGCTCCTGTAGCTCTACAAGTAGAGCATCGTGCTAATGATGTGAAGTTGTGAGTTCAAATTCCTGGGAGCGTGCACAAATTGTAACCCCTCTACTATAAATTGCCTTGGAGAAAAGGATCAGGCCTTTCTAGGTTTTGTCTTGGAAAAAATATAAAGTGTGTTTCTGCGTTCTTCAGGCAATGCTGTCTTCAGCTTTCATTAGCAACAGCTATGTTTGCTTTTGGTCTGAGAAAGTAGGCTGTGAAACTGATGCAGGCAGCTTGTATATACATGCAACATTATGCAATGTCTGTCTAATCTCATTGCACTGAAGACAGCAGTCTGTCCTGTTTGTCCGTTTTCTCACACCTTAAAAAAGGAAGTTTTGTGCTGTTGCAATAAGGCTGGTTCTATTGGTAGGTAGCCGCTTGAATCTGCCTCCCCCATGTGGCCCTCCTGTATTCCTGTCTATGACTTGCTCCCGGTACACTGCTGCTTGGCTCTTGCCATTTCGTCTGAATAGTCAATGGCAGTTTGAGGGAGGGGACTCCCATCTTTACATATCAATTAACGGTCCTAATATTCTGTTATTGTAGCCTTTAAATGATGAAAAATGTTTAGGTAGTGGCCTGTACGTTTTCGCTAGCTTGAGTCTGAACATCTGTCTGCGATGTTTACAAATGCTTATGTATGGATGGGTGGCCACACATTCTACCAGAGCACGGAAGACTCAATCATGGACCTGTGTGTAAAGTCTGCCTGCCCCTCTGACTCATTTCATCGTTACGCAGACAGTGAAATGTGTTCCATTTATGGAGAATCGTAGAGCAAAAAGTGACCGCGATGACCTTCTGCCCGAAAGTTTCCCTCTGACAACTTTTTTTTTTTTAACCCATTTCACTGAATTTTATTATGCAACCTCACTCAAAATAAACCTTTCCTAACATTTAAAGGGGGAGGATCATAACTTTTTTAAGAAAGTACTCCTTTGTCAGTACTGCATTTGTTAAAGCGCACTACATTAATGCACCCACTGCCTGATTTTGACAGTGTAACTGCCTCTGAGATCTGATGAGGCCATTAGCCCCTTTGCTGTATTTTACTTTAATACTCATTATTGTCTCCTGCCCCCATTCCTCGCCGCCCTAAGAAGGCAGTTGTTCTGTAGTACTTTACTCTTGCTTGCTCCTCAAAACACTGCCTGATTCCGATGGACCTTTTTCATCCTCACTTTCTGTGCTGTACTGTGCTTGGCTTCATGTTTTGCACTTAATACAAATGACAGGGCGCTGGCAGGAAACATCGTAACCATGGTTTATACAGTGACTAAGACTAATGTGACTGCTGAGCCACTAAATGTGTTAACATACAATTGCATTGTCTATAACAGGTTATACAGGTTTTATGTTTTTTTTAATTAATCACAGCCCTTGACTTCCCATTTCAGAATAAGGCCTGGATACTCCATACTCGGGTGTCTGAAAGATTTGGAGGAATTCCATAGTTTTAATAAGGGACATAAATGGTGCATGTCGCTTGTTTTAAAGCACATTAATAATGTTATAAAAATTTCATTGTGTCATAGTGCTGGATATAATGAGTCATTGAGGTGAACTACAATAGTCAATAGTTGATGGATACAGTAGTAGAACAGGTGTTGTTAGCTAACCTGGCAATTTTCTGTTTATAAAACCTATGGGGCAGTGTGGTAGCTTAGCACCGTCGCCTCACACTTCCAAGATGGGCGGTTTGAATCCATGGTGGAGTTGGCATGTTTTCCATTAATCACGCTGCTTTCCCCTGAGTACTCTGGCTTCCTCCAGCAGTTCAAAGACTTGCATTTAAGCTAATTGAGGTTTCTAAATTGACCTTAGAGTATGACTGTCAGCATGTGCCTGTATGCACTCTGTGGTGGAGAGACGTCCTGTCTACTCTGTACTCCAGCCTTGTGTCCTGTGCTGCCTGGGACGCACTCCGGATTCCCCCACAGCCCTGACCTGGATAAACGGCTATAAGATGAATGGAAATCTGCTGTCATGAGGACCATGCTCACTGTTGCCACCTAATGGGGAAAATCACACTTTCCTGTATGTATCCTGCGGGGTGGTTAGAGAGGTCCTCTTAGATGTGGCCCATTGCTGGTCTTGTTTTTCCTGTTTTCCTTTTTTTCTAATGTGTCTTTGATTGTAGTGAGGAAAACGTGTGATGTGTGCAGCCCCCACCTACACAGCACCTGTGCAATTTCAGCTATGGATACTAATCCACAGTGTAGCTCTACAGACAGGATTTCCTGTCTGATTTCTCCCTCAGGAACTGTGCGTGTGTGGTTTTTTTTTTTTTTTTTTTTACAGGAAGTGTTTACTACACTGGATTATCCATTTTCAGGGTGTTGAGGGGGGCATTGTTAATCTGCAAATCTAGAGGAAGAGTGGGTGGGCATCATGATTATTTTTGTCTGATTTGGAGGCCGTCGGTTTTCTTCTGAAGACCTTGCCATTTTTCATGGGTGTATTAAATGTTGGCGAAAATTTTTAAAATGACAATTAGTATAGCACCCTTTCGAAAATGTGGCCTTAGTGCAGCTAACGTGATGCTCCAGCACGATGTAAATGGGCTCAAATGTATTTATTACACAATGAAAATTGCAACGTGCAAAAGCTACAAAGCAAGTGCTTGTATTTTGAAGAGCTTAGTGTTTTATAGAAGCATCATTTGGCTTCAGTTACAGCTGTGAGGTGAGAACTTTCTCTTGGTGACTGTCCTCCTTCAGACGGCACAGTGTAACTTTTCTCGTTTTAGATGTTTGGCACAGAGGTCAGTCTCCTGCTCACGCAGCCCATCGTCCTTATTTTAATGATTGATTGATTGGATGGACGGTTACTGCACTTCTGCACTCACTGGCTTTTCAGTAGCCAGTGCTGGAGGCTCGTTAGTTGAAAGTCCTTGAAGCACTGTCCTTGGCATGGATGGCGACGATGATAATGGAATGAAAAGCATTTATTGCACAAAGCATCTTAGGTAACTGTCACTCTGTAAAAAAAAATAAAAATAAAAAAAAATAAATAATAAACCTGCTGTGGCTTAATGTCTGTGTGGAAGATTCGCTAAACATTTCATTAAGTGTCAATTTTTTTGACTACCTCATTCTGCTCTGTTCCTGCCATTTTGCTATCAGTTTCAATAGTCACTGGCTCCCAAAGCGATACTAAAGACAATTGTTTGGTATTTTGTTATTGCAGAGGTGTCACTAATTAAAAAGCACCCAATGAACTTAAAAATCACCCCTTTTAGAGCTATAATTTGGGTTTCAATTTATTACTGCTTGAAATGAATGTTTTACTTTAGAACTATTGATGTTTCTGATGTGACTTATACACACACAGATATTCTAAACAAAGTAATGATTTTTCTTATAAAAACTAATAAATTTACAATATTTTTACTAACTTAAGCAAGCGTCCCAAGACTTTCCGTGAGTCCTGTATAATCAGTCCAGAGTAGGCTGTAATTTGAAAAATGTGAATTTAAAAATTTCATGGGATATTTTTATGGGCACAGTGGTTCAGTGGGCAGCTCTGAAGCCTCATTCCCCACACCCACGATTTGGAAAGATGATCAATGAATGTACTTGAAATTTATTTTCTGGAAGAAAATATGCATGGTTTGTTGTAAAATGAGCCTCATTTATCAGATGCCGAAATCTTAAATTTGCATTGCTGTTATATTAAAAGTTCCATGGATAGGTGGGTATTTCAGAGGAACAAAGGAGGCATTCGCTCGGGCTTTTGAGCTTTTATGCATGGTTGAGCTGAATATCCACTTATTTGGGAAATTTTTAAATATTTATACTGGACGTGTTTTTTTGCTGCCAGATGTCATCGTTTCAGATGTTTGCGCATTTCAATGCTGTATGGGCAACAGAACTTAAAGAAAAATGTACGAGATATAGTTCATTAACTATGAAAACTAGTGAGTAAACTTGCACTCTGATAGTTTGTCGTTTGAACAAATGGCACATGGTTCTCGGAGCTTTTAGAAATTATCCTTAACCTTAATGAAAAGCATCCCAGTTGTAGACTACACATACATGTCCAGTCTCCTCAAAACTTGAAAAATTGACTTTAGACTTGTTGGTTTTGTTTAGTGTACTCTCTCTGCTGAGCATTTAGACTGTACCACAGAGTGTGAAACAAAGGCCACCACAGTAGGAACACGATTGTGGGGAATTTGTTGTGGCTAAACATAGCTGCCATTAACATTCTCCATTGTTTGACACTCTCTTGTTCTTGCTAGTAAAAGAGTACATCTGGAGCTGAACTTGCATGCTACTCTAAACAATGAGGTTTGTTAATCATAACCTAAAGATCTTAGTTCCTGTAGTTTTGCTTTTTTTCCCTGCTAGGATTTAATGACTGATCATAGCCATAGGCTCCTTCACCCACTGGTTTGAGATCATTTTGTAATTGATAGATTGCAGCCCAGTTTGTATTTTTTCTTTATTTACAAAATATACAATACAAAACATTTTCATGTGCCATAGTTTGCTGGTATTTTATCAATGATGGGCCTGTAAGTTACGTCGCGCAGTTTGTAAAGAGCATATATATATATATATATATAATTTTTTTTTTTTTCTTTTTTTTTTCCATTCCATGTTAGTAATCTAACCGGGGTCAGAGCTTATGTTTTTTTGCCATAAAGGCTGATTGAGATCTGGCTAGAATCTACGCCATCGGTATATTCAACTGCAGATGTCAGGCTACGCCGTAGAGCGTGCGGCTACCGATGGCATAGATCCTAAGTTTAAATCAACCTTAAGAGATACTATTTCAGCAGTTGGCTGAAATATTGACTTTTTTGAAAATTTTCGGAAAGTTGACTGTGGAATTGCCCTGTGGTAAATACAAAGGCCCGTTTAATGTTACATTCATAACGCTGATAAAATTCTATTCTAATTTGTTATATATATTAATATTTTGTCAATTTATCTGTATTCAACCCAAGAGGTTACATAAAATGGTTTATGAAAGCTGACTCATATACTAAGCTCGTTCGTGCTTTCAGGCATTTTGTTTGCCAATTTGAGTCTAAATGTCACTTCCATAATGGTGGAATTGCCCCATGTTAGATCATGGGAAAATTCTGCACTAAATGCAAATGCATGACATTCTGCCTATTCCAAGTAAAGGTATTTAATTCTTGGTTATAATATAGGCAGTGTTGTACTGGCATGTTTGTATGTGGTCGAACTTTCTGACAGCATGAGGTGGTTTTTTTTTTTTTTTTTTTTATAGCTGTACCTACCTAATTCAGCTTGTAACATTTTCTAATTTTACATGCAAAATAAGAAAAAAAATCAGAAAAAGAGAATCTGAATTGACAGCATTTATTTTCCAAAGCAACTGGCCTTGTTTCCACACTGTTTTTGCTCTCAAAGTGCTCCAGAGGCGAATTATTACTAAAATCTTTCGGCTGGTTTTAGAGCTCTTTGGGAACGTTGCAGCACAGTTCTCCAGAGCTTGTTACCCTGGAAAAGCACAGAGGGTGGTCACATTAGGGCAAATCAAGACTGCCTGGATGCACCATTGTGGAAATGACCAATTGGCAGCTACTTTTTATTTCTTCCGTTTTCTGCTACCTTCCCAAATTTACAGGACTTCATTTTAAAACTATGGCTGAGCTTCTCATGTTAGCTCTTAAGAGGACGTTTAAAACTGAAAGTCTTTGTTCGGGGTCTTTGAATATGAATTGTTCTCGAATGCTGCGAATTCGGGTCACGCTAGATAGTGTACAACGGAGCATATCCTCAGGGTTTGAAGGCCTCTGATGTTGAGTAGGGACTTGGTATTGCTTGGTGTATCCAGCCTAGCATTGAGTGAGGTGTACTCGCTACAAACGCCTTTCACAGAGCAGGCTTCCAGGCAGGCAGACCGGCAGAGTCCCCCTTCATGGCCCACAAGGGAGCCCTGTCCTCAGACTTGCTCTGCTCAGCGTGTTTCTGGGCCCTCAGAGCTGCTGGCTTGGCAACAGCTCCTTAGGATGCAGAGAGCTGCCTGTATCCCCTATTCATTTTCTCCTAACTGCAATATTGTTGAGTGGTACAATTAATTACTGCATGCCTCTCAACTTCTTGCCGCACAGTTTTTAATACAGCAAGACTTTTTAAAATTGGTGTCAGTATCAAGACAATAGTCTTTGAGTAATTTCGAGGGGGAAATCTTAGGCATGCTTGAGTTTGTTGAAATTTTATGTGAAAGTGTTTCACATCTGGCAAATGCACTGTTAAGATTTTCATTTTCAGTACTTAAGCAGAATTCATCTGGTAATACAGCAGTGAAGCAGTTTTAAAGGTAAAACTTTCATTAGGAATGTTTAGAAATATTGTTGATATACAGCAATATAAACAGGTGAACGGTACACACTGATTTCAAAGTGCTGTCAGGGCAGCCTGTGATAATTCCCACTGGCACAATGTGGGCCCTGTTTTTTTTTTTCCCCTCTCCCCCATGGACTGTATCATCTGCCCATGTGAAATGGCTTTACTGCCTCTGTATGCATGGAACACTGGTCCCCATTCAGACCTGTCGGCCACTTTAATCTGCCCCAAGCCAAGGGTTGCTTGGTCTAGAGAATGCAGTGCCCGAAGGTTATTAATCACAGCGGGCACAATGCACCTCTCTTCCACTTGTTGTTCTTGTCTAATAAGCAACAAGACAATACTTCTGTTGTGTCTTTTTAACTTGATTTTCTGTTATACTATGGAACTGCTGAGAAGTTTTGATTTGAATTATTATTTTTTGTGCTGTCTTTGCATTAAACATGATATAAAATGTCCAGAGGATGGTGGTGGTGATCCTGGTTGGATGGTGGTGATCCTGGTAGATCAGATTGTTGTTTATATGGGTGAAGTGCTGTAAATGATAGTTTCTGTTCCGTTTCAGTAAGGAGTCGGTTCTTTGTGTAGGCCTTATTAAAATTTTGACATGCTGTTCGCTAAAAAGAAACCATGGTGCTTGAACTGGCTTTTATTTCTGTTTAGTTTTCATTCTTTGTCGTCTTAAACCAAAATGCTAAAATGGTCTGTTATACCAAATGGTATTGCTTACAATTTTATTTTGCTTCATTTTTGCAGGCATTTGGCAACGCAAAGACTGCCCACAACAACAACTCAAGCCGCTTTGGGAAGTTTATCCAAGTTAACTATCTGGAGAGCGGTATAGTAAGGGGGTGAGTAATCTGTTAACACCATCACCTCTCTGCAGGTCACATCATCTCAGCTGTTTTTCCATCTTACACTCTTTATCATCATGTATGTAATTGCTCTGAACGTGTGACCTTGACTGTAATTCAGAGTAACAGAGCACTGACCGAGATGTAACTGGGCATCTAGCTAATGATTGTGCCCATAACAGCAGGAAATCATATCCTTTGTACGTCTCTTAAATAAAGAGCAGCATGTCGTGCAAAAGCCAGCCAGTGGGTGAGAGCAGTTCACAAATGGCAACGGAAGAGGTTGGCTTCCCAGTCAGTCCCCTGCGGCTCTGGGAATGACTCTGGCACTCTTTTATAACTATGACGCTAAAACAAGAATTCATGTAGTTTATGGTCTAATGGAGTTTATCATCGGAACTTGTTTTAATATAACTAACACACCACTAATATTTACTTTGGACTTGAATAATTCTGTAGTGCAGTCTAGCAGTTGTTCATTTATTGCATTAAAATGAACAAACTTCTGAACGTGTGACAGGGTTAGATATGTGCTTTAATGTTTTAGAAGCGTTAACTTTTAAACATAACTTCCAGAAATGATTTTCCCCAGCCCCTTGCCATCTACTGATCAGGCACTGATTTAGCTTTTTCTTCATATCTTTTTTTTCAGAGCTGTTGTTGAAAAATACCTTCTGGAGAAGTCTCGTCTTGTCTCCAGAGAGAAAAATGAAAGGTAAAAAAAAAGCTTCAGGGAGGTCAGAATGCCCCACCCCCAACTGTTTGCTGTCTCGCAAACCCATGCTGGCGTCATTGGCAGGTCTCTGTTGCATTACAGGGATATGAAACCAAGTTCATGAAGCCTGGTGGTTACAGTTAGAGCTACCAGTTTATGTATTGGCAGCAGGGTAGGTTTCTGCAGTAATATTCTCTGTATCAGCTGCTAATTGTGTGGTTTTTAAATATGGAGAATATTTATTTAAACTTCATATGTAACTGTTCATTGATTCATACAGGCCTAGTGTTTCATAACACGGGTGCATGCCAGTCAGTGAGTGAACATGCGCTTTCCCACCACTAGGACCTTTTTCAGGAACCAGGAACTTCAGTTGGGTTCCTAATGCTAGAATTCAACCATATTGTAGTTCCTCAGAGGCAGTTCCTGAACCTTTTTTAGTCCCCACTCTGGAGTAGGTACTTTACTATCAACGAAGAATTACTGGGGGGGCCCTCACAGCGATAGCTTGCTGATTGGTTGATCACAAGCACCAGCGCTAATTTGGAAGTGATGTGGAAGTTCAGAATGAGATGGAAGTAGTGGAGCAAAAACTTAGCAGATGTCATTTTTGTGTCTAAATTACATAAAATGCATATTTTTGCATCAGAAAACGCGATCGATGACCGACAAAGTTCTGTCTAATATCGCTGGTGTTGGTGGTCTAACTTGCCAGCACTTATTAGCGGGATAACGTTATGTTGTTTTTTTTTTATTCGGTGGAAAATGAAAGATTGATCTGCTGGCCAGATTTAATACTGAATTATAAATGTTCCGGGCTGTATAAATAAAGTATAATAAAATGCAATTTGTCCCATATTTTCAGACCATGCAGTTGATCCCGGCAATAACCAAATCTTGCTGAACCTCCATTGTTTTGGGATGGTGGTGTAGTTTCGCATGAAATTACGAGTGAAGTTTAACCTATGAGCTTTTAGCCTCTGCCATGCTTATTTAACATAAAGGTCACAGTTCCTACAGTTGCACGTCTTTCAGTGTGGGGGCAGCATGGTGGTGCAGTGGTTAGCACTGTTGCCTCACACCTCTGGGACCAGGGTTTGAGTCTCTGCCAGGGTTCCATGTGTGTGGAGTTTGCATGTTTCCTTGTGCTGTCGTGGGGTTTCCTCTGAGTTCTCTTGTTTCCCTCCATAGTCCAAAAACATGCTGAGGCTGATTGAGTTACCAAATTGTCCGTAGGTGTGCTTGTGTGAGTGAACCCTGTGATGGATTGCCACCCCATCCTGGGTTGTTCCCTGCCTTGCGCCCATAGCCTCTGGGATAGGCGCCGGACCCCCCGCGACCCTCATTAGGACAAGCGGTTTCGGAAAATGGATGAATGGATGGATCTCTGCGTAAGAAACAAACAACCTTAATAATGGCCCCCCCAAACCTCCCATCTTCTCTCTCCTTTAAAGGAACTATCATGTGTTTTACTACCTGCTGATTGGAGCGTCGGCAGAGGAGCAAAAGGACTTGAGACTTCTGCAGCCAGAAGAATACTTCTACCTCACGCAGGTACGCACACATTTACAGATGACATCAGCTGTTTAAAACGCAAAGCACTTACTGAAGGCTGCTTCCTTCATTCCCTCCCTCCGCTAACAGCAAAACTTTAAGATAGAGGATGAGGAGGACCTGCGGCATGATTTCGAGCGGCTGCAGCAGGCCATGGAGATGGTGGGCTTCCTGCCCGCCACCAAGAAGCAGTGAGTGCTCCGCCCACCTGCCGGCTCACCACGTCGCATCACTCTCACAGCGGGCGGATTTTGAGTAACACTCATGAGCTGTGTGTGTGTGTGTGTGTGTGTGTGTGTGTGTGTGTGTGTGTGTGTGTGTGTGTGTGTGTGTGTGTATAATCATAATCTATCCTGTTAGTCAGTTTCCTGTTTCTTATTGAAATAAGGGCGGGGTGTGACTCTGCCGGTTTTAACTCTGTATCCGTGATCAGAAGGTCACCAGTACAAATCCTGCGCTTGCCAGAGTGATATCATTGTCGGGCCCTTGAGTGAGGCCCTTAACCGGACACGGCTCTCTGATCCTCACTAGCGTGTTGCTTTGGATAACGGTTAAATAAATAAAACATAGTGTAAATGAAACGTTTCATTCAACCCAGCACCCACATTGCGTTCTGTAATAGTGTTTGATCCCTTTGATAAATGTAATGGATTTACTGTTACACCTTTTTGAGGTATAGTCTTTGAGGTCTATATATAATCACCATATTGTTAGTATCTAATAGCAGTGTGCTCCACAGGATTTTCTCAGTACTGTCAGCAATACTGTACCTGGGGAATGTGACCTACAAGTGCAAGTCAACAGGCAGGGAAGAGGGCCTGGATGTGGGGCCTCCTGAAGTTCTTGCCACTCTATCGGACCTCCTCAAGGTAGTTTTGTACCACCATTCAACTTAATGTATCGATTTATTAAAAGTTTTGAGGTGAAACCTTGAAGTTAGATCACTAGATGTTTGTTTGACTAGGCTGAATGTTCAGTAGTTGCCAGCCAACATTTTACCATATTTTATCATGTACTGGATCATTTGTGTAGAGCGCGTTACCCAGTACGGTTTTCAGTGTTATGTACCTGACATTGTGCCTGGTGTTTCACAGGTTAAAGAAGAAGAATTAGTGGAAGCCTTAACAAAGAGGAAAACAGTGACTGTAAATGACAAGCTCATCTTGCCCTACAGCCATAGTGAGGCATGTGTCAACAAAGACGTATCTTGTCGTACAGAGAATGTTGCTTCCCTGTTAACCGCAGAGCTAACTTTTTGCCTTCTCCTGACATTTCCGTAGGCTGTTACAGCTCGGGACTCCATGGCCAAGTCCCTGTACAGTGCCCTGTTTGACTGGATTGTCCTGAGAATTAACCATGCACTTTTGAACAAGAAAGACATGGAAGAATCTGTCAGGGTGGGATGCCGTTACTCCGGTTACGAATTCCGTAGACCTTTTGCAGGGCCGATGAACCGATACCCTCCCATCAGTCTTGTAGCATCAGGAGCTGAATAAGATGATGGTGGATAAATGTGATGTTTTAATCCTCAACTTCTAAATAGATTGTTCTTGTTCTTCAGTGTTTGTCAATAGGCGTCCTTGATATATTTGGATTTGAAGACTTTAAGACCAACAGTTTTGAACAGTTCTGCATCAACTATGCCAACGAGCAGCTTCAGTATTACTTCAATCAGCACATCTTTAAACTTGAGCAGGTGGGTTTGTTTTTGTGAAATGTGACCATGGAAGATTTTAACATAGATCTGCAGATGTATATTTTTTACGCTTGGTGATTTGAGGAACCGGCCACCACTTGCGGGCTTCTCTTGCAGGAAGAGTACCAGGCGGAGGGAATCACTTGGCATAACATTGATTACACAGACAATGTGGGCTGCATACAGCTGATAAGTAAGAAGCCTACAGGGCTGTTCTGTCTGTTGGATGAGGAGAGCAAGTAAGTTCATATTTCAAACTGGGACCTGTGGGTCAATGTGGTTGCAGGTGGATTATTTATTCCCTGTGTTTCTGTCTCGTCTGTCCGTTTCAGCTTCCCTCACGCCACAGACAAAACGCTGCTGGCCAAGTTCAAGCAGCAGCATCACAGTAACAAGTACTTTGTACCGACACCAGTCATGGAGCCAGCTTTTGTCATACAGCACTTTGCTGGAAACGTGAAGTACCACATCAAGGTGGGATGGTGGCTTCTAGTTAACGAAAAGGGAAACTTTGTTTTAAGGATGTGTTAAAATAACTTCAGTACTTTGGGAAGCAGAACCAAACGACCTTTGCAAGGTCACCGTCGACTCAAGTATAAATTGTAATTTCAGCCTTGGCTGGTTATCATGAGCTGTATGTTAGCAAAAGAAACGAGACAGTAAAGAGTTCAAACGTAGCCTCTTTGTGTGCTCTTACCTGTGCTAACCTGTGATAACTGCCATAACCCTGCTATCTATCTAAAGGCCAATTCATGCTTCACTTTTCCATGTGCGCTTTCGGTTGTGGACGAGGGTAAGTGATGTGAAGTTGGTCATCAGGGGCTGGCTGCAGAAGGCTGTGGTCAGTATGCGTGTAGCCCAGATGTTTGTCTAGAAGAAACCATGCGTGTCCATGCGCATCGGCCGCGTATGTAGGTGGCAGTTGGTGCCAGCGCCGACTTTCACAGATCAGCAGACGACAACGAAAGAGTAGAGGAAGATTAGCTCTTGTTCTAGTTATGGTGAGCAGCTGTGTGAGGAGGGACAGAGGTACCTGCATATACAATTTCTCATACTGTCCAGACATTATACTGAGATGTACGATATTTTAAAAAGCGATGCTATTCCGACATTGAGAGATTGGCGATTAAAATTCACAGAGTTGGGGGGGGGGTGGCGTCCCAACTAATTTTTGTCATAAGGCCTTTGTCAATAAGCCTTATTACAGTAATACACACAAGCCTTGACTAATAACTTTTAAAATTGTTCATAAAATTTTACCTGTTTCATTACACTTGCCTCTAATGGTCGGGTGGAGTATCACTGCTGCATGCAGCACTGACCATGACCATCTGCACCCGCTGCCAATTGTAGTATGAACACAAGCTGCTGCGTGGACAACCGTCCACAGCCCGAAACTGTGTGTGGAAACGTGAAGTATGAATTTAACCTTGTTCTTTGAAAATAAAAGGATTTCCGGGAGAAGAATACCGACCACATGCGGCCCGACATTGTGGCACTCCTGCGCAGCAGTGACCGGGCATACCTGCGGCAGCTGATCGGGATGGACCCGGTAGCCATGTTCCGCTGGGGCATCCTCCGTGCCACCATTCGTGCAATGGCGGCCTTCAATGAAGCAGGCCGTCGCTGGGCAGCTAAGACTGCAGGTGCAAAATACAAGATACCGGTCAAAAAACCTGGAATTTACTGTGTCAGTCCAGTAGACTTTTTGTTCTTGGTGGATCTGGGGAAGAGGACTTGACTGAAACAGATGCTGTCTGTGACCTGCAGGCGTGATCAGAGGCAGCTCTCGCTCTCCACTGATGGAGCTACAGAGGGCCAACACCACGACTGAGAAGGTGTACCGGTAAGATTGCAAAGCAGTGGGCTCTTAAGCTGGAAAGTCTGACCAGACTGCGGTCATGGGGTCAGTCCCTCTGTGTGGTTTTCTTTATTTAAGGAGATCTGTAGAAGGAGTCTAGCGTTTTTACACACAGGTCTGGTTTTTATACTGAATAGTAGCAAATATAGAACTTATAGGTAAGTGGCAAAGACCCTCACAAAAAGATCTAGCGATGCACTGATTTTATATAAGAATAAAAATTTTCTTAATGTTAAAATTTTCATCTCTAAATTTTGGGCCTGGGTGTTTAACTCTCCCGCGTGATCCATGAATTCCTGCTGAGCTGCTGGGTACTGAGTTGTGCCTGGGGCTGCAGTTTGCTGTAGTGAGTCTGTCGATGCCCTTTTGTGACGAGCGCCTGACTTGGCTTGTGACATTTTTGTTCTTCACAGCCGTGGCTCTTTGCTTGATTTCTCCTTTGATCATTCTGAGGAGCGCCCACTAGAGGTCTTTGAGGACATCTTTGCTAGTTATGAGAGTAAGAAGTAAGTGGGTTGTAGGCAGAGAGGTGGGGGTCCAAGCAGGGGTGAGACTAATACTTTTGGGGCAATGATGTATCTTATAACCTTTTGGGTGTGCTCAAACTAGCTGATTTACATGGTCTCCTCAACCACCTAGCTTTTATCTGCTCACTGACTAGTTATTTTTGGAAAAAATGGCCAACCTTCTGAAGTTAAAACATTATTGCAAAAGCAGAAAACTTTTTCCATATTATAGTCTGTGCAGATATGCTTGTGGGTCCTGACTGGTAATAGTCAGCTGGGAGCAGGAACAGGGAAAAAGTGACTAAAATAACTTCAAAGGAAGAGAGAGCATCACAGTTAGTGAAATAATGTTTTAAGTTAATTTACCCGTCTGAAAAAGAAATGAAAGCCTGTCATCAGCTGCACAGATGCAACATTTTGTAGAAAATTTTGTGGATAAGGAATGCAGCAATAAACAAGTAAACGCAAGCCTGTGGTATGTTTTGTGCGTACCCCGAGGTTATTTTTACCTGGGTTTCTGCCTCTCTGAGTTTTCCTTGGTCACTAGGCTTACTTTCTGGGAACTTCTGGCCCGGGACTCCAAAGTTTGTAAGCATGGTGAACACACGCCATTCGTGACCTTTGAAAGCTGTCCGTAGTATATCTCTGGCTGACAATTTTACACACACACTACCCTGTTTTATTATTTTGCACTAGTTCAGGAAAGTATGAAGGGATGCACCTTTTGATGATCTGGGTTTTGGAGGGGGGAAATTTTACAATGTAGGTATTCATGATGATAATGCAGGTGTACAGGTATTTCCTGGAGAGTAAGGATGAGTCGCTGACTTGGAGAGTGTATTTGGGGGGGTGTTTGAGCACTTCCAAAAGAGTTAGTTATGTGATGCTTATGGGCCCCCTGCATCACATGGCTCCCCCATGCTGACCCCTGCTTGTCCTCTCTTTGTGTTGAGCCGTATGGTAAGTACAGCAGTGCATGGAAATGGTGTATAGCACAAGCATGGAAGAGCTGGTTCACTGTTCAACCATGGTCCAGGATTGCATGTCCGCTATTCTCGTGGGAGGCCAATGTGAAGGGATTAACATCCTCATTTCTTAAGTACTTACATTTCCATGTCTTTATCCACAAGTAGCATGGCAAGGTGGTCAGTATCCAAGAATCACTGGAAAAGACTCATGACCAGAAGCTCATGAATAATTGGGCATTTTCATGCGTGTCTAAAAAAAAAAAAATGCAGGGCAAAAGTGGTTGAGTTGAGTCATCTGTTTATTTTAGCCTGCTTACCCCTGGCCATCCAACTTGTTTGTTTGGGCTCTCGGGCTAAGTTGTTTGTCCCTCTGAGGGTGGCTTAATCGTGTCTTTTTGTGGATTCCTGTGCCTAACTCTTCCTTCCTGCGCACTCCCTCACTCTGCCATCCACTCTGTACCTCTGATTGGGTCACCTCAGGGACATGCATGCCCAAATCATCAGCTCCATAAAGGACTTGCAGCTGGATGGCGAAGACCCTCGCAAGCTGCTGCAGTCCTGTGGTCGCCTGCGGTTCCCCCGCCACGTCCTGCAGTGAGTTTGATTCCCCTCCACCGGGGCTGGGCAGTTTGCTCCAGTCAGCCTGCACATGGCTTCCTGTTTGAAGGCAAGCCTCAAGAGTCCAGTAGGGCTGCTTTTCAGATCGGACGTGTTCTATGTGCTCATGGAGAGTTCTCATGTTTTCCATTCAGACATAGCACCGCAGCCAATGGTGCATGGAGATATTCATTATAGCCCTAAACTTATTCCTCTTCACCACAAGCAGCCTTGCTAGTGCACTGTAAATTGCACCCAATTAACTCCAAGAATCTCAGTGATCTGTAAGGGATGCATGTGAACGGCAGCGCATGCTTTAGCATACTGCCCATGTTCTGTTAGCAAAGGAAGCCAGTATGGCTTCTGTTAGCCAGCTGCTGCTGGACTCTTCCTGTAAAGGGCTGTTGTCGATTTTACCCTTTGGGATGCAGAAGTGCATGCATGCATCAGACAGTGTCTTGGATGCAAGTTTTTGCATAACTGGAAAATGAGTTGCATGACTGAAGCAGTTTCTAGGACAGCTTTTGAATCCCTTGCAGTCTTTACAAATCTGCATTTACAAATTTGCTTCCCCCATGCCAGTTCCTGCTCTTTCAGAGCTTTTATGCTCATTGGCTGTAATTAAGGTTGCACCCGTGCACCATGTGCTTAAGCCTAAGCAATAGCGGTAATAAGGTAGGGGAGGTTCCTTGGCCCTAAGCAGGACTGGCTGGACACATTTCTCCCCCTCCGCTGTTCTCCCACCAACTCTCTCATTGCTTTCTGCTCAGTGTAATTCTGTCTCACAACACGGAATGTGCGCATGACTCACCGTAACATTCCACAATCCCCCATTACTCAGACCAAAACTCATCACCGGTCTATCTTCCCTGACAGGAAAAATAAGAACCCCAGGCAGAAGCAGATCATCCCTAAGGTAACCCCCAGAGGCCCCGTTTCACTGCCATCAGAGCCCTTGCCTGTGTTTCAGAATCCCTCATCTCCTGCTAACTTTTTTTTTTCTTCTTTTGTCTTCCCCTCTCTTTTCTGGCAGAGCCTCATTGACTCTCGTTCCCTTAAGTTCATAGTGGGTCTCACCCTTCATGACCGCACCACCAAATCCCTGCTTCACCTGCATAAGAAGAAGAAGCCCCCCAGCATCAGCGCTCAGTTCCAGGTCAGCTCTCTCCACAGGGTTGCCGTTCTAACATTACGTTTGAGACATTTTTCCCCAAACTTTTCCAGATTTCCAAATTCAATCCATCCGCCTTGCAGCAGCTTATCGAGTAAGGAGTGGCTTAGTGGGGTCTGGAGCCTATCCCAGGCAGCGTAGGGCACAAGGGGGGGGGGGGACCTGGATATGGCAATGCACTAGGCGCACAAACATACAAATGCCAATGCACTGCAAAGCACATGCACATACACAGTCACTCACTACGAACAGCTAAGAGACCACTGTCCGTCTAACTGGGAGAAAACTGGAGTTCCTGGTAGAAACCCAAACACCATGGGGAGAACAGAACCTACTCATGCACGGAGTGAAGGTGGAATTCAAACTCATAACCCTGGAGGTGGGAGGAGACAGATCTTCCCACTGAGCCCCTCTCGAATTCAAAATGAGCATAAAGTTGATATGTGGACTTAATATTCAACTTATTTTGTGTAGGTTAATCAGCCTGTTTTAAAATGTAAATCCTGAGTAATTCTCTGTCCTTTAGACGTCCTTGAGCAAGTTGCTGGAGACCCTGGGAAGAGCAGAGCCCTTTTTCATCCGCTGCATTCGCTCCAATTCTGAGAAGGTAAAGCGTCGGGCGGTCTCGGCACACTGTGCCCCAGGACGAGCGTCCGCTTGGTGGACTGACGAGCGTGTTTGTCTGACTTCAGATGGAGATGCACTTCGACGAGTCCCTAGTCATGCAGCAGCTGCGCTACACCGGCATGCTGGAAACCGTGCGCATACGCAGGTCTGGTTACGGTGCAAAATACACGTTCCAGGTGAGTGGGGCCTCTGTCTGCTGCATGTCGGAGAGGTGGTCCCAACGCGTTGTGTATTTGGCAGCTCCTGTATCTCAACAAGTAGAGCGTTGTGCTAACACAAAGGTTGTTGGCTCAAATCCCAGAGAGCATGCATAAATCGACACCATTCCTGCTACTGTAAGTCGCTTTGGATGAAAGAATCAGATAAATGTGATTTTAATGTAAAAATGTTTTTTTTTTTTTTTTAAGGAGTTTGTTGCACAGTTCAGAGTTCTGCTGCCAAAGAATGTTGCAGCTTCTCGAGAAACCATATCAGCTCTGTTACGGAGGGTCGTGTCAGATGGTACCACCTACCAGATCGGCAAATCTAAGGTAGAGACAAACTTTCGGTTTGTACGCACGACCGTGCTGCCATGGGCCACTAACAGGGTTTCCCCTAAGAGCCGCTTTCCCTTCCTGCTGTGCCTAGGTGTTTCTGAAGGAACCAGTACGCCAGCAGCTCCAGGACACCCTACACAAGGAGGTCATGCGGAAGATTGTCTTCCTGCAGCGCTGGTACCGTGCCCGCTTGGACAGGCGGCGCTTCCTGGGCATGAGAGAGGCGGCAATTACGATCCAGGTACTGCTGTTCTGAGGAGGTGATGCCTGTTTCTGCACGGGCTGCAGCTGGCATGAAGAGTAGGACGGTTCTGGCCATAGACCTTGTATGTGAATGACGTTCCTGGAGTGAACCTGAGAAATGATGTTTGACGTTTGTTCGTGACACAGCGTGGCTGGCGCCGTTTCCGCGACATACAGCGTGTCCAGGCAGCGACACTGATCCAGGCTGCATGGCGGTGCTACAGACAGAGAGCCCTCTACATCCAGCAGCTGGACAGCATTATGAAGATGCAGGCCTTAGTGCGGGGCAGCTCCACCAGGAGGAGGTACTGTGATCAGTCTCTCTAGTCAAATGCGTTTCCAAAAATATATTGTTCATCACAACAAAGTTATCTTTTTCAGCTATTTAGAGATTTATTTGGACATTATGCCGGTGTCTCCTCACAAACAAATTTGTATATTGTTTATTTTATTTTATTCTTTAACCTTGGATTGTCCACGAATCTGCTTTCCCCATTGTGGAAGCTTATGCAGTCATGTGCTTTGTGATGTAGATTGTAGCTAAATGTTCCAAAAATGGTAGCCCGTGGAATATTATAACCCAGCAGATCAGGGTCATTGTGCATTTCACATGCCTTTTGGGAAACTTTCAACCATGATTTGGGTTTTTAGGGTCCAGGCCTTGAAGGAGCAGAGGCGAATGGAGGAGGAGGCAGCCAGGAAGATGGCAGAGGAAGAGGCGGCGGCGGCCAGGAGGAGGGCAGAGGAGGCGGCGGCGGCCAGGAGGAGGGCAGAGGAGGAGGCGGCGGCCAGGAGGAGGGCGGAGGAGGAGGAGGAGGCGCTTGCCAGGAGGAGGGCAGAGGAGGAAGCACTTGCCAGGAGGAGGGCAGAGGAGGAGGAGGTGGCGCTGGCCAGGAGGAGGGTGGAAGAGGAGGCTGTGGCTAGGAGGAGGGCAGAGGAGGAGGAGGAGGCGGTCAGGAGGAGGGCAAAGGAGGAGGCTGCTCGACGGGTGGAGCAGGAGGCCACTGAGAAGCAAAAGAGTGAAGAAAGAAAGGATCAATCTGCGCTGAGGTTTGAGCGCATGATGCAGGACGTGCCGGTTTTTACCAATGAAAACAGCAGGGAGTTAGAGAAGAGGGACAGCACTCCGCTCGCAGATTGGGAGGCGGCTGGACCTATCGATCTTGGTGACAGTGAGGAGGTGATGGCCGAGGCAGGTCCAACGCAGCCGGAAGGAGAGAGGCCTCGGCCACCCCGGCTACATAAGTCCTCTGCGTCCAGGAGCCAGGAGAAACGGGAACTGAGGCGGCAGCGTGGCCTGGAGCACAGCCAACGGGAGTGCCAGCGGGCCGCTTCAGCCAGCAAGGAGGAGCAGGCAACAAAACTGAAGGATGCGGAGCCGGCTGCAAGCACCGAGAGCAAGCAGAAGGCGCGTACAGACAGCAAGGAGCTGGATCAGTACACGTTTGTCGCATGGAAGATGAAGGAGGAGAAAGGGAAGAAGGAGGCCAAGACATCCACTGCCCCTCAGAGTCGCCCCAACACGCTACCTTTAGACATCCCCGGCCATAAACCCAGCCGCAACGGCTACGAGGGCCCTGTCAGCCCCCCCCCCACAGGCTCCCTGCATCGCGGCACCAAGCCCTCGGACAGCCCGCCCCACCAGCAGAGAGGGGCTGAGACCTTACCGTACGCCTTTCCGCTGTGTCAGCCCTGTCTCTTCCTTGCCTTTCTTGGTACCTTTTATTCTCACTCTTTCCTGCTTTTTTTCTTCAGTTCAGCATCTATACTTCTGTATATTGCAAGTTTTTTTCTGTTCCCTATTTTTCTAATTCTTCACTTTCAAGGTCTAAAAATGGAATGTGTGGTTTCCACTTTCTACAGTGTTTAAATATGATTCCAAACTGATACTGTGAAGACTCAGCCGAGTCAAATTCAAATCCCCTCCCACACATACCCCCCCATGTCTTTCAGGAATATGCGAACATCTGTGTCAATGGATAATATCCCCATGTTCCCTGGTTACGACAGTCCCAGTGCTTCTTCAGCGAAAGAGGTCTGTTCCAATTAGTTCTAGTCTTGCCTATTTTTTATTATTTTTTTTATAACTAAAATGACCCTTTAGCCGGCGAGATCCCTAGTTGCATAAGGTCAGTGGGAGTTGCCCCTGCTCGTGGTGCTGTTAGCAGTGTTAGTGGGTCAGGCTAGGATCGTTGTCCGCATGCCTGTGAATTGAGGGTGATGTTTGGTACCGGAACAGATGGGGTGGTGGGATTCGGCGTGTCCCTATTGTGCTTCTCTGGCTCACATAGGTTAGGCAGCGTAAGCGCTGGATAGCCTGCGTGCGCGGTCCTCAGCTGTGTAAACGTGCAGAGATGGCGAATGTGGAGGACTGGATCTCCCCTCTTCCATCACTTAGCTGTGCTGGGCCTCTGTGTCCCAGCCAGCCCAGGGTTAGGGTACAACTCGGAGAGAGCCACCAAGGACGGGTTTGGAGTAAGACGGGCCATGCGTGCCAAGATGGGATTGCAGTTAAATCCCGAAAGTGCAAATGCTCAGGGCCGCTTTCTGCCACAGACCCAGGCAGCAGAATGTGCCCCTAGGAAATCCAGCTCTGCACCAGTGGCCCAATTGTTCTGTGGTGGCTAAAAACTAAATCCGATCCTCTCCTTTTTCTTTTATATGTACAGGAACCCAGTTCAGTTTCATTAGTGGTGAAACCGCTCTGCAAATAGTACCCTGATTAAAGTGTACAAAGCCCTAAATCGTTTACCCTGCTGGCCAGTTTACATCGCAAAGAGCAACTGAATGATTGGTTTGCAGACACTTCGTGGTCTTGGGCTTCTGCTTGATTTTAGCTGATTTTATTTATCAGTGAACTTCAGCTGTTCCCATGGCCTCTTGTATCAGCACTGATTGCCGTAACAACATTTCTGCTGCATATGATTCCAGAGTAACTAAAATGATTGCCTGACTGTTAACAAAATGCAGTGGCTCTAAACTTTGGGTCAATATTTATTAGCAACAAAAAGGTCCCTGCACAATGGAGAAAGCAAGGGCTCAAACACAAGTATACCAGTCTAACCAGTCAGGCAACAGTCTGGTGGTGGAGGTGGTGGTTACGCTATACCCTAGTGGGATTTTGGTAACTGAAGGTGGTGTCCAGGATGTTTACAGAGCTGAAGGGTGGTGTTTCTCATTGACCTCAGAAGCAGGAATGGGGCTAACTAATGGGCTCTGGGTTCTACGTAGTACTTTTATTTTGAAGATGGACACCAGTGCTGATCATAGCTAATCCAGCTGCCTTCCTGGCCTCCCCCATGTTAGAAATGACCAGAATGTAATTTGTTCTTTTAGGCTCAGTCCAGCACAGAGACCACCACTCCGGACTCTAAGGTCAACGTGCTCAAGCGGAGATCTAACGACAGCCTCGTTAATCAAGATGTCCATCCCCAACCGCCAACCCCTGAAAAGTAGGCTCGGTTTACTTTTGGTCAGTAATCTGATGGTTATAAAAAGGCATTACTCTGAACAGCCTGGTCATCAGTTTAAATTTTTTCGACTAAGAAAAATGTTCTACTTTGGATATCTTTGCCTGTTTAAGGCCAGCATAAACACACGTTTGTTGCTCGAGGAATGAAAGCTGATTGTTCAGTTTAAAAAAAAAAACTCCAATACATTTTGAAATGCTTGTTGCCATTGACATGTCTTACAGTATTACAAGGATAGTGTCCCTCCTGTTGTAATGTAGTTGCATTTTGGACCACAGAACTTTATTCCCATATGTATAGTGACAAATTAAAATGTGGGTGGGGGAGATTTCCCTGGTTTTCAAAACCTTTGGCCCAGTTTTACACTCTTAGTAGCTGTGCAGTTCTGATACTGATTAGCCTGAATGTTTGTTAAAATTAGTTTTCTTTCTTTGCACGTTTATTTTAAACACACACACACACCATGCAAGCGTCGTCGCATAAGGAAATAATATAGTACATAATAGGATTTTGATATCTGTAAGTTTGCTTTATTAATAATTAAGTTTTGTTTGAAAATCAGCTTGTTCTCCGCTTGAAAGAGAGCAGCTGGTTTTGTCTGAGATGTGCTGAGAGTGTGTGTGCTTGTGCTACAGATCAGGATTTCTGAGCAAGATCCTGAGGAAGCGTCCACCTAAAGAAGTTCAGGCGCCAGACGAGGAGCTGTCCGCTATGCAGGCCCTTGCTGAGAAGGGGGGTGAAGGTAACCATAGGGGGCCTCTGTCGGCTTATTGCAGGCACCTGCGTGTGCATGACGCGGGCTGTTTGTGACCTGAGGCTGCTTCCCTTGTACATTAGCTGAATGCTTCCATCTAGTGGTTGTTAGGTGCATCTTTATTCTTATTGGGTGCCAGCAGGGTGGCACAACAGCTGCAAAGTCAACAACCAACTACACAACAGTACCAGTTGCAACATCGGCTATAATTTCCTTCCTTATGAAACTGAACTGGGTAACAGTGTTGATACCATATTTGGCAAATATTGACTTTAATCCCTAATTGGAACAGAAATAAGGGTTAATGCATGACAAGCTATGCATTATATATTTTTAAAGGCATGGATTCAGAGGCAAATATATATTTAGCAATGGCTTTATTAATTTAGCTTTTTATACCTCCTGCTATTCAGCAGTATTATAGGTAAATAAGAAAGAACGTATTTAGTGTTTACCGATTATTAAAACCAGACTTGTGTGCCTTCCAGGTTAGGCAGGTTAAACAGGACTGTTGCTGAAGTATGACTGGACTTTAAGTGCATTACATAAGTAAAATCGTTTTGGAATTTAATTGCTGACCACAGGTCCTGGTCCTCAGCCTGAAGCACTTTTGCTGTCTAAGTGAGCTGTGGCCATTTCTTTGAGTGTATAGTTTAAGTAACATTAGTTAGAATTAAAGATTATAATCGCGCATTTACTGCTGTGATGCGTCTAGCTGGCACTACATGTGCTTTGCCCTTCAGTGGCAGGAGAAGGCAGTGCTTGTTTGTCTGAGACCCAGGTGCTCATGTAAATCCACAGCTGCCTCCCAGTCTCATCCATCCCGCTCCCACCACCACCACCACATGGAGGCCTCCAGCAGCAGGGTACGCCGGAACCCCACCATCAAGATCAGCCGTGCCACGAGGGTCTCCGAGCAGTGGAACGACTCTATAGATCGCAAGATAAACAATGCCAATGAACTGCGGCAGCTGGACGAGTTCTTGGGCAATCAGGTTCTACAGCTACGCCCATCATAACGGAATAGACAAAAATCACCCTAATTATGCACATCTATGGAATAACCAGCTATGACCTCGGTCTGCTTGCAGGTGAATGACCTGCGTTCGAGGGGGAAGCAGCTGTCGGGAACAGAACAGATCTTCATCACTGCCACCATGCAGTTCAGAGAGAACATCAAGGGCATGTACTCTCTCTCGGTAGGGGTGCACTGGTCTCAGTGTGCAGAGCGAAAGTGCCTGCAGTACTAAGATCATCTCTAATAGCATTCTTGTCCCATCTGTCACGCAGTCCTGAATGGTAGGAATGGTGAGATGTACATTATCCCCTCTCTGCGATGTCTGACAGAAACCCCACATCGGCTACAAGGGACTCATGATGGGCTACCAGAACAAGGTCATTGCTCTAGCCGGAGAGAAGCAGAAGTCAGAGGTCCAGCTTGTAGTCAATTTATTCCAGTCTGTTCTGGATATATTCATCCGTGGAGAAATTAAGAAGGAGGAGGACCCAGCAAAGGTAATTCATAAGTTTGCAGGAACTCTGATCTCTCAGGGTACTTTCCACCGCAGCAGGTACTGTACTTTTGGTACGGTACTTCCGGGACTTTCGCTTTTCCATTGACTTCTGGTCGAGTACCAGTACCAAAAGTGTCAAACCATCTGGGGTACTTTTTTGGTACTTTGGGGTGGGCCTTGCAGATGCTTTCTTTGTCAATTTTGGTTATGAACTCGGAAAACGACAAACTTTTTTTTTTTAAAAGGAAAATGGGGAGTTGTAATGGATCCGTGGCCAAATAGACCCAAGCTTTAAATCTGTGATCTGGTTGCAAGAACAGATAAGATCAGTATGATATGACAAGAAATAAAAGTATTTTGTATAATATACCATGGCAGCACAGCATTGGAAAAGTTACAAATGTCGTGATGATATTGGGATATGTATGAAGCAAAAAAGGAGTTCAAAATGTTTAACAAATCCGTCTAGGAATGATTTAAACAGCAAGGATGAAAATTATTCTCGGAGAGCACATGCAGCACTCATGCAAAAGCAGTGGAGGTAAACTTTAAGCTGATCAGGAACAATCATTAAAATTGCAAAGCTTTGTTTTGTTAGAAAGTTTTGTTTCTTATGACACAGTAAAAGTATTTTAGCAAAACTTAACCCCGCCCCCCGTGCTATAATGTCCGTACAATATGAAGGTATGGAAAAAGCATGATCTCAAAATAGCTGATTATTACGGTCTTTGTGACCGTAAGAATTGCATGTGCGTAACATGCGATGTTGGTATTAACCCTCTGGAGTCTGAGGCCTCTTAGCCAGTTTTGAGGTAGTCTGACATGCCCTGACATTTTTTTTATTTTCACCTATCCAAAAAACATTTATCCCAAATTGCTTCATATGCTTTTATTCAGCACAAACTCAGCACCAATAAT